>JAOYMR010000027.1:7211224-7264184 GCA_025802075.1 Tenebrosternarchus preto | reverse complement strand
AAAAGCTTTATGAAGTATAAACGCAGGTAAAGCATTTTGTGTCAGTTATTATTCATGATAGTGATTTTATAACTTTACGGTCTCGGCTGTGACTTCACAGCATAGAAATGATCATTTTGGCTTCAAACCCAAAGACCATTGTTTTCTGGACACAGATTAAGATTTTTTTTTAGTCAAGGCAGACCGTGCAGCAAGAGATGGATTATCATCTGGAACATTGGGGATCTTGGTCTGTGGTTTGAGGGGTCTAGTTTGAAACTCAGACTAGGGTGATACTCTAGATACCGTTCCTGAAACCCTTTCTTTGTTATTTTCCTTTAAAGGAATATTTGAAAGTGAGGATGAGGATGATCTTCAGACTCTCACCTTAGGTGACCTGCTGAACTTCTCTTACCAAGTTGCTAAGGGCATGGAATTCCTTTCTTCCAAAAATGTAAGTTTGTGTTTCTTAGTAGGATCAAAAAAAGCTTTCATTGTGTCCTCCAAGTATTCAGGCTAGCACTGTCCAAATACACTGAATGGCCACTTTATTAGAGATACCTTGTATGCAAATTAGATATGTGACCACAGAGTGCAGCATAAAATTAGGGGAGCAAGTTTTCTATTCTCAGTGTGAATCCACTTTAGAATGGGAAAATGGAGCGAACTGAGTCTGAGTGAGGCATCAGTGCTTGACTAGCTGAGGCCAGTATTTTAAAAAAGTTTTTTTTTTCATGCAGTGGTGTTAAAAGTATATTGAGAAAAGTGTTGATCAACACCTGTAGACATAAACAACTCGTCAATGAAAAGGGTCAGAGGAGGCTTTCAAGAATTGTTTTGTCGAACAGACACAGTCCTGCTAATTGCAGACGAATACAATGCTGGTACTCCAAGTAAAGTGTTGAAACATCATGCCTTAGCATGGATGGGTTATAACAGCACAGGAAAAACATCACCTGGTCAGATGAATCCAGATTTTGGGTGCACCATGCTGATAGGTGTCAATAGTTGAGACTGGTGGAGGTGGAGTAATTGCATGGAGAATGTTTTCTTGGTACACACTGGTTCCTCTGATACCTATGGATGGATGGATGGATGGATGGATGCTATGCTATAAGGGTTGTATAGTCATGCATTGGTTCCGGGAACATAATAAGTTTTACTTGCTTTCACAATCCCCAAATCTTAGTCCTGTAGATCACCTCTGGAATGAGCTTTTCAGAGATGCTCAGAGGTGTTCAGAGCATGAAAATACCTCCATCTGATTTGTAGCAACTGTGATAAGCTATCCTGTTTGCGTGGGCCAAGGTTCCTGCAGAACAATTTGAACACATAGTGGCATCTATACCATGATGAATTGCTGCTGTTCTGAAAGATCAGAGGAGGTCCAATGTGCTACTAGATGGGCGTCTTTAATAAAGCAGCTATTCAGTGCATATGTGCATATGTTCTCAATTCTCTGCATGTATGATCTTAGAAAGCTAAGTAAACTGAATAGTTGTGGATATCTAATATATTTAAGCCAGAGACATGCTTGTTCAGCCATGCCGAGAAAATGTGTGCGGGTGTTTTCATGCAAAAGTTTTCCCTGCTTTCAGCAATCTCACACTACCTCACACAGTAGCACTAACAGTACTGACATTCTGATCTGTGTGCTCTTCCTAGAAACACTCTATGTTGATTAACGGTTTTTGTAGCACTGTGAGTCAGCTTTTCTCTCTGCTGTTGTTACCATGCTTCCCTTAAACAAGCCACCAGTGATCAAACATTTAGATCAAATTTTTAACTAATAAAATCACTCACATTCAGATCACTTGGAACTGTAGTATATTGATAGCATCCATCAAAAGAGAAGTCAGTCTTTTACCTAGCTAACAGTGGGATTCTTTAAAGTGTACTTCAGCCTATATTAACCTAATAATCTCCTGTACTGTGTGGAGAAAAGTATTCCAAAATGCTCAACCAATCCTTCAACCTGTTACTCAGTTTTTTGTCTCATTCCCAGTGTATCCATCGGGACCTGGCTGCAAGAAACATTTTGGTAGCACGGGGCCGTCTAATGAAGATCGGTGACTTTGGCCTGGCACGAGATATCGAAAATGACTCCAACTATGTGGTCAGAGGCAATGTAAGGCAATGAATTTGACATGAACCAGTAACAGAGGGAAAGGTGCACCTTGGACATGTGATGAAGGGTATGATTATGCTTTTAGATTAGGTATGTCTGGCATTAAAAAGCTGTAATCTGTATCGCTTTATAGGCACGTTTACCTGTGAAGTGGATGGCTCCTGAAAGCATTTTTAAAGGGATGTACACCATGCAGAGTGACGTTTGGGCTTATGGCATCCTGCTATGGGAGATCTTTTCTCTGGGTAAACACAAACAACCACACAGTCAGAAACCCTTGTACAAAGTCTTAGTGGCGAAGGCAAAATCATTTAAAGCTAAATTACATAGAAATTATCCTACAGAATTTAAACAAAAATAAATGAAAAAGAAAACAAAACGTGAAAAGTAAATGAGTCACCCTGATCTTGACTCATTTGAGTCTTAAAAACAGCCTGTTTTTAACGCACGTCGATCTTTTACTCAGGGTTTAACTTTCTGACATTTGATGTTAGATTCCTAACCTGCCGTCTCAGTATATTCCATTTCAGATTAGACTCCCCTTCACTGTTTCATTAAATCAGGTGTGACTCCATATCCTGGTATGAAAGTGGATAACAGTTTCTACACTATGATTGAGAGAGGTTTTCAGATGGAACGGCCCTATTACGCTTCTGAAGCTGTGTAAGTCCTTATCCACCTTCAGCTCTTCTTAAATCATCCAAAAATGGTAAGTTAGCTTGATAAGAGCTGGTTTCTCTCGTTTGATCAACTCTGTTAGGTACAATGTGATGCGTCGCTGTTGGGCACTGGAACCTCACGACAGACCCTGTTTCTCCAAGCTTGTGGGCTCCATAGAATCTCAGCTGGCTGACATAGAAGAACAGGTGCGTAATGGTTGTGTAAAAGGCCTCTATGGTCCATGAAAAGCCAGTGCCTACTGGTTGAATTTAACCCACTGTGTCTTATGTTTGTTCTCCAGCTCTACTATAATGTCAGAGGGCAGCGAAACAGTTCCGTAAACCAGAATGCTCCATCGATCTCAGAACCTGCCGGGACCATGGAAGAACAAAACGCCTACAAACTGCCTGCAACAGATTCATCCCACCAGGCTGAAACAACTGGAGAAGATGCGATTACAGAGAAACTCAATCAGGAGGAATAAGACCTAAAGATTAGTTATTCAGACTGGGGTCAGAAACATGATATCAAAACTTAGCATGTGCATTCTTTGTCCACTTAAAAATATGATGCAATAAGCTTGTACTTTATTGTACTCTGGCACTTCAGTGGATACCTAAAGACATGATTTTCTTTTTAAGCAGTATATTTTTTATTATATATTTAATATACATGTCTTTTACATGCAAGGTCTTTGATTAGATTAAGACTGCTAAGACTTTAACTATCACATTGTCAGGATGTACACCGTTGTTCTTCACTGTAAATTAATCTGGGACATTTAGAAAACCACCAAAAATATTTTTGTTAAAGTCACAAGCAGGAATTACTGCAGCCACAATCCAGTTGATGGTGGACATGGACAAGTTACCCCTCATTTAATTCTGAGCAGGTTTATAGACTAGTTCTCAGTCAGCAGTGGTGCTGCTCTGAGAACTTCTAACTGAAGTTTTAAAGCTGCTGTGGTTAGTTTGGAAGTAGCAGTTTCCTGACTAGTTAATATAGCCTGATCTTGTTTAAATGTATACTTGCTGATTACAAAGCCTAACAAAATCGCACTTTCTCTGAAACTCAATTTTTCAGGGCATGTTTTTAGTGATAGCTATCGGTATGTATGCTAAGAGTTATTTTTGAAAATCTAATCAGCTTTAAGTGAAGATTTTCTACTCTGTGTTAAGTCATTGTAGCCTGTCATTATAGTGTTAAGAATGTACAGGAGAGGGCAGCACCGTGCTGGGTCTTTTTGAAGAGCTGGCCTTGCATCAGCAGGATTTATTTACATTAATCAGATAATAATCTAATGCAAGAAAACATTTTATTTGTACATCTATGTAGTCTATGTAATTATTTATAAGAATACATAGTCTTTTACCCATTTTAACAATTTGTGGAATACTTATTCATTCTTTAGAATGAAATACTTTGAATATTTATCCACTTTGCTTGGTTTTTCAGAAAGTTTACAATTACTAATATGCAGTTTAACATATTTAATATTTCTAAGCAACTAAACAAACAAATAAAATAAAAAAAAAACTGCAGTGTGTAATTTTCCATAATTGAAAATAAAGTGATCCTCAATTGCACATCAGGTCATGAACCATATGCCCTAGATTGCCTGGTCCTCACGGTCCCCAGACCTGAATTCAATTGAGAACGTCTGTGACGTTATGTATCAGTGCACCTGATGCCACCAAGTAGCACCACAGACTGAGCAGGAGGTCAATGATATCCTGATCAAGGTCTGTGAGGAGATCCCTGAGAACACCACCCACAGTCACATCAGGAACATGTCCAGATGTTGGCAACTGTGATTACAATTTTTTACTGTAATTTTCAATGGGATTTTGAATTCAATATCGCTCATAATGAAACACATTTGCTCTCTTGTCACACAATGGTAATTGTTGTCTATATTGAATTAACTCAAATTAATTTTAACTAATTACAGCATGTTTGACTATTTGTGCTTTGTAAAAAACTTTAACTTGAGTTAATTGCTGTAAACACAAGTCTTCTTTAATTTGGGTTTAATTTTAGTTCCCTAACTATGAAACTCCAAGGAATCATGGCTCCCTATCTTCCTATTCTGTGGGTGTAACTGAATTGTGCAGTAGGACTGTGCTATCTGCTATGTTTATATTCTTTCCACAGAGAGATGACCAGTGTGCTCTCATTCCAAACCTTTAAACTTGACGTAGGTGGAGTTCACACTGCTGCCTGTGGTAATGACCAAGTGAAAATGAAAAAAATCCCAATTTTCAAAAAAACCCCCTCATTTTCAGTCATGGTACTTTTTGTCTGATATCAGATTTTTCTCATCTGTAGAGATGCCATCAGTTCCACAGCTGAAAGTCACTGGGGGTTGGCGGGGAGGGGGTGGGGTCAAGCATCTATGTGTTGAGTGTTTACTTCTTTAATGTCATTGTTATTTATTGCATTATTCTCTTTATTGGTGGGAACAAAGTACAAAAACCTGATCCTAAAAATTAACACGACCCTTTACATTTAGTTCTACTTTTTTCTATTTTTAAATACACAAGTGTCTATGATATATGCAAGAGACTTAACATGTAAGTCACTTTTTTAACATTACAGAGGTGCTCAAACATTGATGCGTTACATTCTGTTGCTTGCTGACCCTGGCCGAAACCTCAGGATTATCAGGTCTTATTTCTCAGTGTTTAACATTCTTTCTTAATGGAAACTCAGGGGTTGAATATCTGTTGTTGCTCAAGGCACTGGTGGGAGATATTTGTTACAGACTGGATGTGCTTGTGTAATCTTCACATTTCCAGAACAGGCTAAAACTCTATGTAAGAGTTCTCTGCTGGATGGTAGAAGTAGTGGCAGGAGTCCCAGGAGGACCACTGCAAGACCTCAATTCTGTGAAACAGAACTGTACCCTAACGAGATTCTCAGGAAAGAATCACAAATCCACCACCATGTTCTACAGGGGATTATCTTATGCATGAAGATAACTTTTCACATCATCTTAATGGCATAGAATTGGCATAGAATTGTAGTTTGAAGATTTGGTCTCCCCAGGAGGCAAATGCCTATAAAAGACCAACAAACATTTGATGAAAATGTACTGATAATTAAAGGTGTTTGGTCTGCATGTCACATCATATTTATACCCCATTGAAAGTCAATTTTGTTTACATTTTGTTTGTTGTAATTTAAAAAAAAATAAGATTTCTTTTTTTAAGTTAGATTTATTTAACGAACGTTTGGATTGCTCTCATATTTTCAGTGCAAAATCAAGATGAGATTCTGTACTGCATTCTAAATGAAATGTATAGGATGAAATCTTTATTTTAACAGGAACTGGAAGTGCTGTCTGTTATCACAGTGTCTCTTGTTGCAATGTCTTGCAACTGCTGAAGCGTCTGTGAACTCAGTGGGCCTATGGGTGACATGTTGCACTATGCAAGTTTTTGTCCCCAGGTCATCTTCAGTGTCTACAAAAATGTGCACATCTGCTCCTTTCCCTCATACAGATTTCAAACTGTCCAGTTTGAATGAACTCACCTTAGCCGCATGGAAGTGCCAATCACGGCTTCTGTCAGGAGAGGGTTTTTTTTGGATATATACTTGGATACTTTGTTAAACTTTCTTGCACTTTATTAAGAACTAATGCTTAGTCATTTGTCTACTCTGAATGACACGGAATATGAGCAGCAAGCTGCACCTCTGCCTCCTTCACTGAAACTTTTCTTCTAGTAAATGAACTGCTTGTATCAGATAAGGTTCTGACATTTGAGAATGGAGTTGAGCATGTGCAGCCAGATCACTGTATGCACCCTTATTTCTGATATGCCAAGCTTGCAGTATGTTTTCCTGACATCATTTGGAACATCTTTCTTTTTTTTTTCTTGACTCCCTTTCATTACTTTTGTGCGTATCTCCGTCTGTATGTAAAACGTTGCAGCCACTGTCGAGGCGAATCAAAATGTATGTAGAACCCATTTGAGTGAAGACATCGTGCTCTACTAATAAAGAAACGTGAACGGTCGCTTTTTGTGGGCGTTTGACTAATTTTTGGTTGCCAAACCAAAACATAATTCATCATTTAGTGCCACCAACAAAAGACGACTAAAGTTCAATATGCCA
The DNA here is from genome assembly GCA_025802075.1 of Tenebrosternarchus preto. NCBI lineage: Eukaryota > Metazoa > Chordata > Actinopteri > Gymnotiformes > Apteronotidae > Tenebrosternarchus > Tenebrosternarchus preto. The sequence continues at coordinate 7,257,301 of JAOYMR010000027.1, read as the reverse complement.
CAGCGATAAAAGCAGACCAAAAACAACCCGCGACCTCCTATTATTTAAGCGCGACAAGATTTTCAAAATAGCCAAGAAAACCGCGGATCTGGCAATTCTGTCTCTATCTAAAAAAATTAAATATCATTGCCATTAGAGAAGCTCATAATACATTATGAGCAATCACATAATACATTCTTCTAACTTTCAAATCTATAACGTGAGTGTTAGGGTCAGTTACAATATTTGCAGAAGGGTTAGCCCAGTTTACTTCCTTTTGATGAAACCTGATGCGGCATGATCCTCTGAGGATACAGTAAATAAATAGCCTAGATAAATGCTTATTGTCACCTATATCTACAGACATCTGCTTCTAAGTCTCGTTCTGGACACTAGTGCCTGGGCCCTGTTTATTGTCACTTGCGGTTATGTGTTATTTTCCTGTTTTAAACTTTTAAATATAGCAGCCTATGTTTATAATCTGAATTATAATTATTTATATTATACTTGGCAGCATTTTTTAATGCTTCCTGCAATCATTAGTAGTTTAGGAGAGTAAGACCCTTTTCAAAGCAACAATTTCGGACGTTTGAATAAACCACTGAAGACTGAAAATGTGTAAATTTCACTTTGCGTGTTGCGTTCCAATGAAAATAAAGCACGGCGAAGTTGTAGCTCACATGAAACAGTTTTAGTGGTCGTTGCACATGGACTCAAAGGGGAAAGTATCAGCCGTGATGTTTACACATGAGTGCGCTTTTGCGGTCATTAACCTCGGTTTGAATATCTTAAATTCTGGCATAACCAGTACAGTATATCATGGACATAACTGCTGTAAACGCTCTCACATACGAGAATTTTTTGGAAATATTTGGTAATGTGGTGGAGAAATGTCCGCTTATCCCTGCGGCAATATGGACACACCGTCCATTTTCAAACGCTGCTGAAATCGAAGCACGCATATCAGAATTTATTGACAGTCTGCCTCAAACAGGTAAGTGACCTGTTTGGACTATGTGAACGTCTGACCAACAGACGATGTGAAAAAAATATTGGAATATATGCTTTCTGCAAAATGTCAAAAAGCATTAGATTTAGAGATTGTTCCATCTGTTGAATAACTGCTGAAAACACGCACGCAGGTAAAGAGGGTGTTCTGAGGTGTCATCCCGACCTCGCTGGCAGGGACCTCCAGAGTGGGACTCTGACGCAGGAGTCGCAAGAAGAGCAGAGTGAAGCCGGCATGACCACCTTGGACCCCATAGAGCTTTCGCGGTTGGGCCGCTTGAACTCCGCGTACAAGGAGCGTTTTGACTTCCCGTTTGTCATCTGCGCGCGGATGAACAATAAAGGTGCCATTGTGCGTCAGCTGGTGGAGCGCCTTAAAAACGAGCGCTCAGAAGAGACAAAACGGGCTATCGAAGAAGTGAAAAAGATTTGTCACTTGCGAATATGTAAGATTGTGGTATCTGACGTTCCAAACAAGCTATGAGTGTATGTGGACTTTTAATTTTGTTTAATAATGTCAGGTTGAAATCATGATCCACTTAAATCTTTGGTAATCTTTTGGTCACGCAAGGCTTTTTGTCTATCACGTTTTTGCTGGTTTGCCGCTTACAATTAATAAAAAATCTCAAAACGTTTGCTTGGTTTACTTATTTATTTTACGAATTGTGTTTTTAGTTGTAACAAAGGGAAAATGCATGTGAACGTCCAAACTTTACGATGCATTTTTATTCGTATAATCTACATTAGAATGGCAAACTATTTGTCAAAATGTGTGAATAACATTATTGGCATACCTCACCAAATAGTCAAATATTTAATCCTGTGATGTGTAATATTACGTTTAGGTTTATTTCAATAACGATCCATGAATAAATTGTTTTAGTTTTCTTCCAGTAAATTTTGTGGTAGGGGAAAAAAAGTAAGTGCTGTTTTTTGGCTACACTACCTGCCACTTGCGCAAATCCACATGTTAACTGTCAGGGATCTCCTTGAACGCAGAAGGCCAAATATTTTAACTCATACCGCCCTCTATGGACTAAAGTGTAGTTTTGTCACAGCATTTAGATTGCTTATGTCAGTCATACAGAAAGAGGACGTCTTGGCTTACTCCGTATTTGTCGACCAGAAGGCCTCAGTTCGCAGCACATAGAAATGATCTATGATGCTGTCAACGACTCTTCGAGTGTATGATTCGGATCTCGCGGAGCTGGAGGCATATGAGATTGCTTGGGTGAAGTCGGTCCCGCTGGAGTCCCTTGCGCACACGTTTCGTCCTTGAGGTCCCCAGAGGTAATAGATGAGTCTTGCTCTGGATCCACCCCTCCTCTGGCCCTTCTCTTGTCCTCTTCCTTCTTCCACTTCATGCGACGATTCTGGAACCAGATCTTGATATGCCTCTCGGTGAGGCTGAGGGTGAGCGCAAGCTCCACGCGCCGTGGACGCGAGATGTATTTATTGAAAAGGAACTCCTTTTCCAACTCAAGCAGCTGTGCACGTGTGTAAGCCGTCCGCGTGCGCTTGTTCTCCTCGGCCTCTACCATATACGGACCTGCCAAGCCAGTAAAGGAGAATCCCAGTTACTTTAACTTCAGTATTTGACCACAAACCAGTAAGACCCATAAAGTCTGAAGGACTGAAGGGGAGAGGTTCAGCATAGTTTCACACTCTCTAAGACTTAATTAATCGACTGATTAATTGAATCCGGTGTGTTTGAGAAAGAAACCAGAGGACCTGATTTGAATTAAAAAATCTTAAATGATTCATTCAATCTGTATATTTAAAATGTCTATTACACTTTGGAAGCCATTTCGGTGTAATTTACTATTTTATTCTGAAAATATTAGGAGGATCAGTTCTCACTAGGGGGTCTCAAAAGATAATTGTGGTAAGTGGAACTACTTTGTAGGTTTCTCAAGATTAAACTTAAAATGACGCACTGCATTTGTTTTCGTTTCTTTAAGAAATCTGTAAACAAGACAGACTTGAACCCAAAAAATGTAAACTGCGGTAAAATATAATAGAGTATTTAGAATAATTCTGGGAATTAGAGGTGCACTATAGAACTATAGAAATCATACATTATTAAAACGGGACGAGAAATTTTTGTAAATATTTAGTACACAGTAATAAAATACATTATACAGAACACACTAGAGTGTGAGAAGGCCTGTTGACAGGCTAACAGGAAAGAGGAGCAGTCTCCCGCAGTCCTTTCGGTTTCTCAAAAGACCAGGACTTTTAAAGCAAGAACACAGGCTAAAGCGTTACGGAACCATTCAGGTTAAAAACTTGTTGTTTAATTTCTTGAAAGCTGGTAGCCTTAAAATAATTCAATTCAATAATTCATAAATGGAACATTGAGACCAAAAGACATGTCGTTATCTATAAGCGGAAAACCGGAAGGTTATGATAACAAAATAAATCAGTCAACATAAATACAATATAACATTATCTACACAGTTTGTGAAATTATGTTTTGCAAAGAATTTACAATGAAATCTTCATTAGTCTGCAGTATTATCAGCATACAAGTAGACTCGTTTGCTGTAGCAATTTGCAGCAGTGTCAGCTGGCAATTTTTTTTTCATATTTATACCTACACATAATCAATCATATGATTTTTTTTTACAAATAATGAAGAGCTTGAGAGTTATGCCAATTTCACATCGGAGATTTTCCGCTAAACCTCAAAAAAAAGAACAGTCAAATCATACGAGGACCCACAAACATGAAAAACGTGAACGAAAATGCCTTTTCGTAATCAAATTCTGTATAACCTAATGTGTGTGACCATGTCACGATTAAGAAAAGGCACATTGTTTTTGGGTTCTAAGCGAACATCTGTGCATAGTTGATACCTAAAGTTGGCATTTGTGACTTTTACTTATAAGGAAAGTGAAACAGGACAATGTTAAGAGTTTTTTCTTTGCCTTTTTCAGTGATCCCAGGATAACGAGGCGCTTTATATTGCAAACTAATCCGGCCGATTTATTTGATCCCAGCTCACACTGGAGAGCTATTCTCTACGAAATAACTTTCTTAGAGACCTGAACTAAATCAAATGTAATTAATTTCCGTAGACCTTAGACTTGTGTTGACCATATATCAACCATATTTAAAATACATCAGTGCGATCTAGTAAACAGTAATGGCCAAAGTGCACAAGTTACCTGCCCATTGTCCTTTCCATGCGTGCGTATGAGATTTTGTCGATTTCATCCATGGGAAAGGGAGATGACACCTGCTCCGATCCGCGCACAGGTCAAGAGAGTCTCCATAAGCGCCAAATGATTGTAGCGGCAGCTGTTGTGCTTGTGGATGGTGAAGGTGGGCCACTGAAAGATCTTCTCTGGCGGGCATATAAGACGTAATGTCTGTAAGATTTTGCTGGTCCTGAGCGCCCAAGGAAGGTGAAGCGTAAACGGACTGAGTCTGCCTGCCCATATAAAGACACGGCGGAGGGCTTTGGCTGTAGTCCTCGTTATGGGGCCTCTGATAGACACAAGAGTCCTTGTAAAGGTGGCCGGGTGAGTAGTAATTCTCTTCCCGATTCATTCCTGCCACAGTCCGGGGATACTGTCCTAAGTAGCTGCACATGTGCCTATGCCCTGCTCCTGCGTAGGACCTCTGCTCTACCTGTGTTCGTTTGGCGCCGCTTTAGGCCTTCATAGGTGTGTCACTGGCACCATGTGACCCTGCTTCACCTAGCCATTGGTGTCAGTGTTTACACAAAGCAGCGACAACTCGCAGCATTTTTTTTACGTGTCTCCTTCAGGCTGCCCCGCGGTTCGCCAATAATTGAACAGGACTGGCCATGTTCAAATCAATGGCTTTAACAAACATCTTTGTTTGCCCATGACTATCAAGGCTACACCTGCAGTTGTCTCGTGATGTAGGTAAGCGAGAGAACGCCTCCTACATACGCGGTCTATGGTCGGGGTAAGGTCTCGTGTACCCTAACACCCGCGTAGGATGTGACTGAAATGGGTTATGAAATGGGTTGTCTTTCAAAATGTACGTGTGATGTGATGTGATTCGTGTGAATATGATACAAAAAGGGGCTGTTATCAATCGATGTATATTGTTACAGTAATTGTCTTATCAAGACATGGCGGATAAGAGAAACAAATCGATTTGTCACAGATGTGCAATAATAACACAGATCAAAGTTTGCAGATTGAGAAAGAAAACTGGTGAAGTTTTTAGGAAAATGAGAGACACACGTAATGACAAAAATTGGTGTGAGCCCCAAGACCTCCCGTTTTGCGCGCGCACAGCAACGCTTGAGACTTCCAAAATTGACACATCAAATGGCCCATTTAACTCACTCTCATGTAGGGCCTGTTATGGACACTGGCAACAATCACCAGAACACATTTCCCTCCCTACGTTTTTAGCCCAGGTCCCTGTGAGTTTACCTGCCATTAGGCACACCTGCACTCGGTCCATTAACCTAAAGCCCTCGTAGTTTAAATAAAACCAAGATGTTCGATGTAAACCAATTATCATGGAGTGCGAAAGAGGAGAGAGAGCTTAAGACACTCATGAGAGAGCTGCATTCAACACTGTCCGTACGCTGAGCCATCACATTTCGAGAATGTTCAAGAAGATGGATTCGACAAATCGCCGGTGAAGAAAAATATAATTAAATTAAACGTCAAAACATGAACTGTACCTACAAGTTCGTTACAACAAATGCAAATCATTTTAACTGCGCTTCACCTTTTAAAATGTGCTTGCCTGCCAAACAGGCCTCATCGAGACCATCTGTGATACAATGCTGTGTTTGCATGAGCCTCTTCAAAACCAAGAATGGTACTTTTTTCTCATATCTAAATGGGCCTCTCGTGCTTGACCATAAAGTTCGAGCAAACCCATTCCTCTCACACCAGTCCATGTAACGACTCTTAATGGTGTTTATATATGACTTTCGTATGAAAGGGAAGGAAACAGTTATCCGTGCCGATTACCACAATGCTGGAGACGCACAATGAGGTTTATGAAGCGTAAGTGAGGCGACGCAGTTTGAAGGTATATCCGTGGAAGTTATGAGAGGCGTAATGGTCTTAAGTGATATGTAATGTAGCGTTGCCCAGCCAGCAAGGAAACACAATTTGAAGCATTGACCATCTTATCAGTACATGAACTTGGGCGGCAATTAAAACATGTTTCAGGACAAAAAAGTATAAGTAAACTTTAAGTATTCGCAAATTAGAATGGTATATTTATATCCGAGTTGCGGAAAATAATCGTTTTAGTCCTCATTAGTAATCCCTTAAAACAGTGTGAAACAGCCGAGGGTCCTTAAAATAATATGTGATGAATATTGCTTAACATCGAGTGAATCGTTGTACACTGAACATATCGTTTTACTTATTATTAAATTATTACGTTATTAAAGAAGGTCTGAGGAACATTGCAGGTGCTAAACATTTGTCATTTAATAAACTGATCCATACATTTCTGAGGTCCTGCAGTTTTTCAACGCAAAAGTTATTTCTAATAAAGGCTAATGACATTAATAAGGTCTAAAGAAAGCTTTCATTAGTTTTATTTTGCGGTTCAGCTGAAAGTGGAGAGGGCGTATCACACGAAAACCTTTTAACCTAGCTTTTAAGACAAGATCTCTGCTAGACTGACGAAAACATACGTAATCTATGTCAGAGCGAGGCGATAAAAGATGCTTACCTTGTGGCGACAACGAAAGCCTGGGCAAACAATGTCATACAGAGAGTAACGTAAAAGGAATGATAATGACATTTAAATTGAATTCAACGTTGTCCACAGAAGGGTCGTAACAGTGTAATAAATCACATAATTTGACAGAGGTTGCAACATTTGTATGGAAAGAACAAATAAAAAATAAACCTAATGGAGAGAGCTTACCCTGGTAAGCTATTTGCTGGCAAAAGTGAAATTTTTAAATGTTTTATTTTCTTGCCTTTGTGTGTATAGTGTATTCGTGTATATTTTGCACACGCACGCACGCACACACAATATATCTATCTATCTATCTATCTATATACACACACAGAGAGAAAAGTTTTACATCTGCATATAACAAATATAGTGACAAAAACAAGTATATGTGCACTTCATCCAGGTAGCTTAAATTCATAGGTACAGTGAATATTTCCAGCATACATATGCACCGAGGAAACTTCAGTGAGTCCACAAAAGGATGGTATACCCTAAAGTGTGCTCCTAAAGTGTGTATCTTTCAGTCTGTATCTTTCAGTCAGAGGAACAGCTGGTTTTCAGCATTTTGGGTGCTACCTATTGGATTACTGCATCACTTAAACACTTTAGATATTTTTCAGTGAATGACTGGTAAAGCCTAACAAATCATGAATGACACATCAAACAAAAAAAATGTAAAAGAAGCATAAAAACCATTAGAAGTCCTTGTTACTGAGAAAGCAGAATTTGTTTTAAATCTTGTATAAGATGACAGATCTGACAGCAAGAACACTCATCTAGATTGATGACAATTTGCACTACTATGTACCTTATACTTATATATACAAAATTATTCAAAAGAAGTGCATTAATTTTTAATCCTATCACTGGATTTTTTACATGATGACTGGTCTCTGACAGGTGAGCGTGAGCGTGTCCTTTTTGATTGACTGGAGCGATTGGGGGAATGGCCTCTGTATGCCAAAGCATTACTGGAGGAGTTGTGTCTTGAACACTGAGAATGAGTGTGTTTTCTTCTGTGTTCACTGTCTTTTCTATGCCTGTGGTCTTTGTCCTCGCTGTGATGTCTCTCTCGAGTTTTGTCATGCTGTCGTTCCTCTCTTTTTCTTCCTGTAGTCACCTGGCTCCCAGATCGACGGTCAAGAGCAGATGACCGAAGAGTGTTCAGCAGGAAACGCTTATTGGTGCTTCCTAGAGGACACTTCATCCTATAACACAACGAGAGGGTACCATAGCATCCATTTATCCATTTGCTAGAAAAGAAAGATAATTATTGGTCACATCAAAGTCGTAGTTGTTGATATATGATGCTTTAATTATTCTGATTTACCATCCTGTGGGGCCCATTGTCTCTGCACGCACCCGGGCTCTATTGGCCTCTTTGAGGAGCTCCTCAACTGCGCGTCTGTAAGGAATAAAGAATACATTTTACAGTTTTCGTATAATTACAAGAACTAAATTTACATGGGTGTCCAAAAACGGACTAATCCAGAGGCTGAGTCATCATTTCTTATCGACATCACCAACTGTCCAACAGCTGCTCTTTGACCATTGTTCAGAAACAGGTGCTGGAGTAACTACTTACTCAGCAGGAGGTCCGCGCTCCACTGGGCGCGCATGTAAACGCGCACACATAATTATGCAATCTTGCTAGATATATAACCTAGTGCACCCCGCCTTCTGAGCACGTATTTGGCATTTAACGGAGATTTTGCCTTTTGAACATAAACTGGTCAATGTAATGCGTCAGGCGAACCAATAAACGTCTAATTACGACAAAAACAAAACAACAGCAGAGTAAAATAGCTAGCTAGCTAGCTAGCCAGTTAGTGAAATACTCACCTAATTATTCTAAAATTTAAGATTAGAATAAATCAGACGCGTACAATGTTTATTAACTAGCTAGGTAAGCAGCTAGGTGCAGTGTAAAAATTCGATTACGCTAACTAGATAGTTAACTAAGCTAAAACTTCAAAAGCACTTCTGCTAAACCGGGGCTAAACCATAGACTATTCGGTTATAGGATAAAACAGCAAGCTAGATGGCTAATTAGCTTAGCATTACAAGTAGAGTTTCTAGTGAAAACGAGCTTCTACCCCTAGTGGTATCCCTTAGAACCACTTACCTTTCCAATTCGCTATCATTATCCACATCCATTTTGAAAATTTGATGGTTTACACTCTCAACATTTGATAACCGTTCAATTTGGGTTTCAGATTAGCACAGTGTTTTCGTTCATGGTATGAGGACCCAATTAGGACCACATTCCACAATTTAGCTCCTGTCCTAATTTTCAAATAGATTGAGAAAAATTAGAATGTCACATAGTTTAATAATAACAATGGTAATACATAGTTGAACAGAAACGCGATCAATGTGGTTTGGTGAAAGAAAAAATAAGGAAAAAACGAATTTCCAAACTCTACTATTTAACCAAAATATACATATAGTATTTTCATCAGGCACAGGAAAGGGCACGTTTGTTGTTAGATTGACAGCATGAGCGCCCGCCTTCAAAGCTGAATGACCGAAGAGGAGCGACCGAGACCATAGAAATCTAATGGCCGAGACAGAAACGGGGGCGTCTTGACGGGCGGATGCGGTGTCTCAGCAGGCTGCGGTGGATGTGACTGAGATCTATTATTGTCCCCCTCTCGGGACCAGAGTTCACCACACGAAGGAAGAGCACGAATAGGTAATATACTGCAGATTGTGCCTAATATCGTTGTAGTTTAAGTTACTGAATTGAGGCTGTTTAATTAGCTGGTGTTGCTGGCGGTTCCACGACCGTGCAATGGGAAGACAGACTGGCAGTCGAATAAATATTTACGACGGTCGCTCTCACCTAGAAATAATAAGACAAGATATCTGAGTGTTATTTTTTTATTGGATGTTATCTAGACATGGTGTGGTATTTTTATTCAAACAGGCTAGACAATAAAACGATGTCTATCTTTTCCACCAGTGAATATAGGCTGTAATAGTTACATAGCCTGTAATTTTTTGTGTGTGGTTTTCTTCCTGTTCGTGGAAAATGGTTTTAGAAAATTCCTGGGTTAAGGTCAGTGAATTCGAAAACGATTGCGAGAAAAATCCTCTAGAAAGGAATGATCAATTGAAAATGGGCTTCAAATTTGAAAGACGTCATTATTTTGTCATTGTTTTTTTATGCTGTTTTTGCTGCTGACCAAGACAATATCCTTCCCTCGGCGTGGGCTCTTCTCCAGAAATGACTGGACTTTCTATAAGGTCATAAAATAGATTCTGCTCTCTGGAATGAATCGACCTGGCAGTCAACTGTTTTTGCTGGTTTATGGTCTATTAATGATGCTAGTTTATTTGCAAAATAGACTAAGGAAACTTTCATAATCAGCCAAGGGCATACTGTAGCAAAACAAAGACACATTATCCACAGAAGAAGGCCTTAGCTCAGAGAAATGATGGAAACCCTAAAGATACAACAAGAACACTGGCCTTGAAGTGGTGACTGTTCAGCCATCACACATGCAAACACAAACACACACACACACACAAAGTGCTGCCTGAAACAAAAAAAGAAAAAAGATGATTTCTTCTGCATAGTACCCCAAGGCATTAAATGGTCCTTAATGTAATGGAATTTCTTATCACGCCCTCTACCTTTAAAACAGAATGAGCTTTTAAACTAGTAGTACTTTATTTACGATGCAGAGTAATGTCCACATTAAAACACGCTCAAGCTCACTAGACACATGCAATACTGTGTGTGTAAGAGAGAGAGAGAGAGTGTGTGCGCCGTGATGATGACATCGCTTTGTTATGGGAACAGAGGAGCCTTGTGTCCTCATGAATTATTCATATCCAGCTGTAAGATAAAGAGACAGAGACAGGTAGTCACATGGACCCAGACATAGCAGATACTCGCTCTGTGGCTTCTAAGGACCTGGGTGACAGAGGTGGGGGCCAATGCAGGACTGTTGGTCGCCATAGATACATGTGAAGGGTGAATAGAGGTACAGTCATCTGTGGCTGTATGCCACTGGTGTTTACAATGAATTGACTATTGAGACAAAGAGTCTGAAGTGTAGTATTAAATGTCAAGTATGTGTGGCAAGAAATAATATATATTATTAATGTAGTTATTTTATGGCATTTTTTTTAAACAATTAAAGTGCAATGCTTAATTTACATTGCCAGTTTTTTCTTATTTTTGGTATTGCTCTTATCTCATTCTCAGTTTGTCTAAGATTTCACTTAAAATAATTTAAGTTGTTTTGTTTTCAGTTTTCCACTTTGCATTCAAACTGTTCATCATCTGTTTCTCTCTCTCTCTCTCTCTCTCCCTCTCTCTCGCTCGCTCGCTCTTTGGTCTATGTGCTCTTTGCCTTAATCCCAGATAATTCCCTTTATGTGGGATAGGAACATTTCAGCAGGCAAGGAAACGAGAGATTACCCTATCAGATTAGTGTATGCGATGTGAGTTACCCTTTACTGCTGTATGACATAATCTCACCCCTGAAACATGTACACAAAAACAAACACAAAGCCGCTGTATGCTTGGGAGATCATAACCATCCTCTCTATCTCCCTTCTGATTTTGCAGAGGGATGCCATACTATCTCCCCGGGAGCGGCTCTCCTCTGCCTGACTCCCGCCACCACTGAGGCCCATGGGGCGAGTGCCCCCGTAAAACAATCAGCCAAGTGTGTAGTTGAACCCCGTGTTGAGTACCATGGGCAGCCTGGGTGAAGGGGTAGACGCCGGCGTGGTCAACGAGGCCCTCCTGGAGGCGCTGTGCCCGGAGTGTGGCCAGATCCACCGGGCCTGGGAGAACCACCTGTACAACTACCGGCTGGAGGTGGACGACGACCTGGTGTGCCACATCTGCCTGCAGCCACTGGTGCAGCCCCTGGACACGCCGTGCGGCCACACCTTCTGTGCCCGGTGCCTGCGCAGCTTCCTGCAGGAGCGGGACTTCTGCCCGCTGGACCGTGCCCGCCTGCAGCTGCAGGGCTGTCGGCGCTCCAGCATCCTGGTGCACAAGCTGCTGGACAAACTGTCTGTCATATGTCCCCTCACACCTGCCTGCTCACTCAGCATGCCCCGCTGTGACCTGGAGGCACACCTCAAACACAGGTACTTGAACACAAATTTCAAACTTTCAGTTTTAATATGTTATTATTACTTAATACACATGCTATTATAAGTAACGATCAATATTGTAATATGTGTCATATTCATGGTATTATGGCTAAATTAAATTAAGCTGACGACAGAGCTACAAATATGGCTGGTCATAAAAGCTTATACTGGTTCTGTGAAGCCTCTGTGATGCTATTTTTGCTATTCTCATAAGAGCTGTGAAAAGGCCTGTTTGCTCTAAGAAGAGCTAATGACTTCACCTGGTGCTCAGACAGGAGTACACACTTAAAACAGCTTAGCGACTGTGTACGCAGTGCACAACTACTCTTGTTTTAGAGGGTTCTGAAGTGTAATGGATGCTGAGGGGAGTGTTCTGAGTCTCAGCTCATGTTTTGAGGAATGGGATCTCCGGACGTGGGTCCCGTGGACGGGTCCTGGTCCCCACGCTTCTCCATGGACGGTCAGGAAAGTCAGGACCCTTCTGACATCTGGTCAGGGGATTCTTTTGTCCCTCAGTCATGTGACAGGAGATTGGCGTCTCCGCCACAGCACGTGCCAGGCCAACTACAGGCCTGTGCTTTCTGCATCCATGATGGGGAACTTCAACTCCAGGGATCTTGTCGGTTGACGAAGGGAAGCCAGTCGGGCTGTGGTTACCGTCGTTTTGCGCCGGCTGCGAGATTAGCCGCACAGCTTTCTGGATCGGGAGCCTGGCTGTGGTAGGAATGGCACATCATGCGCTGTGACTGGTGCGTTGTGACTGGTGTGAGCTCTAACCAGCCTGTGCCAAATGTCTTTGGCTCAGCGGCAAACAATTTGGATTCACCAGAGAAGCTTTGAGGACAAAACCATTCTTCAATTTTCAGACATTAGAACCTCCAAGTCTCATATATTTATACCCCTGTCTTTAAGTGGACACACAGACACAAGTCTTTGTAAGGTGTAGCTACTACTTTTAATATAGAAAACGTCTTTAAAAATAGTGATATATTGTCTACCAGAGATCTAAATATGTCCCTTGTTTGGATTCTTTTTTATTTAAGCCGTGGAGTCTGGAACTGGTTGCAGCAAAAGTTACTGGAGATCATAGTGGATTTACCCTAATGAGTACTGACTCACCTGCAGAGAAGGAAGATGTGCTGCATTTTCTAAAAGATTCAGGAACAGTGCAGGAGGCGTACAGCCCTCCTGAACCTCATGAAGAGAGCTGTGAATAGGAACACCGGTGGGAAATGCCTCAGCGAACTACATAAGAAAACTCTAAGCAGTGTGTTTATATTTAGAGTGTAAATAAAGGGTTCCAACCTCTACTGTTCTGACTCACAATTATGTATAAAACAACAATTCCACAATAAGGCTCTTAATTAAGTAATAATTTTCGTTTGGGAATACAGGACTCTATCAATGTCTGATTCCACTGTCTCCAGAGCCTCTAATGTGGCTGGTTTGATATTCTTTAAAATCCCCATTGCATGGTACAAAACTCTGTACTTTGTTCCAGTGTTATGAAATCAACTGATATGAAAATTCATATCATTGGGTGGTTCAAACATCATTTATCAGTCATTAAAGTGTTGATATTTATTCCAGTTAGTCAGGCTATTGGGCATTTGTTCACACAGTATAAATGATATGTGTAATCTGAAATAGGTTTTCTTGAGTTCTCAAAACAGTTCAACAGTATTATGCTACATTATAATAAATACTGCAATATGTTCTTGGAATTTGTTGTGATATATTCTGTAAATACTTTTGTCCACCATTTGCTTTGTGATTAATGGATTCTGCTGACTGAGTGAAGCAGTGTGTTATCAGTATTAAGTTAATGAGTTAAAAAGTACAAGAGAGAACTAAATCTTGGTTTTTGAAATCACTGTCTACTTTTTCTACTAAATGTAAGTGAGAATGCCATTGTGTAAAACAAAAGCTAACTGGGCACATATTGATCGATTAGCATTGTGGTGGTTTTCCTTTTACAGTCATTTCTGTATAGCTGTATATGTTCTGCCATCATCAAAGGTAACCTCAACATTATTTTTAAACTGGATACATAATTGTTTGCATGTTTGTGGATGGGTGTGGGTGCAGGTGTCCTGGAACACAGAGTCAAAGGAAAATCCTGGAGAGCTCCCGGGTGGAGTATGGGGAGGACAAGGTCATGGTGACCGATACGTCCAAGTCCCCAGAGACTGAGGTAGGGGAGAGCACGTCGTCGCCCCCTACTGGCTCCAACGCTTGCAGCATGCCCATGTGGACAGATGAGCCAGGTGTAGACAATCCTGCCTTTGAGGAGAACACAGAGGAGGACGGTGAGTTACATCCGTGTAACTGTGCGCATGTTACAGTATGGTGTGTGTGTGTGTGTGTGTGTGTGTGTGTTTGTGTTCTCGTTCCATCCGTGGCTGTGTTTGATTGACAGGCGTCCACGGACTGGAGTGTGTCCCTCCTCGCGTGAAGCGTCCGCTCAGCAATCCCTGTATCCATCTCCTCCGAACTGGAAGCTCCGCCTCCTCCGGGTGGGACTTTGTTGAGTCTCTGCCCTTATCTGCAGAGGAGGGTATGACTTTGCTACGTCTTCTCTCTGGAGCCCATAACAAGAATAGCAGGTGATCTTTGCGATTGATGCCCTGTTTGCGATTCGCAGGCTGCATGAAGCTGCCCGCATTGCCTGAAGGTGAAATCACCACCATTGAGGTTCATCGCTCAAACCCATATGTGGAGTTGGGTATAAGTATTGTTGGAGGAAACGAAACTCCTCTCATCAACATTGTGATCCAAGAAGTGTACCGAGATGGGGTCATCGCTCGAGATGGTAGACTGTTGGCTGGTGACCAAATATTACAGGTAACGTTTGTTATTTCAACCCAGTTGACAAACTGGTTGGACTCCTACTTATAAATGGAGCAACAACAAAAAAATTGTAATTGGTTTCTGAACTCACAGTGTGTCAGCATAGCTATATTTAGATCAAAAACAGTACTTTGAGCACTCATTTGATAAATCAACATGTCCCGTAGCTGTTCAGTGACAGCAGCATTTGTCTCTGTACTCTCAGGAACTCATTAAATAGTGCTGTTCTGTCAGAGATGACCTCACTGTCTCTTCCCCCTCCCCTTTTCGTACTCAACCCCTGGGTGTCCAGGTCAACAACGTGGACATCAGCAACACACCGCATAACTTCGCCCGCTCCACGCTGGCACGACCGTGCGCCACGCTGCAGCTCACCGTGCTGAGAGAGCGACGCTGTGCCGCCCGCCCGCCGGCAGCCCCGCCCACCGCCCCGCCCACAGCGGCCGCGACCGCCGCCCCCGAAGGCCTGCGCATCACCCTGCACAAGCGAGACTCGGCCGAGCAGCTGGGCATCAAGCTGGTGCGGCGCACAGACGAGGCGGGGGTGTTCGTGCTGGACCTGCTGGACGGAGGCCTGGCCGCCAAGGACGGGCGTCTCCGCAGCAACGACAGGGTGCTGGCCGTCAATGAGCATGACCTGAGACATGGCACGCCTGAACAGGCTGCCCAGGTCATACAGGTAGAGAGAGAGAGAGAGAGAGAGAGAGACGTGTGTGTGGCCATTCCATAGCCTCCTTTCTTTCAACAAAACCAGACAGAGGTGGACAGATGGGTGTATATGTATATTTATCCATCCAGATAGATGGAGAAAGAGAGACTGAGAGAGTTGGAGTGTGAGAGAGAGTTTAGGAATGTAGGTGGGCACATGGTGTACAGGCTGATTAGGTCAAAGTGGCTTCACTGTCAAAGCGGCTGAAGCAGAAGAAGTGCGAGCAACTGTCATGGGAGGTCATTATAGAAGCTGCTCAGATATAAATGCAGAGCCATGGTTGGAACATACCAATATTAGTCTGCACAAAGTCACTTTGACAAGTCAAGGAGTTTGCTTTTCAAACAGAGGGAAAGAGACACCACATGGTGGCTGCCTAGGTCGAAGATGTAGGAGCAGGTGGGACTGCCGCATACCTGTAGGAACAGGCTGCCTTTGGACTCTTGGCTCCTGTCACGTTCCTTTGTCATGCTACAGTGTCCCTCAGCTTTGCTCTGTAGGGTTCTGGACCTAAATTTCTGTCTTTACGATAATGCACTATAGAATTGAACTGAAATAGGTTGAATGTAAGTAACAGTGGCTGTAGTAGTTCTAATAATATATAAATGCAGAGGTGGTTGGTACCACTAGGATTTAAGCCATCGTGTACGATGTCAGTTGGACAAGTCAAGGCGTATCTTTTTCCAAATGTCCCGTGCATGAAAATCACGCAGAGCCACACAAGCAATTCTCACCGCCGATCCAGACTGTGTTTATTCATGACAAGGTCTATGCAGCAAACGTTCACACACCGACAGCACGTGATATGATCAGATGAAGGAAAGGAGAAAAACTGATTCACAGATTGCCACCAGTGGCCTGAACGCACTGTGTGACTAGACAGCCTGCTTCCTTCTTACTCCTCCACCAGCAAAGTGGCAGCGTTGGTACCCACAACCGGCGCTGGTTCCTGCTGCTGGCCCTGGGTCCCAATAGCCAACCTTACATGGGCCATATTTCCACTGATGATGGTGCTGAATGATTGCATGTCTGGATGTGGACATTCCCTAACCTAGAAGTTGAAAAATAGCATAAAAACAACCTTGTCTTGCAAATATTATTGTGTGCAAGACGACAAGTGCTTTGTTTGTTTTTACGTTGTGAATGTGTACAGTTTTGAACTTTTTGAACAGATTAAATATTGGCAGAAGAAATGAAATGTAGGGAATTACCAAATTTCTGGACAATGGGGATCGGCTAACTGAATAACAAGGCTTCACCCTGCACTTACACCACAGGGTTCTGGGGCCAGACTGGCACCAAATTTGGTGGCTGAGAACCAGTTTGCATATGTGGAAAATCATGGAACCGTTGGCGATTTTGACACCAGCACAAGTTGGTGGAAAAGTGCTGCTAGCACTGAACACACAGACCCATTTAATAGGGCAGTAAGAGGCTGCACACGGCAACAGCTCCTGGCCCTGTGCGTGTGGATGTGTTATGGGCACTATTAGGTAACTGTGCACCACCTCCCTTCAGGCGAGCGGGGAGAGGGTGGACCTGCTGATCAGCCGACCCAGCAAGCAGACCACGCACGCGGGTTCAAACCCGGCCCGCGACAGCTGCTACCACGAACACTTTGTGCCCCTACCACGTACTGCCATCGTGAGCCCAGCGCCCAGCCTGCAGCTCACCCGCTCCTCCACCCACAGGGTGAGTCCCCAGCACTGAAGTGTGTGTGTGTGTGTGTGTGTGTGTGTGTGTGTACCGCAGATTCTATTTCCATCACGAGATTCCGTTAGGGAACCCTTGTTTGCTCTTGGTTTGTCTCCAATTTTGCCAGTTTTAATTACTCCCCTGTCGAATGGATCGATGATTGCATTGATTGTGGCGATGGAGCACTTCTGACAGTCTGGATATAGGAGAGATAACATTTGGAAAGTCTATCACAGTTACAGTCTATCTGTTATTTCGCCCAGAGAAAGATTAAACATTGTCATTGTGGATGTGTGTGTGTGTGTGTGTGTGTCTGTCAGGACCTCTCCCAGTGTGTGACCTGCAAGGAGAAACACATCACAGTGAAGAAGGAGCCTCATGAGTCGCTGGGCATGACGGTGGCTGGGGGGCGGGGCAGTAAAAGCGGCGAGCTGCCCATCTTTGTGACGAGCGTCCAACCGCACGGCTGCCTGTCGCGGGACGGGAGGATCAAAAGAGGTCAGTCCCGCCTCTCCAACCCCGCCCTCTCTCTGGCTACGATCTCCATCCGTCACTGTCTGCTCAGCTCCCTGCCGTCACGTCCCTCCTCCCCTCAGGCGACGTGCTTCTGAGCATCAACGGCCAGGACCTGACCTCCCTGAGCCACAGCGAGGCAGTGGGCACGCTCAAATCCAGCGCCGCCTCCTGCTCCGTCCAGCTGAAGGCGCTGGAGGTCACCATGGTGGACGAGCCGGGTCAGGACGAGGGACTGCTGCCTCACCACGAGAGCGATTATGACGCCAGCTGGTCGCCGTCTTGGGTCATGTGGCTCGGCCTCCCCAGGTGAGGGTCCGTTCTCCCCCAGTGGGTGGGGCCTGACAAACCACTCGGCGAGGTAACAGTCGTAGGAGGGAGGAAAGAGATGAAGGATGCCGCCTTTAGCTCCACCGTCCCCTGGTAGCGGAACCTCAGACACAGATTCACGGCTGTGACGCAGGCTTTAATAGAGTGTACTTCCCTAGGTGTACGTTTCTTTTTTTGGACTGGAAACAACTGATCCGTTGGGACGCTTTAAAATAGCCACTTCTCCTTGGTGAGCTGTGATCCAAATAAATTTTACACGAGTGAATGCGACACTACCTGGGCCACCGGCATGCCAGGTTTTAAATTCACCTACTTATTTCCCGTGTTCTTAGCCAAGTGTCTTCCGATTCGGGGAGGTAAGGATATGGGGGGGCGCGATGAAGTTGGGAAATGTTTTTTCATCAGAACTCTGCTTGCTTGCTCTCGAGATTTATGCCATTTTGATGTGACCAGTGAAGGAATTTGCAGGACAGCGCGGGATGTTCGCTTATCAGCTGAAAGTGGCATGTCGTGAAATCATGCTGTCTCTCATTCTTTCTCTCTCTCTCTCTCTTTATCTTTTTCTCTGCTCCCACTTTCTGTCTGTATTTCTCACTTCAGCTCACGCTGAGGCTGGGACAGAGAAGTCTTTCAGGGCCGGCTCTTCCATCTCTCGTTCTCCCTCTCTTCTCTCTTCCGCCATCCCCCTCTCCTCCGCGTCCTTCAGTCTCCTCTCTCCCTGTCGCCGTGCCAACCCTCTCCATCCGATCTTCCCTCTCCGCCCCCCTCCTCCTCCCAGGCTGCAGCTGTCCCTTCTCTTTTTGACCATCTGTGGGCCTGAAACATCCATCTCTTGCTCTAGATCCATTTCAGCCCAGTATCTTTTGTGCCACACCTACACTCTTTTCCTGAAATACATAATAAATTGACATTTGGTTTTTTTGTTGTTTTTTTTCTTTTGATGGGGACTCAGCTACCTGTACAGCAGCCATGAGATCGTCCTGCGCCGGAGTCACCCTGGCAGCTGGGGTTTCAGTATCGTCGGGGGTTACGAGGAGAACCATAGCAACCAGGCGTTTTTCATCAAGACCATCGTGTTGGGAACACCTGCTTACTACGATGGACGCCTGAAGTAAGTGAACCGTTCGTTAACCTGCATTCAATATTTTCCCAGATTGCTTTCTCGGCAATGTTAAAAATAAAGTTGCTTTTCATTATGCTTTAATTGATCCTGTTCATGGTGTTGGCTAAACCTCTCATGCTTACTGATAAACAAATGTGTGAGTGGTTTAACCGTTCTGAGATGCTGAGCAGCGGTGCTGCCTCTGGTCTCAGGTGTGGTGACATGATCGTAGCGGTGAACGGCATGCCCACAGTGGGCATGAGCCACTCTGCCCTGGTGCCCATGTTGAAGGAGCAGCGCAGCCGGGTGGCACTCACCGTCGTCTCCTGGCCTGGCAGCCTGGCGTAGCCGGACCGTTCCAGACACCCTCGCATCCAAGTGTTTTATTGGTCCCATGTAACCATCCCACCCCACCTGCTCCAGCCACGGAGGAACCATGCCCTCAATGTGAGTCTCAGAACTTGAATGCTTTAAACAATGCTGAAATAACCAGGCCTTAGAGAACCCTGCCACGCCCATGAGGCCACGCCCCTCCAGGAGAGCAGCCTTGAGGCCTCCCCACAGTGTTGCAGTCCAATGGTCTGCTCATCTGGGGTTTTTATATATGTATATATACACATATGTGTATGTTATATCTGTATGTTGTGTATGTGGGTGAATACGAGTGCGAGTGTTTGAATATATGTGTGTACAGGTGTTTAATAAATAAAGCTTTCACACAATGTGTGAGATCAGACTCTGTGCTTAGGACTGTGAACATGTGGCTGCAGCATTAAACTGGACCTCTGATTTTTTCCATCTTGCACAAGACATTTTGACTGAGGTTTGGGTTTTTATTGAGGATCCTCTTTCAAAGGAGTCTTCCACTATGCAAAACACAAAGAAATCAGCCAGTGCAGGTCATGGTTGCCCTACTCCAGTCTGTAGGCTGGGTTTTGAAAAAATCATGTACTGCCTAGATTTTGCTATTAGACTAATTATCAAGGCGATAGTTTACTGTAATTTATCTGTGGGGCCTTCATATTAATATGCATTTCTGAATAAATCAGAGCATTTACATAAAGCAAAACAGCACAGGTCTGCATATTGAAGTATGAAAATCAAGCTAAAGGTTTGCAACCTTAGCTAGGAGAAAAGATTTATAAGCCAGTCATTTCAAAGATAAATTTAGAGATGTTTAAAGAACCATTATTGGCATCTCCTAAACTGTTTAAATCAGTGGCAGTGTGAGAAACCACCTGGTCTTAATCCTGGTCAGGCTATGCACATTTAATGCGGTTCATACAGTTGGCTTTACTCCAGATATTGGACCAGGGTGCATTTTTGAACATTCAAATTAATAGGGTCACATTATGTTGCAATCTTTGACCGAATGGGCCACTGACCATCAGTTTACACACAAGTGACTTGTAGTACCGATGTCCACATGCATCAATTACAATGACTGTCAGTGGAAGTACAGAGACAAGAGGCTGTGTTCACACAGCTGCACATAGCAGATGCTAAAGTCGCCTAAACTGAATTAAGCATGCACTTTTAGTCTTTATGGCAGGAGAAAAAAAAATAAAATTTGAAAAATCAAAGCCACCACAACCACATTTCAATATTTTGGGGAGAAGGGCCAAATACCATCATTAGGCTGCTAATGAACCAAACATGCAAGCTGATCCACATTTTAGCGGCGGGGGGGGAAGAGAAGAGCTCTAGAACCATATTTTAAAAGTCAGTTGACAATCCATCAAGCACAGAGATGACCACTTTGCTTCCACTGAGTTTTAAATCAATAACCATTTGCTCCATCCTAGAATTTTCAATTTGACACCAAACCAGACGTGCAGAGAAGTGTGGGTTTATTTAGCATGGTGATTGCAAACAAAACAACTCTTGAAACTCCAACCCGGGAGTTTTAAAACAAAAAAAAAGGAAAAACTGCTCATTTGCCCATTGAAATATTATGGACTTGGCTCATTGTGAGAACTGGACTCGTTCAGACATGCACTTTCCAGACGCGCACACAGTTCAGAGGCATCCGAAACCTTAGTCTTCAATGGACGTTTCTTCTTCCGTCTTTGTTTTGTTTTCTGGAATAGAAACATGTATTCAGCAAAATCCCACCTTGCCTACCCAATCCTCTTCTACAGTCAAGATGTTCACCTGCAGTTTTCTCTTCTGAGGGTCATGGATGACAGCATGTCGCTTCAGACTTTCCTGCAATTTAAAAAAATAGCACAAGAATATACCGTCAGAAACCCCGTTGCCAGTCCTTGACTGGAGACAAGAGCGGCGTTCTCACCTCCATGGCGAATGATTTACGGCATCCATCATGAGAACAGGTGAAGGCACGCTTGCCCTCATGGAAGGACAGGACATGACACTGCAGATTGAAGAGCGTGGTGTAGACTTTCAAACACCCCTCGCTGGTGCACTTAAACACACGGCGCTCTCCCGAGTGTGCAAACTTCTTGTGCTTCTGCAGGAACCAGGCCTCACGGAAGACCTTCTTACACTGATCACACGGCAGCACCTCTGCAGACAGGGAAGGCGCTTGCTATTCTCAAAAACACCACAGCCCCACCACGTGCCCACCGGGGCAACATACCTCTGTGTTCGGCTTTTCTGTGCACCTGATACTCGGTCCATGTCTTTGCCTGGTAAAGACAGCCCTCCTCAGCACATGGATATCCTAGAGTCCAAATGTCAACAATGACTTGTAGACTAGGGCTGGGTTCATTTTTGTTCGTCTTGAGGTGGTGTTAATTACCATCATGCACACGCTCATGCTTTTTCAGGGTTTTCAAGGCAGCACACTTCCTCCCACAGCCCTCAAAATTACATCTGTAAAGGATTGTGTGAGTTGCCAAACAAAAAACAAAGCATCTGATCCACACTGTGGCTTACTTACTGAAAAGGAAACACGTTTGTGTGCTCACACTTGTGACTCCTCAGCTGTTTTTTCTTATGGAACTCCTTCCCGCAACCTTCATAGTCACACTGAATATAAGCCAAATAGTACATGTTGTATAATGCAGCACAGCAAAGAGAAATAAACTGGTTACGGCCGGCTCGCGCTGGATGGAACGGTACTTGCCACATAGCGCTTCTCTTCGTGCCGATGCACTCGTGCAACGTGGTTCTTCAAACTGGCACGCGTAGCAAAGCTCTCAGTACATTCTTCCAGGGAACATCTGCAAATCAGATGAACAGGCAGACATTTCATTTACATCACGGAGGGCCAGTTCCCGATAGCGACTACTATCTGTGGGGAGTTTAGCGCATCCCTGGTTTAATAAGTTTTAATGCACTTCCTAGACTCACAGATAAGGCTTCTCTCCGCTGTGGCTCAGCTGATGTCGGGTGAGTTGGTAACGAGTGCAGAAGCTTTTATCACAGCCGTCACATATAAATGGTTTCTAAATGAAGGTGTCAGACAAACTGTTATTAACGACGTGAATCATTTCTTCATTTTTACTTGAGTCGGAAAAGTATACAGTCAGAGGTGAACAGAGATAGCACCACGTGTAGACTGGATAGATGTGCTTTCTGCAGCTGCACAGAACTTTATATTGACTTCATGCTCTCACTTACCAAGCCCGTGTGTTTGCAGTAATGAGCCTCCAGTTTCCAAGATTTTGAAAAGGACGCTTTACAGCCGGAGAACGAACAAACAAAGCTCTTACAGGCATCTTTAAAGCGTTCACCCATTTTAGCTGATTGCGTGTTTTCAGCTGTCAAACAGCTGTTGGTCGGCCGCAGAGCGTTCTTTCCCCCCACCGTACGACTATATAATTGGGTTTCGCTACATTTTTATTGTCAATGGGTCATACCACCAGGACACAGTTACGAATAGACTACCTTACTGTAAAGTGCCTACTGAAGAAGACATGGCCTGATAATGCCGTATAGACAAAAGCTGCTCATTAAAATGTACGTACATACATATTAAAGGTTGTGAAAGCATCCAGACCGATGTCATTATATTAGCTCAGCAAACTATGGATCGTCCCTAATTAAAATGGACCCTTACAGACACGTGGTATGACGTATGAGGTCAATTCGAAATTGAGATCAGGGAAGGATAAAACATTTCATATCTCCGCTGTAAAGACAAATTATTAGGCGTCACCGTATCTTATTAGAGTGAAATCACTTGATTCTTGTTCAGCATTTAGCCTACATGAAACTAATATAGCTCCCCTTTCAATGTCTTCTTGTATTCTATATTGGCTGCCGTTGACCTGTAAAACTTGTGATTGGGGATGAAGGTCTTTGGGATTGCCAGACCAAGATTGATGGGAGTATTAAACTGTCAAACGTGGCTCCTGGTATAGGCTATGTGAAGGTGGCTGGCTGTGTCTGAAAGACCGTCAGTCGTCATCGCCTCATAAGACGGCGCATGTACTTAAATACGTGGAATTTATGACGCTAATCGCAGTTTATCAACGACCGGTACTGCTTACTGATATGTCTGATTTACAGCAACTGATGCTCCATTACTCACATACTGAAGAGGTGTTCCTAAACGGCCCTGTTTAGCATTATTCTTTGGCGATGATTCATTATAAACCTTGCTGTCTCTCACCCCGATTCAACTCCATAACTGTAAAGCAGGTTACAGTAAGTTTACGATTACAAATTATGCAGAGAAATCTAAAGTACATTCTCAGATCAAACGGTGACAAAACAATATTGACATACAAACTGATATTCCACATATAGCTGTAACTAGACTGTTAAGGTAAGTATGATTAGAAGAGAGATTTTATAATCTGGGGTGAGATCGGGGCCCCAGAGGTATTACCACTGCCCCTCACACGTTGTATTTGTCTGACCCCAGCCATCATAACGGCCAACTATTCTGCTATTTAACCCCCACCCTTCCTCCGCTGCCTCCTCTTCTTCCTCACAGTCCTCTTCCTCCCAGCCCTTTTAATGCAATAGACTGGATCAATAAAACTGTCTCTGTATCTGAATGGCCATGGTCTGCACTGATAACCAGCAACAAGCAAAAAGACAAACATTGGCTCCTGGCCATAGCGTGTGTATGTTATTTATCGTGCTGTAGATTGGCTTGGCAACCTGTCAACCTTCACGTCAGCCTTCCTGCTCCTTTTGCATCCCAACCACAGCGAAATAAAAAAGTGGATGGAAATAGAGCTAGAACCCATGCAAGAGCACGAGTCAAGAGAGAAAGATTTGAGGGCATGAAGACAGCACCATGTCTGGTCTTCATATCGCTTCTAGTCCGGTCTTCCGCGTTTGCTTGTCCCCACGGTTAATGTGTAACGCGAGGTCGATACGGCTGCCGCGCTGCTCGACGGCCTCAATCTGCGAGTGTCAAGCGGGCATGATTAAGGAGCTCGTTCTGCATGACTGCTTTCATCCACACCCCCACTGCCTCCTCACAGCCCCCCTCGCCCTCTTTACCTCTCCTCTCTCCTGAGTCTGTTTACTCTCGCTTTATTCAATCAGTAACCGCTATGAGTCAGCTCCTCTCAACACTCCTCGCACTCCCCTCTGGCACCGCCGTGGGAGGACGCAGTCGGGCAGGTCGGGTCTCTCACTTCCGCGTTAGAACGCTCTACATCTGCCAAGACCTGTTGAGCTGCTTGCGCCAGTTAACGTTGGGACTAAATTAGCGTGGATAACTTGGAATACATTGTAATGATAAAACATTCAACCTTTGTTTAATCTCTGAGATCTGAGTCTTTGATACTATGAAGAATCCAGTAGCAAAACAAAATAAAATAACATACTTCAGAGCGTTAGGTACCACAGCAATTCATTTGGAACAAATTTTATAAAAGAACCAGATTTTTTTTTTTTGCTATAAATCTAATACAAGTAATCTTAAGTACATTGACACTTAATTATAGTTACAAAAGCAGGTGCTCAGCTAAGTCAAATCTTAACACTTGAGAGAAGTCTGTGATCAATATCAGACCAACGTGTCATTTATTGATGGACTGCATTAGCTCTTACCTCTACAAGACCCGGTTACCTGCAATCGACGTGGTTAAATACATGGGTATACCAACACTAGCATGATAGTATAGGAGACATTATCTTCTGCCCTCTGGAGGACAATGGACAGGTACACCATGCAGTGGGGTTATCTGACCATTCCCACACATGCTCACAGAATGAACAGACTCCTCACCTTATCTATTCTCACACTCAAAGCCTCTATGTCCACTAAAGAGTAAAATGCAAGGCAACAATGTTATGGGAAGGGAAATGATCTCATTTGTTTTTATTCTAGCAATAGGAGGAAGAAGTAAACTAAAAGCTCTATTAAGATTGCAGCTGTGTGTCTCATTGAGATACCACAGCAGTTCTGTAGCTATGAGGACAGGGTGCTATGGGTGCAATATGAAACAAATGAAATGTTATATAATGAGAATTCTGAGAACATCACTAAATCAGTTGTCTCTCTCTCTTTCTCTCTCTCTCTCTCTCTCTCTCTATCTTTCTCTATCTTTCTCTCACTCATTCACACACACATGCACACATACAGAGACATGCTACTCCTATCTCAGGAAACTGACCCTAATTGAAGTAAATATTGGGTAAAGTACTGAGGTAGGATGAGATAACATGTTTGTCAGATATCCAGTCAGCCATTCAACCACGTTGATTACATAGCACATGTCAACATGGAGAGAGGTGAGCCTTACACACACACACACACACACCAAACCATATGACATGCAACTACACACACACACACACACACATAGCCCTATGTGCAAATAGCATTAGATATTCATGCCTGAAGTGTGTTCATGTAATAAACAGAAAAAAACATCAGGAAATATTACAAAATGTTTTGGTGACTTTGTTTTTTCCAACACCAAAAACAGCTAAATACTTAGAAGCTGCTCTCTACATTATTAAGTAATTGGACACAATTTTTGAGATTGTGGCATTTTTAAAAAAAAAGAAACAATCACTGATTGAATGGTTCCGTTGTTTTGTCATGGTCTTCTGTTCTGAGAGGATGACTGTGTATGAAAGAACTGTGATTCCTATGTGATTCAATATAATACAGATCAAAAGTGACTTATATGACAACCCTATAGAGGATAAGAGCATAGAGCTCTTTTATTTCAAATTTGGTAGATTTAAGAGGCAAAGTAAAAACTGCCACCATCCAGTAATGGGATGTTATTATATAAGAGTAATAATGTTAATTTAAGGGACACAAAATATTTACACATACAAAATTAATACATTAATCAATTAATCAGTTGTATTGCTATTACATATTATCTATAATCTTTATTTGAGATTAGTTTTGGTGTGCTTGTTTATTTTACATCTCACAATGAGGTATTTTTTGTTTGTTGAAGACGTTTTGAATTCACTAGGATAATAATGGCAAATTTTGAATTTGTTGCATTTTTCATAAATATTTTTTCGGTGCACTGCCCACTATGTACTTAACTAAGCAAAGCTTATGTTCGTCTAGTTACTGAGGCATACAATACCGCCAATCGTCGTTTCAACTGGTTAGCTAACACTACCCCCTAGTGTGTGCTATGTAATTTCACGTGGGATTTCTAAGTTGTTAAAATCGCAAATACTTGAAAATAAATGCTTGTTTTAGGTCCCATATAGTAACTTTTAATGCTTTTGCGTTTAGTTTATCCTAGCCGATAAGTGATTAACTGTGTTTAATCAGATAGTCGAAGCGAACATTAAGGATTACTGTATGCGTTTGAGATTATCATTTATCGGCGGATTATTGTGGGGAAAGAGATAAATTCAAGGGAAGAGAAGCACACCGATCACAATGGTATTGATATGCTAGTCAATCATGTTATTTCAAACTGAATAACGTTAGTTTCAGTTTAAAACGAAAATATCGGTATTGTTATAAATTGTGAACCACTACGTTGAATTGCACAACCTTTTCGTCGGCTTGCGGCAGTCCCTATGATGTACCCTCCTTTGTGCAGGTGCAGGGAGAGCAGCAGGGATACTTGAAGACCATCCACTCACAAAACACTAGATATTGGTACTATCTTAACAACATCGACGAAGAGTTAGCTAGCTCCTAGCTAATTTACAAAATATTGTGTTCGATGACGGCAAACATCAACCACCATAGAAACGGTTGTCGTTTATCTTCACTGGATGCAGTGGCGAGGTCTACTATTTAACTGCGTGACCGCTCTAGGGCGGGGCTTAGCGAAGTGTGACACTCCAAGTCGAGCCACCAACCGGCAGTTCATACACTACCTTTCATTTTGCACGACTCTAACAGAAATCTGTTCTTACTTCCCCGTGTAATAATCATGTAGTCGCTTAAGCACAGTCACAAAAGAACAAAAAGCCATCTACAGACAAATTGTGTAAAGAATTTTATTGAGTCAGTAGACTCATGCCATGAACTCGTAGGGGATGGGCTCCAGCAGTTGGGGCTCGTTGTTCTTGGTGCTGACAAAATGAGCCGGGCGAGGGGCAGCTGGCTGTGATGACACGAAGAAGGGAAGGGGATGAACAAAGGAAACAGCAACAATTATGACCATGTAAACAGTCAAGCATTTGAGGCAGTAAGGCACAATACATCAGTAACTTAAAGGTAGAGAATAGAATTTTTCTGTTAAGAGCTACACTGAACTCAATGCTATTCTCCTTCTTCTATATGACACCACACTCAGAGCGAAGTAAAATGGTCCAGAAACCAAACAAGCATGTTAGCCAAATGGCAGCAGGTTAAGGCCAATAAAGTACTAGCTATAGTTGAGATAGGTCATTTTAATACCTCTTCCAGAAAAAAAAGTGTAGGTGTCAAGAGTGCAATTTGCACAAACATAGATTAAGATTGAAATAAGGCAGAAACAGCCAAACTGAAGTGCAGTCTTTATAAAACCAGATTAATAAAGCAAGTCTTGCCTTGCCTGTTGGCCTTTAACAATAGTTGTTATCATGGCCTTATAAAGACTGGGAGTCCACAATCAGCAAGCATGGCTTGCAGTACCTGCCGCTTCAGCTCCACCCAGGTGTTCTGCTGTTTGGCCTCCATCTTTCTCTTCTCGTTCTCCTTGACGCGCTGCAGGAAGCTGTCTCTGCTCTTCGAGTGCTTGATGTGCTCAATGCGCACATTAATCCTCTTAGCAAGGATCTTGCCCCTTGGAAGGATAAAAATTGGAACATCAGTGGGAAGAAATCCCAGGTGAAATGCTCCATGTCTGATGGATAGCCAGTGTATCCTTAATGACAATCTGGCAGAGACACGAAACAGTCTGACCAGGGTGCTTAAGGCTGCCTGCTCTTCCCCACATGAATGGCCACAAAGGACACATGGCAGCCCTTATGGTAAAGTGAACATGGGGTATCCTTTGTGAAATCTAGCAAGACACACATTAGCTGGGAGGGGTTACTTTATCAGAACTTCAAAAAGCTGCAACACAAATCTCTTTGCGGTGTCAGTAAACAAATCAACACAATCCACTAAATGGCCACACCCAAAATTCAGATCCTCTGTGGAGTTGAACTTACTTGACCTGTTTGTTAACGATGATGCCGACAGCATGCTGTGTGACATTGTAAACACGACCCGTCTTGCCATGGTAGCACTTATGGGGCATGCCTTTCTGAACAGTTCCTGTGCCCTGTTAAGAGAATATACATTAAATGGCAGAGATGCAGAAATTTGACAGTGAGGAAGACAATAACAACATTAACAGCAACATTAAGTTTGCTTACTTTTATATCAACAATGTCTCCTTTCTTGTAGATGCGCATGTATGTAGACAGAGGGATAGGGCCTGCAGCAGATGAGAGGAAAAAAATTTATTTATCATCCCAAAATGATTTAATCTCATTCAACATAAGCGCAATTACATCAAAACCAAGAACTGAGCTTGACCAAAAGGCAACTCACCATGCTTACGGAAGGGCCTGGCAAACATGTACCTGGTTCCCCTCCTTTTGCCCTTTGTATTCGTCATGGTGCCTATTTACTGTATGATACACCGTACAAGCAATCGATTACTTATAAGACAGTATACGGTTAGACAATAATAAGAGCGAGAACGCTGCTGCCAAGATCAACACAGGCAGCTCTCCGTTTTAAATGTTGATTATTGCGACTGATCGAAGATTGAGAGCAAGACATCAAAGAATTACACATTAGTAATAATACATTTTCCATCCAAACGATGAAGACTATAACCAACTAGTTATTCGCTAGATCCCTAAAAGTCCCATATTATACGTGAGAGAATGAAAAAATACACTAAGCCGAAAAAAAGAAACAATAGAAAAACTACTCCAACACTAATGTTGACTACCAAGTCACCCTTAACTCGTGTTATTCATGCTGGGAAACGTTAGCTAGCTAGCGACAGAAAGCTAGCTAGTTAGTTTGCTGGAGTATGTCGGCTTCTAAACACAACTACGAATCTGCAGCGTAGCCAATATTCCATTTCTAAACAGCTGGTACAACGAACCAGCTAACATGGGCTCATCTCAAGAACTCGACTCGAAGCTTATATGCATTTCTGAATAGTTTGACTCAGATCTGCTTCTTATACAGCTCAATCCGCATGGACAGCCACGCGAATAACACACGGCCCAAGCACACAATTTAGCGGATCGAAAAACACTTAACCGGGACCTTTTTAAAACCCCATCCCCGACAAATTAATATACTTAGTGTTTCAAATTCAGCCTTTATTAGCATTGAGACTTGATAATCTAAAGGAAAATCATTTTTAAAAGAACAATTATGGGAGTACTTCTTACCCCCGGTTGCTCGCAAGATGGCGGGTACAGCGGAAAGAGGGTGTCAGGGTCCTGTGACGCGTCCTTCTAAGCAGGAAAGTAGGAGTGCTCTTTAATTGCCTGACCAAAACTAGTATCCTGTTTGGCAGTGGTGTAACCGTGTTGAATAAAACGAGCTAAAATGTTTCAAGAATGCTTTCGCTAGTGACAATACATAAGTGTGAGGCTATTGTAAAGAAACATTTTCCAGTGCATCAATAGGCATCTACATTTACATCTACATTGTGTCAAGAATCAACTCTGAGGTATTTAATACAATTCAAAACATTTAACTGCGAACGGTAAAAGTACCACATATGGCAGGACAGCACTTTATTAAATCATACAGGTGGCCAGATGTGCGCTTCTGAACACACTGATTATTACCTAGCACTAAGACCCAGTGGAACGTCCATTGCTAGGCTTGCAGTCTGTCCTCACGAGGGACTCCTTTTCGCCTCCGCGCGGTGATTGGGTGGAAGATGGCGCTGGGCGAATGGAAATCCTAATGACAGTTTCTAAATTTGCCTCTTTTTGTACCATGGTAAGTAAATATGATCTAAATCGTCGTCTTCTTACCGTCGTATATTTACTGTACATTGATCTTTGCAATGCTACGTTGGTTTTACGAAAGGTTTGAACGAATTGTCTCTCTGGGTTGCCAGTTTTACTTGGTTGCAGTTGAGAGCTGTCTTCTTGTGCGCTAGCTAGCTAACTGTGGATGTTTCCGTAGGCCTAATAATTAGCTCCGTTGCAAGCCAAATGTGTAATAGAATTGTTTAATTCCACCATTCGATACATCGTGATTTTACACACTTGTGATTTGTGTAACCTAGTAACCGCAAAGCGGTGGTCTGCGGTTTGTGCTCACGAAACGTCTTTCATACTAAGCTGTAGATTATATTAGCATAAAATGGAGATAGCTAGCAATGACAACTGAATGACAGAATACTGCTGTCAGTTTATTACAGGTGTTCATTTAAATGGTCGTTTCCACGGAATGCGTACCGATGGCAGTATTTTGTTGTACGTACTGTGGTAAAAGGTTACCTATTACAGTATGCGTTAATCATCTGCTGCTACTTCTGGTCAAGGCGACACGCATAGCAGTTGCGATTATCGCATAAAAAATTGTTGGCTCAGTTTATTGCCCCAAGCGCAGCAAGGTGACATCATTCATTTGAAGTTTCGCGATCCTGTAACGTTATATGCAATACAACTGCAATTCAACGTTTAGCTTGATACATCTGACGAGTTTTTGTTTTGTTATTCAGACCGTAGTGGTTGTAGATGACACCACTGATAAACATTTTCCATGTAATAATTTGTCTTTTATTTTGTTTATATTTTTATTTATTTATATATATATAAATATTTTTATTTATTTATTTTACATTTTACAGCTATTGAATTTGTAGTTTGCACTACATAGGGCACATACAGACCTCACCTGCTGCTGCTTTTTTAATGGTTTAAAGGACTTCTTTTCCACTTTGTAACACTGGACCAAACAGAATATCCCACTGTTAGTTTTGATTTGGTTGAAGCTCTCTCTTCTCAAGCAAGAGTCAAGCTTTTGTTTACATTTCAGGGCGCCAATGCCTCCGCTTTGGAGAAAGAGATTGGCTCGGAGCAGTTCCCAGTCAACGAGCACTACTTTGGACTGGTCAACGTAAGCAAAAAACGGTTAACTTTTTTTCCCTCGTTGCTATGTCCCCGCATTGCATACACACTCCGTTTGGTCATTTGTTTACGTGTGGTTTTTGGCCCGCAGTTCGGGAACACCTGCTACTGCAACTCGGTGCTCCAGGCCCTTTATTTCTGCCGGCCCTTCCGGGAGAAGATCCTCGCGTACCGGAGCCAGCCACGGCGCAAGGAGAACCTGCTCACCTGTCTGGCCGACCTATTCCACAGCATTGCCAACCAGAAGAGGAGAGTGGGCGTCATCCCACCAAAGAAGTTCATCACGAGGCTTCGGAAAGAAAACGGTGAGGGAGACGGTTGATTTCTTGTCAGGAGTGCAGGCAGAGAGTGGTTGAATGAGTGGACAAAGCTTGGAAGGAAAAACAGACAAGAGGCTGTAAGAGCATTTGCTTGGTGTATTAGCAGTTAATGGCCAAAGTTTAATGTTTCTAACAGTTTTGGATCGGTTTATGAGACAATAACTGTATTGTACAGTGCTAAAGTGCTAGACATGAACCACTTTCATTACATCAAGCCATGGTTGCACTTTTGTTTTGAAAAGCTTTGAGTCATGGTAGTGCGAGAGCACACTGTTAGGACACAGACGCCTCGAAGTATAGATCGACTTTTTATGTATAGATCCGCCAACCATTTAAGGTTTTTGTAATTGCATTACAAAGTCTTATCAGCAGTGCTCCTCTTTCTGCCCTCCCATTTCAGAACTCTTCGATAACTACATGCAGCAGGATGCACACGAGTTTCTGAACTACTTGCTAAACACTATCGCAGACCTGCTTCAGGAGGAGAGGAAGCAGGACAAACAGAATGGCAAACTGGCTAATGGCACGCTTGACTCCCAGAAGAATAATGGTGCCCCGCCTTCCACTACCTGGGTACATGAGATCTTCCAGGGCACACTGACCAATGAGACACGCTGCCTCACTTGTGAAACGGTAATGCCAAGTCTTGTGAAATAGTTGAATGGGTGCATGGTTAGTGTAGTCTTCCGAAGTTTTATTTCCTGAGGACTCTGTTCTGTTGCACAGATAAGCAGCAAAGACGAGGACTTCTTGGATTTATCCGTTGATGTGGAGCAGAACACTTCAATCACACACTGCCTCAGGTCTGTCTTTGTCTTTCAGTAGATATCCACATAAATAAGGGGGATAAATAAAATAAATATCCCCATAAACAAATCTCCTTAAATAAGTGCTTATTGAACATACCTGCTGCTTGCCCCAGTGGTGTACTAACTATAGAGCATATATTTTTGTATCTCTGTAGAGGTTTCAGTAATACAGAAACCCTGTGCAGTGAATATAAATACTACTGTGAGGAATGTCGAAGTAAACAGGAGGCACACAAAAGGTGAGAATTGCTACTCAAAAAAAGATTGACTGGTCATTACTGAACATTTGTGCATTTTGCTTAAATTCTGTTAAACTCAGCATAATAATCATTTATTTAATCTCCCTGTATATATACTAAATACATGTGTGTGTGTGTGTGTGTGCGCGTGTGTGTGTGTGTGAGTGTAGAATGAGAGTAAAAAAGCTACCCATGATCTTAGCCCTACATCTGAAGAGGTTTAAGTACATGGAGCAGCTACAGCGCTATACTAAGCTAAGCTACCGTGTGGTCTTCCCTTTGGAGCTCCGCCTCTTCAACACATCTGGAGATGCAACCAATCCTGAGAGGCTTTACGATCTTGTTGCTGTGGTGGTGCATTGTGGAAGGTTAGTTTTGGGGAGTGAGGCATGTTTTTTATTTTTGTAATGATAATGATGACTCAGAGTTTGTTTCACCTTCCTGATGCATTGCGGGATCTTTTTCTTGTTATGTTGACAGTGGTCCAAATCGTGGACACTACATTGCTATTGTAAAGAGTCATGACTTCTGGCTGCTGTTTGATGATGACATAGTAGAAGTAAGCTGGTTTATCTAATTACATCTCAAGTCAACAAATTCAGTAGACCCAGTAATTAAAAATACATTCAAAACAGTCTAGGATGTTCATTGATTACAGTAGATTTTGGGTTGTTTCTTTCTGCAGAAGATTGATGCCCAGGCGATAGAAGAGTTCTATGGGCTTACCTCGGAAATCTCCAAGAACTCAGAGTCGGGCTATATTCTGTTCTACCAGTCCAGAGACTGAGATTGATCCGAGGAGTGCCCCCTAATGGACACCTGGGGAACAGGCCTGCCTGCATTCACAGCCCTGTTGTATCCCACCTGAGCAGGCTAGGTCAGTTACTGCAGCTCTGCCAAGCCCTGCCCCACTCCTGCCTGTCCCAGCCTTCCCCCACCAAGTCTGAATGGCAGTCTGGACATGATGCAGCTGCGGGGTTGTCCTAACATTGTGTGAAGGCTGTGTGTATACATTGTGAGATTGTTTCATCACACTGGCTGAGTTGTTATAAAGCAGAAATGTGTTAAATGTAACAGCTTGTATGATATGACAGGCATCTACTGTCCATGCTGCAACCTTAATAAGCCTATGAGTTTGATTTGACCAAAGGCTTGTGCATGGGGAACTAGGGTTGTGTCCTATAGAGAGGGGAGGGGCTATAAGCTCAAAATATGGGGCTTTGTGGGTTATGTATTTCTACCTTGTACAGAGTGGTATTTGTATAAATATTATAAAATTATAATAATAATAATAATAATAATAATACTGATATAGGTGAAAACAAAGATTGAAACTGAAAATATGTATAACACTATGGTGCACTTTTGATACAGTTTTGTAGGTGTTGGCAGGTTTATGTGAGGGTTTGCTTGAGACAGCCTGTTGTGAAATAATTTTCTGTTTTAAAGAAAAAGAAATAAAGTGTATAGATCAAGACATTCACATGTCCTAATCAATGAGAAGAAATGGCCACATTGCTGATTAGAATTGGATTTACCCCACTGAATCTAGTTTTACTAGATGTATATTAGGATAATGTACAGCTGGCTAAATGTGAATGTCCCTTAGAGATGTAATGTGTTTTGATTGGCCACTTAATCAAGTAATGTGAAATTAAATTTGTAATGTGCGCAGAAGATCGTAAAAGGCAGGAATTGTTTTAGATGTTAATTGCTTTGTACACATTTCGTAACGTATGGGATATGTGGGTACATGTGATAACCTGTGCTCTTGCGAAGAAAAGCGTCTAAAGAGAAGGATGCAGATCGATGCAGGACATCGAAGAGTTACAGAGGATGGAGAAAAACAGAAAAAAAGGGGGGGGGGTTGACACAGATCAGTGCGCTGTTAATAGCACGTGCCTAGAATAGCAGTGAAAGGGAGCGGTGAAGTTGCAAGGAAGAGGCAATCTGATACTTTAGTGAAACGAGTTCACACAAACGTACCTCAAAAGAAGTTAAAACATACCAACTGTTGAAGAGCCTCGTGCAATACGTGCAATAATGCTAGAGACCCTGATTTCGTAATTTCAAAATAAGACACATACATTTTGATATAGGTAGAATGTGGTTTTAATTATTTTAAGAAGACGTATTAAAAAAACTCGAGAGTGTCAATAGGATGAACAGAACGTGATTGACAACCCTCCAAAGCCACACCACTGCCACATGGACCACTGAGAGAATGCGCGTCACTTCTCGAGACTCCGTCTTTCAGCAACCTTGCAGACACCTTGGCTGCATGATTGCGGGTTCATCTTCCAACAATAAGGTGACGGTCGCTGTTACCGAATCTGGAAATCCAGCGTTACCCCTCCCTGCCTCATCGCCATCCGCAGTCGGCGACGATGCTCGCGCAGATAACGAAGAACGGCTATCGCTTCTGGCTGTAGCTCCCTGGTAAAGGAACAATTTACCAAACACAGCATCAGCGTTTCTGCCTCTTGCGCCCGGCAAACCCGTCGGCGCTGCACCTGCAACCATCTCTGTCAGTAACATGGAAAGACAGCAAGGTCGCAAGTACATCTAAACGGGCGCCTCACCTCCAAGAGTCAAGGTAGGATAGACTACTGATTGGAACATAGAGAGGGCTTAATGAAGGGGCGAGCCTTCTTTCTGAGAAAATGAATGAAAGCCTAGCGCTTTTAGACGGCGTTTTGCGACAAATCGGCTGCGTGATTTCCCAGGCCAAACAGAGACGTTAAAGGGAGGCTTTAACAGACGCGGTGGTGCGGATCTTTTTATAAGAAACATTACACGGTTGCAGTGGGATGTAGGCTGGCGCGGAGCAGTGTTTTAGGATGGGCTAGTATGACATGCTACTGATGCTGGCCTTCAGAGGTGTAATGCCATCTTTACTGAAAATAAACCGTCTCTGTCTGCGTCCGTCTGCACAAGACCTATCCATCCCTCCCTGTGTAAAGAGTATGAAATAATAATAATACAGGTATAGGCGAAAACAGGTCGAAAAGGAAAATATGTAAAACTCTATGGTATTATCCTTGTCAGGAGAGCTTAGACTATATGCCGAATATATTTCAGAATATATTAAGGTATAGAGATTCAGGGAAATACAGCATTTTCGTGATAATCAGATTATTTTGTACTAAATGTATCATAATCGTTATTTAATGATATGCTCTAGTACTTATACAGTGTGACAAAGGCCTGTTGTCGTTTCGGGTCATAAATCTTACCTTATTATATAATATTGGGTTTAACTCGTAACGAGTTCAATTTGGATGAGTAAAAACTGTTATTACAGCAAGTAGGCTTAATGATTATAACGACTGTAATAGGTCGCTATTAATTGCTAACAGTTAGTAGACAGTAAGAGAATGTCAATTACCCAATTCTTTATTCCCGTTTAACATTTTAACAAGTCGTCATCATTACAGCAATTTGATAACGTCGCGTAGCAGCTCGTATCGCACAAAAAACTGAATGTACGAAGAAGATAAGGTCTATTGTCTGGCACGTATAATCTGAGATTCAGAGTCTCCGAACATAAACAGTTTAATTTAAAGCAACAAGTCAGGTGTGGCAAATAAACTTGTTAGTGGGATTAGACTGAAAGTTTGTCACATTTCCATGCATACAAATAATAAAGGTGCCATGAATTAGATTGTTTAACGTGTAAGAAAAGTAAGCACACTAAATGTATTTATATTGGAAACGTTTAAATGGCTTTAACAATATGTAATAATATGTCATTGTCATTATTTTACTTAAACATAAACTGCAATCTTTACTACTCTTCATTCCGAGCTCAATTATGTTAAATTTTTAATCACTTTCATAGCAAGCAACTGTGAAATGTCATTACCATCTTGTCAATAAATTGATTTGAGTGCATATAATTATAACTGTGCATAAAGCCGAAGTGATATGTCATCTCATGCACTTTAATCAGTCTTATATCACTGTTCTCTAATAGATAATTTTAAATTAAAACATAGCCCAAAGACCATTTCAACCATTAAATTGCTTAAAAAGAAATTACTTTGCCCTTTATTAACTGAAAGCTTTCTTCTTAGAGCAATTATAAACACAAGCTTTTTTGAGGAAGTAATTTTCCTTACTGTTGCTTTCATAAACCTCATTTTCTGTTATATATACTGCAATGTTGGTTTTTGTAAATTGAAGATTAACAAACATTTTTTTGAATGGCACTTTTTTTCCTTTTCACTTTTCTTCATCACTGATATTCTGCATCACTCACTTAAATGTACATTCAGTGTAACTTATAGTTATTTAGCATTTCTGTCTTTACTGTCTGTAGCAGAAAGCCCATATGTAAATGCTTATATGCCATACTCCACATGCATGTGTTACATTTTCTTTCAGACGGGAGGTACAATGAGCGAGGAGGTGCCAGTTACCCCCAGCTGGCTGACCCCTGACCCTTCCTGGGTCAGCAGTGGTGGGGGCAGCATGGATAACGCCACGGCTGGCGCGTACCCGCCGGTGGGGCCGCCCCCGCACCCGCCGGTGCCGCCCCCGGCCGAGCTGCTGGTGAACCCGTGGGACATCGTGCTGTGCTCCTCAGGTACACTGATAGCCTGCGAGAACGCCCTGGTGGTGCTGGTGATCTGGCAGAACCCAGCCCTGCGCGCACCCATGTTCCTGCTCATCGGCAGCCTGGCCCTGGCCGACCTGCTGGCCGGTCTGGGCCTGGTGCTGCACTTCACCTTCGCCTACCTGCTGCGCTCGGATTCGGCCCAGCTGCTCACCGTGGGCCTGGTGGTGGCCTCGTTCTCGGCCTCCGTCTTCAGCCTGCTCGCCATCACCATCGACCGCTACCTGTCACTGTACTACGCGCTCACGTACAACTCGGAGCGCACGGCCGCCTTCACCTACGCCATGCTGGTGCTGCTGTGGGGCGCGTCGCTGAGCCTGGGTCTGCTGCCCGTCACCGGGGTCAACTGCCTGGGCCAGGAGGCGACGTGCAGCGTGGTGTGGCCCCTCACCAAGAACAACGTGGCCGTGCTCTCCGTGTCCTTCCTGCTCCTCTTCGGCCTCATGCTGCAGCTCTACGTGCAGATCTGCAAGATTGTCATGCGGCATGCGCACCAGATCGCCGTCCAGCACCATTTCCTGGCGGCCACGCCACACTACGTCACCACGCGCAAGGGCGTCTCCACTCTGGCCATCATCTTGGGCACCTTCGCCGCGTGCTGGATGCCCTTCACCGTCTACTCACTTGTTGCTGACTACACATACCCACCTCTGTACACCTACGCCACGCTGGTGCCCGCAACCTACAACTCCGTCATCAACCCTGTAATCTACGCCTTCCGCAACCAGGAGATCCAGAAGGCACTGTGGATGGTGTGCTGTGGGTGTGTCCCCACAGCTATGGCCCAGCGGGCACGGACACCCAGCGACGTCTGATGCAGGGCGCTCCTGTGGGCATGCAGCTCAGTAAAAGGGCTCAGCTGACCGCCAGAATCATGAAAGCTTAGTGAAATACCTTGTCTTCAGTGGCTGCAGAGGTACCCAACCTCGCCTCCAAGGAATGGGGTGGAGGATGTGTTTGGCCCCCTTTTATGTCTTCCCCTTTCTTTAATGTAACTTAAACCACTGCCACACCTTTCCCTGACTGTGACCCCAACAACTGCCACTAGTGTCTATGTTTGCATGGCGAGCAGATGTACATAAGATGTAGATACAATTGCCTAGGCCTGTACTTATGTATACTCTTCCGTGTTTGCCTCGGCCTAAAACCTCCCGTGCCGAGTGTGTTCCGAGAGTGGCGGATGAGGGGCCGCGTGAGCCTCACTTCTTTAGTCTCGCTGCTGCATTCTAAACGTGCGCTGAAAACTAAGCAACCGCGGAAAGCTAAAAATAGCTCACGCGCTCAGTGATCCGCGCGCCCTGCGTCGTCCTCCGCGGACACGAAAGAAACTGAGCCGAAGAGAACGCTTTTATCGCTTTATCTTGCGCGCTATTTTGTTTTCGCTTTAATCCCTTTTCCCAAGCGTGCTGTAATGTACAGTGCCCTACAAAACAGAAGACCATGAAGAGCTAAACCCCGAAAGAGAACCGCTCTATGAATATAAAACCTATCGATGCCTTTATTTAGTACGAC
Organism: Tenebrosternarchus preto; assembly: GCA_025802075.1. Classification (NCBI taxonomy): domain Eukaryota; kingdom Metazoa; phylum Chordata; class Actinopteri; order Gymnotiformes; family Apteronotidae; genus Tenebrosternarchus; species Tenebrosternarchus preto. Next base: position 7,218,343 of record JAOYMR010000027.1, on the reverse strand, counting down.
AGATTAACTGGTAATCGTTTTTCCCGTTCATATCCCCATACATGTATCTCGGACGAAATATACTGGGATTTCTGTAAAGTGGTGTGAATTTAAGTGGTTCTCTTTAACTAGGGATTTACTTGAATAAAGCTATAGCTGTAGCGTAGGCTGCTACGTGCGTTTTGGTTAAATTTGTTTATAGTTATTGAGTGACGTAAAGTCAGATTTGAATGTACCATCTGTTTTAGCTTTGACGCCGTACCCTTACTGTTTTGATTGCAGAGGAGCTCAAGGGTGATTGTTGTCATTCAGTCATCATTGTGGTACGTTTACAAAATAATAATTCGAATTATAATAATTGTTAATCACTTCATAGAGTATTATAATTGGTGAAACCTATAGATTCCAACTTGTATATTCTTTATATGTTCCAAAACAGAAAGGCCTACTAAAATATGGAAACTTCCTGTTCACCCTTACCACCTAACCACTCCAGTCTTCCCTAAAAACCAAACAGGTGATAAGGAATATAATAGGGAAAAAACAACACTGCTTTATTGTTAAACGAACAGGTTACCTACTAATGGCCTCCTGGGATGCAGCTGATGTCAGATGAACAGGAACGTGCTTGTTAAGGTTGGATAGCTGGTTGTGATTTTTTGCACAGTTCAACACTGTCAGTGTCACTGCCTTCTTTGGACCACCAGCTTCCCCAATGCCAACCAGCCGTGATACGTTTCACCACTGAGGTAGGCTTCATCGGCAAGCAATAAGTACATCCTGAGCGTTTCACCAAATCACAGCAATACTCTAGCAGCAATAACAGCTTTGCCCAACAGAATCAGCTCTGCAATCAGATATAGTATGATTATATCCTCATTATTATGTCTGACTCCACCTACATTAAACACAAATACGAGTGACACAAAATGTGAACTCGTCGCGTCACTTTTCAGAAACTTCCAAAAGTTACAGCTGCGATACCACTGCCACATTTTCATGTGTGAGAGTTCATAGTGGAGGGTTCGAGCTCCTAGCCATGTTTATTATCAAAACGATCATTACGTTACCCGCAGCGTGACCTGTTCAGCCATTTTCAGTCGCTCTCGTGACACGTTCACATGTCCGTGTCGCGTGTAAGTTTGATCGCATTGCCGCATATGAGCTGCATGATGGCGTGTGCATGCGTGTACAAATGTGTGATTCGTCTGTGAGCTGCACAGATGCCAAGTGTGAATCCCTGGAGGGACACGGTGGTCAGTTGGGAAAGGCCTCTCCAGAGACCTACCTGGCTAATCTGGCCATCAGTCTTCCCATCATTCTGAGATGTGGTCTATGACCATCAGCCTTCAGGTAGGACATACCCTAATGACCTTTTACCTGAGTGAAGTCTTCTACAGAACTGCAGATGAGCTAAGGGAAGCTGTATTCAGATTTCCTGGAGGATCAGTGTAGTGACATATCCTGAGTCAAGGAGGATGATGTTGATAATGACGTGACTGGGATATTTTGCTAACCGAGCAACGAAATGGTGAACTCCTTGAGCATTGAAGAAGAATTTATTTTGGTATATTTATTGAAAGTTTCTATTTTTTGTTCCTTAGCTTTGTTTCCAAACGAATTTGTAAGATTTTATCTTGCAATTCAATGCGCTGTATGGCCTTTTCCTGAATGTATTGATAAGGGAATAGTCATTAATTTTTATTTGCTAAAGGCATTTTGTTGATGGAGTTGATCTTGTAAATATGGCATGCAAAATAGGACAGGTATGGCTACATGGTGCTCTGAGCAACCAATAACCTTGGGCCACGTCCCAATTCACCTGCTGTAACCTCTTTCTCTTGTCTCCCTTTCTCTGTGAGTGTTGATGTGGTTCTGATATAAGTGGCCAAAGCACCAGCTCAACAGTGGTCCACAAACGCTCAAAGACAAATAAGACAAGGAGAAATCATCAGAGGATTCAGGACGATGACTGTGCTTTATCACATGATCCCACCCTCTTCTGAATCCTCTGCTTGTTGAGAGCTCTGCCATGTGGCGTTAAATTAAAAAATAATAATAATAAAACACCATTTTATGGCATCATGTCAACCAAATGCTTAATGTCTAAAATGTGTAAAAGGCATAAAGCTTTTGGTGGTGTTTGGACATTTGCCAGTTGTGCTTTTGGATTTGAACAGAACTGTAGTCGTAGATGATTGTGCACTGTAATCCACTATAAGAGCTTCACTTTGATTGCAGAATGACTTGTGATGTCATATAAGAGGGTAATCTGGGGTGTTGTCAGCAAAAAGGGTTTGGAAGGGAAACAGTGTGTTTAGTGTCTCCTTATTCAGTTTAGTTAAAGGGCATAGCAGAAGATGGTAACACTACATTACTTAGCCAGTGTTACAGTGTAACTATACCATTAAGCACAGTATAATATATACAGAGTACTCTGTTCTATCTTATGTATGTACAGGGTATCAATATGTTGTTATGGTAATTAATAGCATAGTGACACTGTAACCATTCCTAGGTAATGTACAGTGTTACTGTGAAGAGTTCTGTGGCACAGAGCTCCAGCTTTGCCCATGAGAGTTAAAGGGGTAAACTTTACAAGCAAAATCGTGGCATACGTACAGTCCCCGAATGGACTGGAGTTGAAATTGCATTGACCCAGACCTCATGAGTTACCAGAGGAATGAGGTGGGTGCAACAGTTACAGCATCTTGTGTAGTCATATACGTAGAGTCTTAACTGTGAAATGCACTTTATTCTTTTTTTTTGATGAGAAATGGCACAAATTACTTATCTGCAAAATATTATAAAATGATAATCAACATGCACTAATTAACTGAGACATTGTAAGACATTGTGTGAACGTGGTGTATATTTTTCCAAGGTGTTAGTGGTATCTTTTTATTGCTTTGGTTAGTTTAATGAATTGAAAAATCTTGTTAATTTTGTATTAAAAGAATGTGCTGTGCATTAAAAATAAACCAGCCTGTGCTTGTTTATTCATTCCCCTGCACTGGTTGGCTTACTACCTCAGCCTCACTGTTGCCATAGAGATCTGCATCTCAGCTGTACTGTTTCCATAGAGACATGAGTCCCCCTAGTCTCTCGTTTCCATGAGGAGGCCCCAGTGGGCCTAGAACAGACGCCACAAAAATATTTTAATCATGTTTTTTTTTTTTATTTATTGTCATGAGATCAGAGTTCACATGTCCATGCCAAGCCTGTTCCATTCCATCACCTCTCATACAGATATCTCTGGTCCAGGCATGACTAATCAAGCACAGTCAAATAAGCTTCATCCAGTCAGACTGTTCAATAAATCACCACAGGCCAGCTCTCACAGGCTGTATATAACAAGTGACTTTCAAACTATGCATGTCCATGCATAGCCATGGTGAGCTTAAGGAGGGCATTTTGACCGTACTGTGATAATACGTCTGTTGTCTGACTCTCTATTCACTACAGCAATATTACCTATTCACAGCATTTTTGTTAAGAATAATTAGAAAAGCACGGAAAAGGTGAGTTGCTTCATAGTAAAAAAAAAGAAAACAAAAATCTTTTTAATATCTAATTATACTGCTGGAGTGGCATCCTACCGTGGGTTTATCTGCAAACATATATGCACTTATTTCAGAGTGCTGTAGATACTCTAGTGTTAATGTGCATTCGAGATTCTGTGGGGGAAACTGTTCTTCTGTGCATCTGCTAGTCAGACCAGTCGTTGTCCTCCAGCTCCGAGTCGTCTTCAGAGTCGCTGTATTCCACAGCGATACGGCGAGATAAGATAGTGGCGACATCGTTGCCCACGGGCTCCCGCTTGGCCTGCTGCTCCTGTAGCTCCTGCACCTTCTTCAGCTGAATACCTATGAGGATGCAGCAAACACACACACCGACACACACACACACACACACACACACACACTTTTGATAGTGACAGTGACCAGCAAAATGTAGAGCTTCTCTACCATGATACTGCACTTCATAAATGTTTCAGTGGACTTGATATTCACTACCACATTATCACAGTACATTCCACTTTACCATTTCTTTTTATCCCCAATGCGTGCTTTTCTATGTACAAAATCTTGAAAATGCTATATTCTAAAAATATTCTAAGTTTATATTTTTAGATGACTATTTATTGCTTTAGTATTAACTCTAAATGTGTACCCTACTGGTAGGTAACCCTTTGGAGTAAAAACATTCAGTTAATATAGGTTCATGTAGATTACTAGCTAATTACTAACATGTAGTATTCGGCAGTTTTATTCAATATTCAAAATAAGATTTTTTTGGACCTCTTTAAAAACGCTTCCTGCTAATGCAATCAAACTTAGATTTTAAAAATCTACATTAAATCTATATTCATGTGTTCTTCATTCTAAAGAAACTAAGAAAGCACTTAAACTGTGCCCTTTATGTACATTTCACATATCTGGGATTTTCTCTAGTTAATGCAGGTTTCAAATAAAATCTGGGTGAAAACAAACGAACAGTCTTAACTAATAGCATGTAACATGGCAGCCCACATGACCAGCAGCAAACCACTGATGTGACAAACCAGAATGACAAGATAACCAAAACATTCATTCATGTTATGAGAGTTACTCTTACTCCAATCAGCATGTAATCACATTAGTGTTTACGGAAAAACCTTACCCATACGTATAGCTGCCAGCAGGTCGCTACGAGCGTCATTAATGGGTGGGGCATCACTAGGTGCAGATGGCCGTTTGGGTGTGACTGATTGGGTGGCGCTGGGGGGAGGAGGCGGGGGCCCAGGTGGTGGAGGCGCAGCCATTGGTCCAGAGGCAGGTGAAGCAGGCAGGATGTAGCTCGCGCCTGCACCCATTGGTGCTGCATGGCCTGGAGGCGGGACCGGGCCCATGGGAGGCATAGCAAAAGCGGTCTGTGCTGACGGAATAAGGGGAGCTGGAGGTGGAGGAGGAGGCGCTGCATTCATGTAGTCCATACTTTGAAAAGGAGAGGAGGAATAAAGTGAATCACTGCTGCTTAAACTGGACCGTCCCATATGTGACATAATCTGTAATAGCAATTTTCTGGCCACTGACATGCAAAAACATACTTTCTGACAAGGCTGTAGCCAAAAGCTATTATCTTCGCCACTAGGTGGTATCATTTACACGACAAAGTTCACATGCACTAATAAGCAACTAATAAGCTTTGTGTTAGTAAGATTAGGTTTGTGATTACGTCATGTTAAACTGTGGAAAGTATTGTTAGTTCTGCCAACTTACAGCTTTTTATTTAGACTCTGATTGCAAGCCATGAATTCAAATTAAACATTTAGTGAAGTAATCCAGGAAAAGGCATTTTAATCCAGCCACTCGGTGCTACAAGTCAATAAAAGCACAAACCTGTAGTCCATGTGTGGGATCGGCATGGAACCGTGCATTGTGTCGGTTGATGGCGGAGGAGGCGGGGCTTGGTGCGGACGGCCCAATGTGCCGGAGCGGTAGGCCATAGAGCCCGCCCTGTAGTCCTGTTCCATGCCCATCTGGGCGTGGGCCGAGAGGGCTGCCATGCTGAGTGGAGGGCCAGAGTATGTGTGTGCGTGGCCAGCATGGTTGGGCATTGTCAGATAGCCGTGATCCAGATGGTCCTGGGCATGAGACCTATAAATGATGTGTGAGAGAGAGACAGAGAGAGAATGAAGAACTATTAAATATTAATAACTATTAAGATATACACATACTTGGATTTTGAGCCTCTAATAAATCTTCTGTTTTTGAAGGCGTGTTTGTGTGTTGTTCACGGGTGCATTAGGTTGTCATGGGGATGACCTGTTTTCCGGTGACATGGAGCTGTCAGAGCCGGCTCCTCTGTGCAGGCCGTGCGTGGGCCGGTGATCAGGCCTCAGCTCCTTATCGAAGGCCATCATGTTCCACTCCTGCCGACGGTTCCGAGCCTTCCGCACTTTCTTCACCTCTCTCTGAAGCGTACCATCTACACACCGCCTCTGCTCCTGGGTTATCGTTTACAACCGCTTAATTAACACTTATGAATGCATTATTCCTGTGTTATTAAGCACTGGTGTGCTGCAAACACATATCCAACTAAGCTTATGGCAGGAACAAGGAATATCAGAAGAATGGACTTCTAAAGCTTAAAAAAGCTGGAGAGAGCGGACCTTCTGCCGTCGTTTTTCTTTCCTCTTGTCCTCCGTGTCCTGGAGCATCTTCTCCTTCCACAGGTCAAAAAAGTATGAAGGGTCTGTGTAGAACTTCAGCCCTTCCTTACTGTCATCCCTGTGGAAAGAACGGAGAGGTCAGCATCAACTTAACTTGAGGTTTGGCAGTGATTATCACCGAGAACACACACACACACACACACACCTGTATGGGGTTAGGATGTTGAGTGGTGGAGGTTTGTCACTCAGGTTGTGCATCTCTTGTACAGGGTTAGGGATGCTGCTCTTGGACACCACCTGCTGGTCCTGTACAGTTGAGCTCTTAAAGGCTTTCCTCATGTTAATGTCCTGAAGAGAGACTGTGTGCAGACACACACACACACACACACACAGAAAAAGGGAGAGAGAGAGAGAGAGAGAGAGAGAGAGAGAGAGAGAGAGAAAATAATCACATTATAATCTCCTGTGCCAAAAATATCCTGAAACAAGTTACTTTTTTGTATACTTTTTGCACTCTGGACCTCCGGTGACACTGATCTAATGGCATGGCTGCGTAACTCTAGATGCAGTATTGGACAGGCGGGCAGAGAAATGTATCAAGTGATGACCCTGAGCTTTGGCTTCCCAGAAGGCCTCTCACCCTCCTCCACAGTGGAGTCCAGCTGTGTGACCTTGACGGCAAGCCGGTCGATGCGATCCTGCAGGGAATTCGCCCGCAGATAGAATACATTCGCCTCGTTAAACAGCTCACCAAATATATCCTCAGCGTGCTTACCTGGGGCACACAAGACGAAAAGAGACAAGAGGAGACAAAAAGAGAGGAGAAGAGATGATGAGGGAGAAATGAAAAGATGGAAAAACATCACGTTTCTTGGCCATGTGAACTGCTCAGCCTCAAGTTAACACATTCTGAACTTTAGGGGGGGGGGGGGGGGGCGGGGGGCGGGGGGGGGGGGGCGGGGGGGGCGGCGGCGGGGGGGGGGGGG
>JAOYMR010000027.1:7190599-7202800 GCA_025802075.1 Tenebrosternarchus preto | reverse complement strand
GTCTTAAAACTGAATTATGGTAAAACTATCGACAACGGTCATGTTTTCTGGTATGCCATATTATCCAGTGTTAGCTGTGGGGGGGGGGTCTGTGTTTGCCAAATCAAACATATAACTTATGAAGCTTAAAAGGTACATGGGAGTTTCAGGAGATGAGATCACTATGTTCTGACTGCTCTGGTCCTTCATGTCACTGTTCCAGTTAAGAGGGCAACAGGCAGGACAGAGAACATTTTTCTGGCATGAACTTCTAGTATTTCTCCATGAGAAATCGGACTAACATTCACCCCATTCCTGACAAGTTTCCAGTAATTAATCCTCAGTCCTACCAAAACATTTCAAAACAAGCAGAGAATTTGGCAAGCTAAACCATTTCAGGGAGATAACTGAATATTCATTTGCTGTTTTTAAACACACATACACGAACACAGGCAAACACCCACACGATCTCACCAGGTCTCTGTGCAGGACCCAGTTGGCGTGCAGATAGTGGATGCCGTCCAGGATCTGGTAGAGGAGAGACTTCACCATCCCTCGTGGCAACTGCAGAGGTTTCTTATTGGCCTTGGAGGCTCTGTGGAACTTAATGATGTGCTGCAGAGACACACACAGCAGGGGTGAGCTGGGAGATGCCTGTACACAAGAGTTTGTGTGATGTGTGCCTGGGTGTGAAAGAGTGAGTTACCCAGAGGTCATGCTCTGCGTAATCAAAGAGAAGCCACACTTTGCGATCTGCATGTGACAGGAAAACTTTCTGCAGTGAGATCACATTGGGGTGCTTCAATTCTCGAAGCAGCTGCAGAGAACGTGAACACACACACACACACACACACACACACACACACACACACATTCACTGAGTTTTTTGAAACTAACCCCCACCTCCCTCCAAAAAAAGGTGGGGAAAATTAGAAATGAGTTTCTAAGAGACAGAAATCAGCATTTCTAATAATGACAAATTTGTAACAGACATGTACACATGTACATAATAAAAAATATACATTAAGCAATACTGATGATGTTGAAAAGGACAAAATACTAGAGAAAATGATGGTATTTATGTAGATGAAATCTAGATTGCTGTTATAATGTCACGGAACTTTAGATGCTTTGCTATACCTTATAGTATGTTACAGTACTCTAAAATGGTGCTTCTTTGAAGACTTTAGGCCCAGATTAACTGTAACTTTACACTAAAATACAATGATGAATTCTCCATTGCCTCTGCAAATTAGTCCAAGGTCAGGTTTAATCCACATCTGAGAAACAAACCCTTTGTATGCTGAAAACATCACATACATCAGGGGTACCTAAGTCCATTCCTGGAGAGGTTAGTTCCACCCTAATCTAGCACACCTGGCAAAAATACCACCAAACTAGATCTCGTATGACTAGATCTGGTGTGCTAGATTAAGGTTTGAGGTAAAATATGGATCTCCAGTAGTGGATGTGGGCACACCTGCTCTACACAGAAACCCAACTTACAGCTATTTCCCTGCACGCCGACATGGAGATGCCTGTCCCCTCGATCTGTTTCAGAGCGTAGTCTTTATCATCCTTCCTGTGAATGGAGACAGGGCCCACTGTTACGTCTCACTGGACTAAAGGTTCCAAAGTCCCCTTTAAAACACAACCACGATGAGTTTCTTCTAAATAGATGCCACATGTGTCACAAAGAAAACCAGAGCTGACAGCTTCTTCGGAGGAATGCACAGGTGAAACTCAATAGTGTTAAACAAACAAGAACCGACAGAAACGGCTGAGAGACACCTCGTCACATGAAGTTGCGACACCTTTGCAAGCTGTGCATTATTCGTTTAAACATATTTCCTAAGAGCGTGGACTTCAATCTCTGTTTCATTTAAAGTGCATGCTTTTAACATATTTAACATAGCCATCAGTTGACGTCCGTTTTGAGTTTGTTTTTTTGTTTGTTTTTTTTATTTAAAGGACACCGTGTACATACTTTTTCTTCCACTGAGCATGTTTTCCATATATTTACTCAAATAAACTAAGAGCTGCTATTTTCATGCAGGATTACAAGGGTACTTAAGAAGGCACCCTAGGGCTGGGGCGTGGAGCTGGGAAATGAAATCTCCAGTATTCTCCATGTGACTTCATGAGGTTAAAATTCTAATGGTGAATCCTCCAGACTGAAGCATTCCAAGGAGACGAACGTCAGTCGAGGTGAAGCACAATGGTCCTGTGCCTACTGAGGCCCTACCCGAAAGCAGAAGAAGAAATGAGCTGTAATCCAGTCACAAGCAGCCTACTCCAGAGGTGAGCCAAAAAAACATCTTTAAACACTTTAAAAGGCTTAACGAGACTGGCTGCCAGGCTGTCTGGACTTTAATCACCCAGGTTTGGGCAGCCCGAGTACCAAATCTCCTCACATGATGGATAATCAGCCACTCTCTCCCATCACTACAAAGATGGGTCCCCTATTACAGTCTGTGCACACGTCTGAGAAAATACTCTCAATAGTCGGAATATTTCTGAATAAGTCATTGAAAATATATATAACTCAAATGGGAGAGTCAGATTAAAAGCAGATTAAAAGAAACCGTTCGAATAGGTGTTGTCTCAGCTGACGTGGTACAACTTGTGACCCTGTTACGTAGACGGTGCTATTTCCAGCTAAGGCTCAGCCCATGGAGAAATAAACTACAGGAACATCATAAAAAAAAAAAGACCTAAACACCCCCCACCCCACCAAACCTGAAGTCTTAACTGCTCAGTTACAGCAATATTTCTGTCCGCTCTTATGACTGCAGGATAGCACTATAAATCACAAACAGGCACAGAATACAATTATGTATTTTAGAATAAAGCCGAGCACATGACCAGCCTGAGGATGGTTTCCAATCAGCATGTAGTAGGAATCATCTTTTTTTTCCTGGACCGTTTGTACCGTTCCAGATGTTTTTGGGTTTTTTTTTTACACCAGATTCCTCCTTGTACATTAAGAGTAGATAAAATATGCTTCTTTTTGCCTGCATTATAACAGCTACAACGTTCAACCATGACATGGTTCTGACCTTGTGCATCCTCTGTATGGAAGCTCCACTGATACTAAATAACACTAAATATCAGTGCATTAAGTGAACAGTAAACCATTTTTAATTTTCCTTTAATTAAGACGGTTTTATTAACAGAATAAGGAGGTACACTTGTAATACACTTGTAAAACCACCCCACACTATTCAATCATTTATATCATGAGTCATTTTTGTGGTCTTAGCCTAATCTACTTTTTACAAGTCCATGGAATGAAACGAACACAAGAAAAGAACACTTCAAGAAAACAATTGCTGTTCATTATTTCACATAATAGGATTTAACAAACCATTTCTCTTCTCTTTGTCTCATACACGAACATTCAGTTTTATCTTTTAATCAAATCTACGTTGCACACCATTTGTTCAGTTTGGGACTCTGTGCAAACTGAAGAGAGATAAGCAGGGCTCTCGCCATCTTGGTTTTTGTTGTTATTTTGGTTAAACAGGACATCATAACCTCACAAGCATATATATTTTTTAATCTAACATTTTTTGTGCCATATTCTCTATCCAACATACAGCCTATATAATGAAGCAATAACAAACACTGTAGCTTAACATTTGTGATCAGGCACTGAGCTGATATTTGAACTTAATTTATTAGGTCTGTATAATGAAGCACTCATTTTGTTTCCCACCTCATATAATCATCTATGGCAGTGCAAACATGATCCTTTTGTATATTTGTGCTATAAACCACAGAATACATAATTTCCCTTTATGATGTTTACATCCTCTTATTATGTTTTACCAGCTCTACCTTTAAGATGAATAACAACAGTATAACTATTAATAATATATTAAAATAACAGTGCACACTGATTCACAACCTACAAACGCATGATGTGTAGATGTGTCCTCGTTCATCGCTGTAATGAGGGTGCAGGGCATGAATGTCATCACTAATACATCTTCCAAACCCCCCAAAGAACCCCGTAAGGGCCATATTACTCCAGTATCAGCACTACGAATAGCTAATAATGGATCCCGCTGTCTGTATGTGGAGTCGGTTTTCCTTCAGACAATAGGCATATAATGGTGAGACGTTACATGCAAGAGTACTGAGTTAGTGTTTCGAAATCTTAAAGGGGAAAGCATTACTTGTGGGAAACGTTTGAGGAAACAAAGAATCGTTTTGTTGTTATAACAAGTTCGTCAAATACGTGCTCTTGCTTGCTCTGTGTTTCTCAAGGATGCATACACACACGGCAGGAGCTGCACCTGTTCAAGTGACAAAGGTGTACGAGGGGTCGCTAAACGGGTAGATCGCAACATCCCCTGGTTTGCACTGCTGACGTCGATACACAACTAACAAAATACTGATTTCAGTGAAACAGCAAATTACGCTTTGGAAACCCTCATTTGACGCAGAGCTGTGGGTCAATAAACCAACCGGAATCGATTCGTAAAATTGAAAAGATATAGTAGGATTTCACATTTTTGAGAAATCAAACGGGCATGAAGGCCTCGGTTTGCTAGCTAACAAGTCGCGAAACTCACCCATCTTTTCTCTTCGCCTTGTACACATGACCGTATGTCCCTCGTCCAACTTTGCATCCTTCGTACTCAAACAGGTCCTCTACACGTTCTCTCTCTCCAGTTAGTTTAACTTTGAAATCATAGTCCATTTTCACCGTTGTTATGATCTGGTTTGTCTCCCCTTTAAAGCACCGCTAGGGAGGCAACTTACTTGGAGCCCCGGTTAGACAATTAGTTGCCTTCCCTCGCGTCGCTTTCTGTTCAGCTTAGATTCCACATTTACCTTTAACAATTTGTATGTGGGAAATAATGTATTTTCGTCTACGCAAATGACACAGTGTTAATCTTTTACTGAACCAATTTCCTTAATATTTTTCTGCAACTGCGCTTCTCAACCGGTATCTCACTCGGGAGAGCTGTACGTCTACGTACGGCAGTGTCGCAAAACGTCGTTAAACCCTCTAAGATGAAAAGAACTGCAAGGATGGGGCTTTGTGGCGCACCACGTGGATTTTAGCTATTAATAAAGCAAGTATTTAGAAACAAAAAAGCTCTTCATGAACTTTGAGCAAATATTCCACACCCCTTTGTATAGTTGGTGTAGCTTTTGTAGCTCTAATGTTACATTATGCATCATTTCAAATGATCTTTACTACCGCCAAAAATGGGTGGTCTTTGTCTGCCTTTGAACATACACATATCTACGACTGGTACAATCGCAAACGTGAAAGCTAAAGAAAAATGTATATTTAAAAAACAATGCAGAAAAGAAAGATGTATGAGATGCATTCAAATTAAATAATTATGATTTTTTTTTAAATATTGTGATATATGTGTTGAAAGTTATTCCATACCGAACTAAATCTGGTCCATTTTCTCACTATTAAAATTTTTACAATTAAATGCTGTGCGCGTCAATTCGGAATGATGCAACGTGAGTTCATTAGGAAGAGGAACATGTTTTTCGTCAATGGTAGTTGATCGGACACTTGTTTGTGTAGCTCCGTTGGTCCCATCTTAGCTACATTGTAATCAGAGCGAAGAGGAAAGAGGACTCGTCCATATTATAGCTGCTGTTTCAGGTACCCAAATACCCGTTTTTGGCTTTGTCATCTCAGCTCGTTCTCATTAAAAATAATGTTGATGTTATTAATATATTTTGTTGTGTTTATCTTCTGATGTCTATTTTTCATATATTGGCTAAACAATTGTCAAAACCTTTTTCATTAGCCAACAGTTAGCTTGTCAGCTATCTATCGACACCAACAAAATGCGTTGCGCATACGAAATGACAGCTCATTCTCTCGCATTGTCTGTGCTTGACCGATGACAGTGTGGCGACATTTTAATGCTAAGTTTAAAATTGTATTTTAATAACGTTTTAAGAGAAAGACAGCCCTTCTTCATTGTGTCTCAGTTACAATGCTAGCTTACATGGTGCCCGACTTTTCTTTGTCGTGTCCCTCCTCCGAGCAGTGCTGTGTGGACAACCGATGTGTCTGTGATCGCTGCTGGGTCGGTGATTGGTAGCTGGGCTGACATCGTCAGTTTGGTGGTTGCTTCGCATTCTTCGCCGTGGCCTACTGTGTGGTAGATTATGCATGGACAACAATATTATTTAAACGGGGTGAAATCGAAAATAGTTAGTTTTCGTTCCTTTGTCGCTGTTAGCGTGATTGTGTGTTGTCATTGCTAATTAAGCTATTAAAACTCCGTTATTTAGCTCCAAGCCATATGGTTTGCCATGTTTTGTTGTTCATTTTGATACAACCCTTCTCCAGTGATCATTACATAAATACACGAACGAGAATTGTCGTCTTTAAGAATTTTACACTCTTGGGCTAACAGTGTGTTGAAAGTGCATCATGCTGTCTCATCACCAGGGTTCTAGCTTTTTCCTAGGCCTACATGGTGAGCATGTAGCGGTCCTATCACTTGCTGTGGGATTTACATATTTCTTCCATGCATCTCATTTCCATGTTCCGTCTTTGTTATTTAAATTGTATGATTTTTTTTTCTTAAAATTCTCTCAACAGGTGTAAACACTTTTATTCTGTATTTGGTTTTAAGAGCTACTAATGAAATGTCATTTTATTCTTTTTTCTATGATCAATTTGATTATGATTTATTGGCTGTTGGATGTATAGCATGAGCTTAAATCAGTATTTTTGCACAGGGAGCAAAACTGCCTCTTCTGCATTGTAAAATAGTACCCCAGTTCACAGACATTTCAGTTCCACTCATGGTCCAGGTAAGCATGTCTAGCCTGCAATGCTAACATTGTGCCCTTCTGTCTGTGGGACAACTGTTTGTATGACCAGCGGTTTCCAAGGTGATGGACCCTCCCGGCGGGCGAGATGAGCGTCGCCGTCAGGCAGAGCGTCTTCGGCGGGAGGAGGCGTACTATCACTTCATAAACGAGCTGAGTGAGGAGGAGTATCGGCTGATGAGGGACAGCAACCTTTTGGGCACACCTGGTAATTTCTTTCGCACAGACGCATGAGACCCTCCGTCATCCGCAAAGGCTTTTGATTGCACATCCATCATAACATGCAGGCTGCATTTTCTCTGCCTTCCTGTTTGAGAAGCAGAGCACTAAGCAGCCCTTAAAAGGGGTTATTACAGGTCATATGTAGTAGACTACGTAGGGAGTGAGGAGCCATTCAGAATTGTGCTTAAATCAAGTAAATATAGGGTTCCTGGTCTACAGGTCCTGATTCGGCAGTGATTGTAAGTGCTGACTTAAATTACATTGCCTTAGCAAGCTACAGGACTGAGTTTGTTCAGTACTATGTGTCTGTAAGGAACACATTCAACATTTGCATTTAAGTAACCTGAACTAACCTGTTTGCATCTCAGCTGAGCTGTTGCCCTGTTAGCTGATGGTTAAGAGCTTTCTGGCTTCCCTTTTCCCTACGTGTAGGAGAAGTCACAGCTGAGGAGCTAAGGCAGCGTCTGGATGGAGCAAAGGAGCGTGTGTCCTCCCAGCCCCGCCCTGAACCACGCCCACAGAACAGTGAGGCGGGACAAGAGGGCAGCAGTGGTGAGTCTGAGCCCTCCGAGAGGGACTGGCCAGCCTGTATGGGCTGGGTCGTTTTGGAGCTAAAGGGACAAGGAAAGGCCTGATGAGCTTTGAAGTTAAATAAATGCTGATGAATCCGGTTAAGTCCACATTTGTCTTGGATTCAGTGACGTGGCATATTTGTCCTCCAGTGACTGATGGTGCAAGCTTGACTTGTGTATCTGTGTTGTTTATGGGGAGGGAATAAAAGGGTTGTCGGCGTTCGTTTTGCAGGTGCAGCTGAGCCGGGAGCCGAGAGCACTAATGGAGACTCGTTGCTGGAGTGGCTGAACACGTTCAGGCGCACGGGCAACGCTACCCGCAGCGGGCAGAGCGGCAACCAGACGTGGCGCGCCGTCAGCCGCACCAACCCCAACAGCGGCGAGTTCCGCTTCAGTCTGGAGATCAACATCAACCACGAGCAGCCCGAGCCGGGCGAGCATAGCGACACGGCAGAGGCCTCCGAACTGCCAGTCCCCACGCCCCAGAGGGCCTCTGCAGCCGTGCGCACCCCTCCCAGGCCCGCACCGTACTCCACCCAGCACGCTGCCCCTTATTCCGCTGCTCGGCCCGCCCTGGTGAGGAGAGCACAGGCCCGGCGAACGCGCAATAGCACCACCCCTCCCATAACTCCGCCTCTGATCTCACAGGCTCCATATACAGCATTGAGGAGGAACCTTGCTCTTCCACAACTGACTCCTCCCCCTCTGCAAGCCCCACCCACTTCTCAAAACCAAGGGCAGGACAGTGGTAACGCGCTGGGTCAAACACAGGCCACGCCCTCCTCAGGCAGTAATGGCGAGGACCAGGATGCTAGCGAAGGCCTGGACTGTCCGGACTCTTCATCTCCGTCGTCTGTGCAGGCGACGGCAGCTGGGCGCGAGACGCACACAAGCAGGACTCGTTCACGCGGCCGTGTGCGCCGGGTCGCGGGAACCGGAGGTTTATCTAGGTCCTCACGACGTAGCCGCTCCCCTCTGGACAGAAACCCCGCCCCCAGTGTTAGCCCAGCCCCTAGCACCAGAGCACCAGCACTGGACTCTGGTGGGACCACAACAGCTGCCACGGAATCGGGAGCAGAAGCAGTAGCCCCTGCAGATCCCGCCCATGAGGCGGGCGCGGAAGAGGGTGAGGCGCCTACGTCAGGTAGTGGAGGAGGCGTGCGGCGCCATCCCACCATCATGCTGGACCTGCAAGTGCGGCGTATTCGCCCAGGAGAGAACCGTGACCGGGACAGCATCGCCAGCCGGACGCGCTCTCGTTCCCGCGCTGCTGAGAACACCGTCACCTTCGAGAGCGACAGCGGCGGCTTCCGCCGCACCATCTCCCGCTCGGAGCGAGCTGGCATCCGTACCTACGTCAGCACCATTCGCATCCCGCTCCGACGCATCTCCGAGACGGGCCTAGGCGAGCCCAGCTCCACCGCCCTGCGCTCCATCCTCCGCCAGATCATGACCGGCTTCGGGGAGCTCAGCTCCCTCATGGAGACGGAAGCCGACTCCGAGGCCTCCGTACCTGGCCAGCCTGCCGGGCCCAGGGCTCAGGGAGGGGAGGGAGGGACTGGCCACACAGGGGTGGAGTCTAGGCGAGAGAGCACCGCGGTGGGCGAGACGGGTCAGGCGCGGGCCGGAGCCAACGGCCTCGACGGCCGGCCCGGCGGACGAGACACCAACAACCTGGTGGAGAACGGCACGCTGCCCATCCTACGCCTGGCCCACTTCTTCCTACTGAACGACGAGGAGGACGACGAGCACCCACGCGGCCTGACCAAAGAGCAGATCGACAATCTGGCCACTCGCACCTACGGCCAGGCCAGTCTGGAAGGGGAGCAAGGGCGCGCCTGCAGCGTCTGCATTAACGAGTACGCCCAGGGCAACAAGCTGCGAAGCCTGCCCTGCGCCCACGAGTTCCACATCCACTGCATTGACCGCTGGCTCTCGGAGAACAATACCTGTCCTATCTGTAGACAACCCATCCTTTCGAGCCACCAGGACTGACGGTGGGCTGTTCCCATCCGCCCGCCTGCCCGACCAACCGACTGACTGACTGTAACCCCCATCTCCCGTGGCACCTGTACATAGCGCTTCAATCAATGTTTTCATTCATTGAGACCCAATGTATTCAGCTGAAGTTAGAACCAAAAAAAAAAAAAAGAGAGAGAAACAAACACAGATAATTAACAAAGCTTTATTTTTTTAGACCTTTTTGTTTTTTTTTTGGCACTATTTTCTTCTTCGGCCTGCATAGTCTCCTCTCTGTGACCTCTCTGTCATGCTTTTGGGTCACGTTAACAGACATTAACTGTGATGAATCAGTGTTAGCAACAGCTAATCAGTCTCACTTTACTTTTGAATTCATAAAATGCATTTTACCGATTGACCTCAACTCGGAGGACATGTAAATATACGGTTGCCTGTGATTTTGGGGTTTGACACTGAAACACAGTGTAGAAAGATACTTAAGCTCTGTACATTTATTTTAACAGCTTTAGTTTTAAGCGCTTGCAAATGAAGCCTTTATTTTAAAGCTCTTACAGCAGACTCTTCCATTTTGAAGCTCTTAATATTCGATAACGCTAGTAGTGCGTTTTCAATCAGAGTGTGATAGTTAACTTGATGATGGATCTCTGCTCTAATTGGTCAAGTTTTTAGCCATTACAATCTTTATGTGAATTTGTGGTTTTAAAAATTCTGAATTGAAAAAGTACTCAGTCACTTAACAAACACTACATGCATATAATGAAGAAATGGGCTTATGCTGGACTGAATATACTTTCCAGTTTGAATGTGATACGCATTTCTGGCGCAAAAAAGAGGTTCACAGCCAATCAGCTTATTTTACATTGTGTTGTCTGACCCATTGAGTGCATGCATATCTTAAATTGTTTTATTTATTCAGTTTTTCCCTGTGTATGTAAGATACACCCCCAGGACACAGGTGGCAATATTTTAATGAGGAATGATAATCAGTTTGTCTGTTCTTATTCCTGAAGCACTTAAAAGGAGGAGCCCTGTAGGGTAATGGTTTTTCGGCGAACACACGCCAGACTTCTACAAAACTTGTGACATTAAGAGGAAGGGTACTGGCAGATTTGCTAGGGGAGCAGTCTGATTGTTAGCAGCCTTGTGTTCGGCCTCTCCACCCCCACTGTCACATAATATGTATATGCTCACTGGCCCACACATCAGGTGGTTTAAATTCTTCCCCTGGCCCTTTTTTGAAGGCATTTTTAAAAGTCTTTGAGGTGTAGTTTTTCCATTCTTACCTTTTGTCTTCCAGGTCCCTTTTCACCTTGGAATAGGCTCAACTTTTTTTGTTTTATTTTCACCGCCCAGTTGCTTAATTCTCCCCATGAATGGGAGTACAGAAACATAATGATTCCCAGTGAGAACAAGTACAACACAGTTTTGACATGTAGCTCAGCAGAGACGGGTAAAGCTGTGAGCTGAACATTGATCTTAAAATCTGTGATGACTATCAACAAACTTTTTGTTCTTTATTGAAAAATGTCTTTGATGTTGTAATAGTGATGCAGAATGAACATTGTTCTGCAAAACGTGCTTGAGAAGCATTTCATTTTCAAAGGCAGGATGATGGAGGTGGTGGAGCGGTCAGTGAGGTTTCTGATCTTTATTCGGGAAGAACCTGCCCAGATCTTGAGAAGAACCCATACCGTACATCAATGCTGTCTGCTCACCACTAAGAGCGGGCAGTGAACGGGCACAAGGAAAAACCTTCCTGGAGTAGCTGATTTCTTTCTGAAGAGATGGTACACTTCTTGCTTTCTCACCTACAAAACTTAAGCTTCAATTAGACTTTAATGAAGGAAGCCACAAAAAAAGAGAGACAGTGACACATTTCTTTAATGCTTTGTTTCCTGATAAAGTGGAAATTCCCTATATTTTGCCTGTGCGTCTGTGGGTGCATGTGTACACGAAAGTACACAGTGTGAAAGTATGTCAGAATGGTCTTTACAAAGTTATTCATCTGACGGTCAGAACGTCTGAGGGGTCTTCGAGGGGCAATTAAGTCCAGAATTAATTATTTAGTTCCTATTTAATGAGATAAGAAATTACATCAATGAAATATGAATATGTATTATGTTCTAATGTGATGCTAAAACAGTTAAGAATATGTATTCTGTTACTATGTAATAAAATGAGCAAATTGGTTTTCTTCTCTGCTCCTTAACAATGAAATTAAATTTAAGGTTTGTTATGCCTGTATAACTGTGGTGTAATCATTGTTGTATATGGTATGAGATATAAATAGATGGATAGATATCATGTGATTCACATCACGTGATCCTAGAAAACACACACACACACACAGTTTCCAGAGAAACAGGATGTTTCGGACAGAGGTACTTCTAGAAAGCTATTAAGCTATTCAAATAGAGCAGTTCTCATCTTATATATAAATGTACCTAAATTATGTATTTATACCTTTGAATTCGGAATATATATAAAAACACATGCTTGTATAACGTTCTTATTAATCAATTAGATATATCTACTATTGTGTCGATTGGGGGGGGGGGGGGGGGGGGGGGGGGGGGGGGGGGGGGGGGGGGGGGGGGGGGGGGGGGGGGGGGGGGGGGGG
>JAOYMR010000027.1:7174444-7180100 GCA_025802075.1 Tenebrosternarchus preto | reverse complement strand
ATTACCCAAAGATATGTGTACTATTACTCAAAGATATGTGCACTATTACTCAAAGATATGTGCAGTATTACTCAAAGGTATGTGTATTATTACCCAAAGATATGTGTACTATTACTCAAAGATATGTGCACTATTACTCAAAGATATGTGCAGTATTACTCAAAGATATGTGTAATATTGCTCCTATCTCTCTTTGCAAGTTCAGTGTCTCACTCTCCATTTTTAGATACACTGACAGACAGCCTTGAAAGGAAGGCCAACCTGCAGACCTTAGGGTAATATTTAGCGATCCTAGCAGCTATTTCCAACTGTAAAACATTTACTGTAGCTTTTAGCTATTTAAAGGGCCACTCAGCGATGGTGAGTGGACTTCAGTGACTGACAGGAAGATGCTGCCAAGGGCAGTGTTTGTATTTTTGGAGCCTTGCTCTAACTTGGGAACCGTGTGAGTGATGATGTCAGGGCTTTGTGTGGGCGGACACTCCCGAACCGCAAGCAGAGGATTTTTTTTTTGTGAGAGGAACCTGAAGTGAGATTGATCCTAAACTGAGCTCAAAGCCACACTCCAGCGACTATATTTAGACCTGCTCCGCTTTGAAGATGCCTAGAATAAGGGCGGTTGTAATGACTTTTTTTATTTTTGGAATTGCCAATAACTGAAAGAGTGTTTTATGGTTTATTGACTTAAGTTTCAGTGTCAAAGCACTATCACCATTTACTAATGATGTCATACTACTAAATGTATTTGGAATAGTTGTTTGTAAAACGTTTACTACTGAAGAACTTTTTAAAGAGTCCTTTAAGAGGCTGTGTTTGTTCTGAGTATGATTGGAAAACTGGAACAGAAAGGACAATGTGGTGCGTCTGTATTGTGGTTGATGATCTTCTCACGTTTTGGCAGCACGACGAAGTACAGCATCCTCACCTTCCTGCCTCGCTTTCTGTACGAACAGATCCGACGCGCTGCCAACGCCTTCTTTCTCTTTATTGCTCTAATGCAGGTACTCCCCCTTTCAACATGGAAGCACACACACACACACACACAAAAAAACAATTATGCATACACACAAATATATACATACACACAAAAAAAAACACTGTGATGACCTTAATTTGCATATATTTACTGTTAAATTGACATATATTGTTCAGTGTTAAATTGACATATATTTCATCACGAGCTTCAAATGGTTTCGGCCAGTTTCAAGTGTCTGACATTTTCGATTGACTGGTGACTATCCACTAAAAGATTAGCCCCAAATCTTCCCCTTAAAACGATTCGTTCTTGGTTTTTTTTTTTTTTTTTTTGCGAGGAGTCCAGGTTGAACTGTGGGCTGTGCAGTGCCGTATCACCAATTTCAGTGGTCACAGATGAAAGATTACATTCTGCTGTCCTTTTCTAAAAAGTAACCTGTAGGGCCTGAGATGCATTAACCTGAATGCACTCCAGTTAGATGAAAGCTATCTTTCTGTAAGGTCTTTTTTCGGTGAACCCCTTTGTGCTTTTTATATATGCTGCTTTTTAAAGGACATTTAAACAGATAGATGTGGGCACAAATTGCAGTCTTAAGTGTCGCATGTGCCTGTGTGCAGCAAATCCCCGATGTCTCACCCACGGGACGCTACACCACACTGGTGCCACTCATCTTCATCCTGACTGTAGCCGGGATCAAGGAGATCATTGAGGACTATGTGAGTAAGAGTGCCCTCTGGTGGAGCGCTGCAGAGGTGGCGGGCACTACGCACCTCAAACACATCTGAGTGGGGTTTATATTAGAGGGAACTCCAAGAGCAGGATTGAGAAACACTGTTGTGATCGGACAGTGTGCAGGGTATATACACGGGAACATGTAAAGTCGTGTGAATGAACTGAAGCTGCTGGGATTTAGCGTGACATAAATTGACCAGTAATCTTTATTACCCTCAGAAAAGACACAAGGCAGACAACACGGTGAACAAAAAGAAGACAACAGGTTGAGTACCATTCCTGTGTGTGTGTGTGTGTGTGTGTTAGAGGGAGAGAGAGCGAGAGAAAGAAGTTATCTTGTGGGAGCGGTGCGTTGTGTTGTTCTCACGGGTTTGTGTTCTTCTCCAGTTCTGCGTAACGGAGCATGGCAGACCGTTATTTGGAAACAGGTAACTCCAGTCCTCCATTCCTTCAACCTCCACTCTCATTTACTCTTTATGCACACTTTCCTCTGCTGTTTGCTTTTACGCTTGGTTGGTGCCACGGTGCAGCTCAGCTGGCAGTGCTTTCTGTCCTCATGTGCTCTTTATTCTTATTGTTCTGCCTGCTCACATTTCTCGAGGTTTCTTTTCCCCTGAATATCTCACACTCATCCTCATTCTGGATCTCCCTTCCCTCATGCTGTCGCAATGCTGCACCTGCTCACTAGGTGGCAGTAGGAGACATAGTGAAGGTGACCAATGGGCAGCATCTCCCCGCTGACATGGTCATAGTGTCCTCCAGGTCAGCAACACTGTGTATGGATAGGTGTGGATGTGTGCGCGTATGAGTGAGCTGTTATGTGCATGTGTATATGAGAGGGTGTGTATGTATATATATATATATATGTTTGTGAATACATTTATGTGTGTTTTTCATGTATTTCTATAGGAAGTTGTGCTGGGCACATTAAAAACATGCTTGTATATTTACAAGTATATATGCTTGTATAACATTGGTGATTCTATGAATGTGTCTGTCGGCACCAGATGAAAGTGCTTTTACGTTGCATTGTTATTCGAGCACTGTGTTAATGTTATTTGAGCATTCCATTAATGCCATCTGAGCATTGTGTAAACCTTATTAAAGTACTCTATTAATGATCATAGTGCATTACGTTACTCCTATCAGAGGTGGTCAAAAGTTGTGCTATTCTTCTACAGTGAGCCTCAGGCAATGTGCTACACGGAAACGTCTAATCTGGATGGAGAAACCAACCTCAAGATACGACAAGTCAGTTGCTCCTGGTTCACACTAATATATGGATATTCATTTTACTGTTGCATGAACCTGCTGTTGATTTACCAGTGGAGGCTGGCACTGTCTTCAAACACGCACAATGTGTGGTTGTGTGTGTGTGTGTGTGTTATAGGGTCTCTCTCTCACAGCTGGTGTTCAGTCTGTGGAGGAGCTTGTGGCATTGGCAGGCCGGCTAGAGTGCGAAGGTCCCAACAGACATCTGTATGACTTCACGGGCACACTGAGACTGGATAACCATAAGTAAGGGAACACACACATATACACGATCGCAAATCCATGCACTCAAACATACATGCACACACACACACAGTTAACATTCATTCGTGCACTGTGCCTCTTTGCAGCCCTGTGCCTCTCGGTCCAGACCAAGTTTTGCTCCGAGGTGCCCAGATTAGAAACACGCAGTGGGTTGTGGGAATTGTAGTCTATACCGGACATGACTCAAAACTCATGCAGGTTAGTGAGATCCTGGAAAAGTTTCTGAAAATTCAGATGCTGGAATTTTTCTCTTTCTTGTTGCAAGAGTAACTGGGTTAGTAACTGAACTGAAATTCGCCATTAAATTAGCAGTGTGTCAAAATGTTCCAATAACAGTTGTTCGATCACTAGACTACTTAAAACCGCTGTAAATGTTTTTGAAAGAACAGTTCAGCTAAACCTTTCTGATAGCTTCCACTAAAATAGTTGCTTTTAAACATGTTGTGTCCTGGGCTCTGTAATCACTAATTAAAAATGTCAACATGGTCGAACTGCATTAACCAACCAGGAACCATCTTGTCAGCCATTCCTCCCTGCCCTGTCAGTCATTTTGTGTGAAGTATTATATTGTGTTATTTATTTTGTTGTGTTATTTCCGTGTAGGTGATATGTCTCAGCTAGCAATGGCATTATTGATTACTCTTCTTGCAGAACTCTACTAAAGCGCCTCTGAAACGCTCTAATGTGGAGAGGGTGACTAATGTACAGATCCTGGTGTTGTTCTGCATCCTCCTGGTGATGGCGCTAGTGAGCTCCATTGGTGCAGCCATCTGGAACAAGCAGCACACTGACGAGGCCTGCTGGTATCTCTCCCGTGCAGGTACACACACACACACACACACACACACCAATGAACACACGTACACAAATGCACAGACGCACATAATTAAATATAAACACACATGTAAATGTAAATGTCAAAGTTTTGTTTGTAAGACTGTAACATGTTCATGTTTGTGTGTTTAGATGACATCCCCCTGAACTTCTTGTACAATCTGTTGACCTTCATCATTCTGTACAATAACCTGATTCCCATCAGTCTGCTGGTCACACTGGAGGTTGTCAAATTTACACAAGCGCTTTTCATCAACTGGGTAAGTGTGTGTGCATGTGTGTTTACATGTGTGTTTACATGTGTGTATGCACATGCCCACATGTATATGTTGAAGACAATGGAATTGTGTTGAAATCTGACTGGTGAAATCCGACTGTCTGTGTTTGCTCAGGACATGGAAATGTACTATTCAGAGACAGACACGCCCGCCATGGCACGGACCTCCAATCTGAACGAAGAGCTTGGCCAGGTGAGGAGAAGCCCCGCCCTTTCAGGCTCTAAGCGAATCACTCAGCCATCCTTATTCTTGTAAAGATCTCTAATTTGTTCCTTAACTTGAAGCATCTTTATTCCCTTCAAATCCCCCTCTCCCCTTCTCGCGCATGTACTCTCTCTCCCTTTCTCTCTCTCCCTTTCCCTCTCTCTCTCTCTCTCTCTCTCTCTCTCTCTCTCTCTCTCTCTCTCTCTCTCTCGTTGTCTACTCTTAGGTGAAGTATCTGTTTTCAGATAAGACAGGCACTCTGACCTGTAATGTCATGCACTTTAAAAAATGCACCATAGCTGGAATTACATATGGGTAAGAGGACCATCTGATCTCTTGCTATTTCTCTCCCCATTCCTGTTAGCATAGTTGCGTGTGCCTTGCATTTTCGGACTTTCTTAGCTAATAGCTTATTGATTTGTTTTTGTGTGTTTATATTTGAGTTTGTGTATTGATCCATGAGTCTGTCTGCAGGCACTTCCCAGAGCTGGACTGCGATCGATCAATGGAGGATTTCAGGTCAGGAGCCACTCTGACTCCATAACAGCTTATTCTGAGCTAATCCTGAGGCATAAAGTCTCATATACTGTATGTTCTCTCTCTCTCTCTCTCTCTCTCTCTCTCTCGCTCTCTCTCTCTAATTCCCTTACTTTCTGTCATCATCTCTCTATGTACTTCTCAGTCACCTCCCTTCCAGCAGTAACAGCTGCACAGAGTTTGAAGACCCTGCTCTCATTCAGAACATTGAAAAAAATCATGTAAGATTCATCAGAATGTATCATGGAGGAGTCATGTGATCTCCACTGTCATGCAAACTTTTAAAAAATAACTGCTGTTCCTTTGCGTCTCTCCTTCTTTATCTCGGCCCCTCCCCCTCTCTTTCTCTCTCTCTCTCTCACAGCCCACCTCTCCACAGATTTGTGAGTTTTTGACCATGATGGCAGTGTGTCACACTGTTGTGCCAGAGCGAGACGGGAACCAGATCATATATCAGGCCTCTTCACCAGGTGTGGCAGCCAATCACAACACTACACCGTGAAAAGATATCCAGTCACTCAAGCCAACACACAACACTTGGCCAACCCCTTGCAATATG
>JAOYMR010000027.1:7156944-7169444 GCA_025802075.1 Tenebrosternarchus preto | reverse complement strand
TCAGCCCCAGAACTAACGAACACAACCTTTTACATGGATCATGAGATCCACTCCCTACTGATAGTTGTCATAGAGTGCGACTGAAAAACGGCCCTTTCAGAGCAGCCTGTGTCCAAAAATGGAGATTTCCAATACGCCAGAGTGAGCTTAAAGAAAGGCCACAGTCACAGTTGCTTGTTTTCACAGCTGTGTACAGTTACAGCTGCATACAGTTACAGCTATGCACAGGTACTTCCATGTACAGTTACAGATGTGAACTCCAGTGACTTCATGCTGTGTCCTGTAACACTAAACGCAGACCCGCTTCCTGTTTCATCACTCACTTTCCTAAGGACTAAATCCACACACACATGGTTTTCAGGAATGCAGTGTGCATTTCAACTTCTCACTTGTCTGTGTGTGAGTGTGTGTGAGTGTGTGTGTGTGAGAGAGAGAGAGAGGGAGACAGAATGGCTAGCTAATCTAACAGTTGAGCTTTGTGTGTATGTGTGTGTGTCTGGTAGAATGTCTGGCTAATCTAATAGTTGAGCTGTGTGTATGTGTGTCTGATAGTGTCTGGCTAATCTAACAGTTGGTCACAGAGCCCATCACAATGGAAGCTGAGTCGGCCATTTTGGATAGGGAGGGCTAAGTTTTGCATGCTTATGACTCATTAGCGCCTTGGTGCAAAGTCGTTAGTATGTTTACTGAAGGGTGGAGCTAATTATACACACACACACACACACACACACACACACACACACACACACACACACACACACAATCTGTTCAATTCCATCTTCCATCTCTGTCATGCATAGGACATTCACATATTCACACCTAGACAGGAAATACGCCTCATCCTAAACAGGAAGGGGATTGGTCTTTTCCAGCAGGTTGGTTTAAGACTCACGACAACAGTGATGCCAGAGAGAAAAACTACCCACACAAAAATGGGGTAAAAACACATTTGAATACACTTGCCATAATGTTATAGTCATAAATACACCCTGCCTGTGTATAATGTATATTGTAGCAGAAAAAGTGGACAATTCCTGTCTGTGTCAAAACAGGAGATCCAAGAGGGTGAAAAAGGAAATGAGTGTTTTAACTGTTACGACAGGCTGTAATACATTACTAGTAGTTACTGTTCTACTATTCAGCCCCTGTTCCCCCAACACACACATGTATGCACACACACATATGCACGGACACACACGCACATACACACACAGACACACACACACACAGACATGCACACACTTTCACTCCCACTGACTAGTTTGATTTTCTGTGCTCTGGCATCTCTAATCTCGTTTTTTCCGTTCATTCCGGTGGTGTTTTGTCTTCCACCTTCATTCACAGAAAAGGTGATGGCAGGAACAGCAATTCCTGATTGAAAAGATAAACTAGATCTATATCTAAACACACACACACACACACACAAACGTGTGCACAGATTCTCAATTCAGGTGTGCAGGATGGAGAATATTTGTCAGGGCTGATATGGATATTTGTCAGGATGGATGCTAAGCTTAGTTTAGTAGGTCTTCATAGTGTCTCTATGATCTCAGTGCAGTCTCTGCTTCATATGGTCCAGGCTGAAGCTGCCTGAGATGATCTGAGATCAGTTAGACCCTCCAACACGACACGAACAAGCTAGAAAAATGCTCAGGTGACCATTCAAGTGCATACACAACCCAGAGACGTGTGTGTGTGTGTGTGTCTGTGTTTTGGAGGTGTGGGCGCATGCTGTGCTGTCCACATGGTTCTCATTATGGAGTATAGAATGTTTGTTTTCTCTATTAGCCTTTCTCTCAGTTATCAGAAACTCGATCAAAAAACGCCTGTAACTACAATAAACACAAAGAATTACATCCCAAACTCCATACAAACAAGCGCTTGCTGACTGATACATAGATTACAAGTTGTCCATCTTTCTCTTCCTCTCCCTCTCTTTCACACACGCGGACACCCACATTTAGAGCAGTGTGCTGTAGCTCTCTCAGTACTGCTCTTCCCAGTAGCCTGTGGTGTGCACATAAATTCGACTCCTAGCGAGTTGTATGGCATTTGGTTGATGAGCTCTCTTTATATCTCATTTAGTTGATGATCTCTCTTTATATCTCATATCTCTGGGTGGGCCTTTTCTTTTTCTTTTCTCTCTCTCTCTCTCTCTCTCTCTCTCTCTCTCTCTCTCTCTCTCTCCCTCCCTCCCTCTGATCTGAAGGGCATCCTGGTCATCAGTCCAGTCCCCAGAGAGTGGTAGGGACTCTGTGAGTCTCTCAGGACATGATGATGTGTAACAGATGTGTGTGTTGTGGACGTGTGCGAGAGAAACTGCAGTCTTAACAATCCCTATGACACCACTTCAGACACCCCTTTGATAGTCCGTGGGCATTAGAGCCTTGGACTGTGGTGTGTGTGTGTGTGTGTGTGTGAGGTCATAATATATGTCTATTTTATGAATAACAGTCAAATCACCGTGATGTGGCAGGTGTGTAGGCGGAAGCCCGTCACACATGT
Organism: Tenebrosternarchus preto; assembly: GCA_025802075.1. Classification (NCBI taxonomy): domain Eukaryota; kingdom Metazoa; phylum Chordata; class Actinopteri; order Gymnotiformes; family Apteronotidae; genus Tenebrosternarchus; species Tenebrosternarchus preto. Next base: position 7,166,939 of record JAOYMR010000027.1, on the reverse strand, counting down.
GTGTTTGGAGTGTGTGCAGCAGTAACTGTGATGCGTGTGTGTGTGTGTGTGTGTGTGTGTGTGTGTGATGCAGGCGACGCGGGCAGCGTTGGTAGCGCACTGCTCGTCCCTGGGGGACTCGCTGAGGAAGGAGAATGAGTTGGCACTCATCATAGACGGGCAGACACTGAAGTACGGCCTGTCGTTCGAGGTGCGGCAGGCCTTCCTGGACCTCGCCCTCTCCTGCAAGGCTGTGATCTGCTGCAGGTACACACACACACACACACACACACACACACACATACACAGGCACATACACACACGTGCACAAACACACACATGCTCACTACAAAGGGTACTTCAAATCACTGTGTGTGTGTGTGTGTGTGTGTGTGTGTTTGCATGTTTTTCTGTGCACACATGCTTATATGTAAATGCGTACGTGTGCACATATGAGTGTCTGTGGGTGGGTGGGGGACAGTCCTGTGTTTGTGTGAATGTCCGTGCAGATGTGTGTATGTAGAAGTAAAGGTTTTGTCCTGCCTGGGGTAAGTAAGTAAATAGTGGTAATGGACTCTTGGCACACAGAACATAGCACACTGTGTGCAGCTATTACAGCAGGCTGTAATACTGCAGGCTGTAATACTGCAGTCTGTAATACTGCCGTCTGTAATACTGCAGTCTGTAATACTGCAGGCTGAGTGTACATGAGCTGTGTACAGGTACTGTAAAACTGCTGGCTGCAGATGTGAAAGTCCTACGGTATGTGCTGCTGTTATCCAAGGACATAGTTACACTCGAAGTCATTTACTTATTCATTTTATAGTCGGCTAATAATATGCACTCATGGCATCTTACTTCCTTATGGTTCAGTAACAGAATGTATTGGCATCTGTACTGTACTGTGTGTGTGTGTGTGTGTGTGTGTGTCACTCAGTTGAGGAGTAATTGCCTTGGTGTTGTGTAAATCCTATATCCGGACTGTGGTCTCTTAGGCCTCACAAACTGGCTGAACTACCCATCCCCCCTTTCTCCTACTATCCAAAAGCCTCTCACTCTTTTGCTCACACAGCCATACACACACACACACACACACACACCCTCTAAGGGGTGACAGTGATCCTCTCTGCCTGTTTTTGTGTGCTTGAGAAAGAATGAAGGTGTGTGTGTGTGTGTGTGTGTATGTGTGTGCCTATGTGGGTGTGTGTGTTAGTGCTTTCTGTACATGACTTCCTGAGTTCTGTTTGTTTAAAGCACTACTTCATGTTCCTTATTTTCTGCTCTATCCCACCATGAAGAACATTACCAAGTCTTTCATCTATGCACTGTGTGTGTGTGTGTGTGTGTGTGTGTGAGAGAGAGAGAGAGAGAGAGAGAGAGAGAAAGATAAGTTCAAAGGACAAGAGATTTCAGAAGATTTGGATGTTATGTTTTTTAATGTTCACGTTTAGAGAGTGTCTGAGACACGATCTCAGCACAGATACACACATTCCTCTTTTACACCATGATATGTTTACGCAAATGTTTTTCACTGGGTGGGGGTGGGGGTCCTTCAGAAATCAGGAGACAGATCATGTGATCTAGGGAGAGAAAAGAATAGTTGATCCAGTAATTGTAGCCTGACCAGTGTAGGCTTCCATTACCAGAGATTTCCCCATACAGGTGTGGGGAAAGGTGGAGAAAAAAGGTGGAGGAAAAGAGTGGAAAAAGAAAGATGGAGCTGCCTGAATCATGGAGACCTTTACAAAGTCACCAATAAAAGACCTTTGTAGTCATAGGACCACATTTGGATTTGGCCATATGAAAAGTCAGGTGTAAACACCCCCATGACACAATGTGATCGGAACCACATTCAAACTGGTCAGAGATGGAGCTGGACCATATTTAAGTGTAAACGGAATGAGTTTTCGTTGAAAGCATACAGGTATGAAGATGGGTGAGTGTGAGCATCTCTGAAATCCCCAATGAGATGGTGGACTGCTGCATAAAGGAAAACAGCCACAAGACAAAGCCGAATCTAAACCTTCTCCTCCACCAATGCAGAATAGTCACTGTGCCCTTTAAATGGGCTGTTTCTATATTTGACGGCATAATATGCCGGTAGTAGGGTGAAATAATGTTTACAGTAGAACGTAAAACGGAAACAAAATATATGTGGTTAAAATGTAATCTCATCTGGTCACAGGGGAGACGCATTTTAGTGAGTGTAAATGGAATCTGGCTAGAATATATCCAGATACAATCTGGATTACAATGGAGCTGTAATGGGAATTCATTCTGGGAATGAATATATGTGTGTGTGTGTGTGTCCACAGGGTGTCTCCTCTGCAGAAGTCTGAGATAGTGGACATGGTGAAGAAGCACGTGAAGGCCATCACTCTGGCTATCGGTGATGGTGCCAACGATGTGGGCATGATTCAAACAGCTCACGTCGGAGTGGGAATTAGTGGCAATGAGGGCATGCAGGCGACCAACTCATCTGACTACTCCATAGCTCAGGTTTGGGATACACACAGGTGGAAAAACACACATACACACTCATGCACAAGGCACACACAGGAAAAACACACGTTCAAATGTCTCCTAGTTCAGGTGTGAGATACACTCACACACCTATATGCAAACATGCTTTCAAACACAGTGCTAACACAGGAACACACACACACACACACTCATCTGACTATTCCATAGCTAATGTGTGGATTAAACTCATACACGAATATGTAAACATACACACATTCATGCACGCACAACTCACACAAAACTAATCTTCTGACATTGCCGTACACACACACACACGCACAAGGCACATACACAGGAACAAATACACATGCAACATCAATTCATTACACTCCTCCATAGATCAAGTGTGGGATACACAATCACACACACACAAACCCAGAAACCCACATAGACACACAGAGAGCAAGATGTACACACACACACAGAAAATTCATCTCCCCATGGACTGACTCTGTGCTCACAGGAACACATGTAAGCCATTAGTACTGTACATAAGCACCCGGATACAACAGTACTTCAGGCAAAAGTCTGGACTGTGTGTGGGTGTGTGTGTGAGTGTGTGTGAGTGTGTTTGTGCATGAGCTATGGAGTAGACTGATGAGCTACTATTTTGTTTTTGTTGTTGATGTGTGTGTTTGGTGTGTGTACATCTTGCTCTCTCTCTCTCTTCAGTTCTCATATCTGGAGAAGCTCTTGCTGGTCCATGGAGCCTGGAGCTACAACCGTGTTACCAAATGCATCCTGTACTGTTTCTATAAGAATGTGGTGTTGTACATTATAGAGGTAACTAGTCTTACTGCCTAACAAGTGTGTGCCAAATATGTGTGTGTGTGTGTGTGTGTGTGTGACTTGATTGGGGGGTGTATATGTATATATATACGTAGAGTATGTAGTATGTTGGGAGATGGTGAAAGTACTCTGCAAATGTCTCCACAATGGTAGTTAAAATTCTATATTGTGGGGACATTTTGCTGGTCACAAAAATACAGCTTTTACATGAAGCCAGAGAAAAATAACATAGAAAATAATATATATTGTGTATACAGATGTATACAGTATACAGTTTGTGTTTAAGGGAGTTTGATTATTTGTAAAGGGAGAGGACTCAGAGCTTTTTCCTTTGGAATGTGTTTAACTTAAAAGTCCCAGATCTGATTAGGTTACCTCAACTAATTCAGTCTTTATATGCACTCCCACACACACACACATACACACAAACACACACACACTCGCACACTTTTACCCACTATTTCTGTGTTACACATACACAAGGACACAACCACACACCCTCAAGTACATTAAGAGAGACATTCTGCAGCTGTTTGTAGATGTGTTTGACAGTGATAGATGAGGCACCTCCTCTGGTCTCTGCTTTCTGTCACTTACATACACACACACACACACTCACACACACACACACACACACACAGTCATAGTCACTGACCCTCATCTAGACCGTCTGGGTCCATCCAGTTCAGGACATACCAAGCACTGTCATCTGAGAACTGTGTGTGTCTGTATGTGCATGTGTGTACATTTTTGTGTGTGTGTGTCTGTGTCTGTGTGTGTGTGTGTGTGGGGAGGGGGTGGGGGGCTTAAGTAGAGTGTGAGTTTTACTGACAGACTTATGCCCCTGCCGGTTGGAGCATTTGTCAGCTGTGCCCCCTTTTAAAGATGCCAGCAGGTGCAGCAATATGACCCACCAACCTTCTGAATTGTGTGTGTGTGTGTGTGTGTGTGTGTATGTGTGTGTGTGTTGTGGTAGCTGTGTGTCGGTCCATATGTGTGTGGGTGGGTGTGTAGGGTTATTAGTGAGGATTAGCTGCAGCAAAGAAGAGCTTTCAGGGTCAAAGTTCACAGACTGTCTTTGTCTTTAAAGCAGAAATGGGGTGGAGGGGGCATATGCTGGAAGGCATATGTGTGTGTGTGTGTGTGTGTGTGTGTGCGTGCGTGCGTGCGTGCGTGCGTGTGCGTGTGCGTGTTTGTGTGTGTGTGTGTGTGTGTGTGTGCGTGTGCGTGTGTTTGTGTGTGTGTGTGTGTGCGTGCGTGCGTGCGTGCGTGCGTGCGTGTGTGTGTGTGTGTGTGTGTGTTTGTGTGTGTGTGTGTGTTTGTGTGTGTGTGTGTGTGTGTGTGCGTGTGTGTGTGTGTGTGTGTGTGTGTGTGTGTGTGTTTGCATCCCACCAATAATGGAAGCAAACAGCTCTGGGGCTGAGCTTCCAGCTGCCATAAAAGTGGCTCCAGCAACGTCTTCGCGCAGATGCAGTTTCTGACAGACGAGAGAAGCATACAAATTCTCAACAATGCAGCTAAGAGCCTGGAGAATGACCCACTGGAGCACGGTGAGGAGGTCCCTGGGGGCCCAGGTCCAGGGGCGGGTGAGGGCGAAGGTCCATGACACAGTGGTTTTAAATGGGGATTAAGACACAACAAGCTTCAGAGTTGAAGCTCAGATCTCTCACCTCACAGATCTTCTCCAGTGAGGTCACAAAATAGTCATCACATACTATTGCTAGAGCCAGGAACATGTATACAGCCTGAAAGAAAAGAGAGGGATGAAGAGAAAGAAAGGAAAAATATCAAGGCATGCATAATATTAGATACATTATACATATAAAAACATGTCCATACATGTTGAATTCACTTTAAACCTGCCCACACATGTTGAATTCACTTTTAAAATAAAACCAATATAATACAAATCAGGCATGTGAAAAAATAAAATAGCTTGGAAATATATTGAAAGCAAGTTAATTATTACTACAAAACAGCTCAGTTTATCTAGTTTTAATACATTGCTTTCAGTGAGTAGCTAGAGTCATTTAAGGTTTGTTGATATTTTTATTCTGTATGTAGTTTAACAAGTGTATGTGTTAGCCAAAGGCACTGTTGTCATCTCCGACAAAATAACATGACCAGTCACAGAGTTTAGCTAGGAACTGACAAACTATTTATATAGTCAGAGATTAACCACTAATATTCTAGATGAAGAGGCCAATGTGGAATACTGTGACAGCAGACACACACACACACACACACTGAGTTTTCCTACCGCAAATATGTGCAGCAGGACAGCTCCATGTGTGCGTTCTTGGTTGGTGAATATATCCTTTGGGAACTCGTGGATGGCTGGAAGAGAAGGTAAAAATCTAGGGCAGTCTGGAACTAATGTGATTGTGGTGCAAGTTTTGTTCGATGCCTCTGTTCTTCTGGATTTATGACGTCCCTATATACCGTACTCCTGGATTTACAATGTATACCGTACTTCTGGATTTACGATGTATACCGTACTCCTGGATTTTCAATGTATACCGTGCACCTGGATTTATGATGTCCGTGTACACTGTACTCCTGGATTTCATTTTAAAGTGCCAGCTTTAATTTGAAGGTATTTACATCTATAATAGGTCAACAACAGAGAAATCACAGCCCATTTAGAACATGGTTTCCAATTCCAGTGGGCTATAAAATAATGTAACAAATTAAAATATCAAACAAAATGTCACATTAAGTACTTTGCTGCAAATCCTTTACAGTCAGCGATGACCCAAAGTAATTTATTCACAGGTTCATTCCTTGATGTTGTTCAGCCAGGCCTGCACTGGACAGATATTTACTTCCTGCTGGTGTCAGGGGCATAATCTCTTCAGTAAGTAAGTTAAATGCATGCTGGCTGGGATTGAGGGTGGGTGACTGACTTAACCAATCCACGTATTCAATTTTTTTTGCACAGAAAATCTCCAAAGCTGCTTTACCAGTAGGTATCAGGCTGTTGTCCTGCTGACTAGCACAGCGCCATCTATTGAGTCACGAGATATTTGCTTGGATCGTAGCAGCAAAGCTTTCTTTGTACGCATCACAGCTAATCCTGTTACCACTATGAGGAACCATAGCATCAACATAGACACTTAAGCCAGTCCCACTCACAGATGCCCATGCCCCCATACTCACAGATGACATGCTTAAGTTTTGGATCACCAGTGGTTCCATTTTCATCCAGACTTTCCTTAAAGCATCTTTTGGTTACGTGTTATGCATTGATTCTTCTTTTATCAAGTTTCAGAATTGTACAGCTTTAAAAAAATGGATTTAGCAAACTTTAATATTTTCCCCTTTCAAAGTTTATAGTTGCATTTCACATTTCTTTTGTCCTCATGTCCTCATAGACTCACAATAGCAATAGACTCACAATGGCAATAGACTCCAGATGAAAATATCACATGTAGAATCTTTGAACCAATGATTAAACAGCACACACATAGCAATCTAAAATGAGACTAATGGCTAGTTGCTTTTGTTCCTTCAAAATTAAAGCTCTGTGTGTAAAAAGGAATGTAATTCTTATACTGTTCATCCAATATGGGCACGCAAACCCTACAATTAAACCAGGCGCTCCTTCGATTTCGCAGTCGGTGTTTCACATTAAAGCCAGTGGGCTAGAACAGACCCACAGCAACACAAATTACACACAGCTCACAGCATATAGGCAAAGACAAAGCTAACAAAGATGAATGGGTGCCATCAGAAAGGAACTGTGACATGTCGCAGAGAGGAGCGCGATGCCAGAGCATCGTTAGGAAGCAGGCTTTCGTTTGAAAGTCAGGAAACACTTGCAGAAGTGTAGAACAGGCTAAGTCTGATCAAACGCAGCAGCTTTCTAGAGGCAAGCAGATGCAACACACTGGAGGACGGCCCCCGTGGGGATAAAACAATGTAGGGAAAAAATAAGATGCAGGTGATGGGAATGATTGAAGGGAACGAGGGACAGGTAATGGGAATGAATCAATAAGTAGGTGATTGGGAACGGGGGCGTGGACTGTGGGGAGTGTCTGTGATGCTCTTCCTGACTGTGTGGTGGCCAGGGCATGACAGAAATATAAAGGAGAAAGATTTGTTGCACCGTGGGATTAGATCAATAGAGAGTCATGCTGCAGCCTTCAGCTCCAGTGTAGAACAAGTGCACTGACAGGCATAAGAGTTAGAACATGGATGAACATCAGTACGTAGCTACTGGTTTACAGTGGCATTCATAAGGAGGGCACGTCAGCAATCGTGGACCATAGAAATGTCTATTTCCACATGGCCTGTCAAAGATATATTGTACAGAACCTTTGAATAAATACAGAGACATTTCAGTGGCACATGTGAAAGCTACAAAAACACACACCAACCCACAAAGGCACATCTGCGATAAGCCAGAGATTTCTGAGCTAACAGAAAAGGCTACACGATGTAGACCGAAAAAAGGTCTTCAGAGGCCCCAAACTGAACTTGTCCCCTGCTGGCTTTAGGCCTCCAGGGTCCCAGGCTGGTCTGCAGAGCGCTCGTCTGCCTCCATTTTCCACCTGTCGCCACCTGAGGCATCGTCCCTCTAAGCTCTGGACCTCCAGAAACGAGGGTCCATGTGCCAGTGTTCCCACCCACTACTTCCACACTCCTACCCCCAGGCAGACCAACGTCCAAGGCAGCAGGAGTGTAGTCACCGCGCCCTGGCAAGCACAGGTAATCTACTCCACCATCTGCTGTTCTGCATGCAATGAACAACCGCAGCCAGGTCTGTAAAGTATTTATCTATCTCCTACAATAAATTAACATGCACTAGTGTGTTTCAAAGTTCAGATGACAAAGCTAATAATAAGGCAAATGGGTATAATGCATGTGGCACTAATAGCTCCTGTCATCAAGGAATGATGAGTCCTAGAACGGGAACAGCGATAGCAGCATGGTGTGTTCAACTTCTTTATCCCCTTGAGTCCCATGAGCAACAGGGACGAGCAGAACAGACTCCATCAATCAAAGCAGCAGAGGGCCATTGGTTCCCTGATCACATTTCTGTACTTACCAATAAACCCATCCCTTTATACACTGGAGAGGAGAGGAGAGGAGAGGAGAGGATAAGAGAGGAGAGGAGAGGGGAGGGGAGGAGAGGGGAGGGGAGGAGACTTCTCAAGGTCATCCCATGTGAGCATCCTATACACACACACACATACATACACACACACACACATGTACATGCACATTTCACACATACCTGAAAAATGAAAACACATATCAACTTATAGTCATTGCTACAGGTAAAGCTATCCATTGGTTTCAACAACATTAATGAATTAAGAAGTGAACAGTGGTGACTACAGTGCTCAGGTCCTTTTGCCTGGAGTCAACTGATAAGTAGCAGTGTGTTAAACCCAACAGGACACGTACAACACTGACGTGACACGTGCCTGCAGCAACACACTTTACAGTGTTTGAGGTCAGGTCTCTGTGCAGGACAGTCAAGTTCGTCTACACCAGACTCTGCCATCCATGTCTTTATGGACCTTCCTTTGTGCACTGGTCATTTGGATGGGTGAGCGAATACTTTTGGCAATATAGTGTATCTCTGATATCACCTCCACCTGTACTGTACACCTACAACAAGCCCTTAGGCTGGGCTGACTGCTGTATGCAGCCTTCCCTAATAAGGTCTGACCACACAGGCGCATGGCCGAGGATGTCACCCCTGGAGCTGACCCACGCAACCTTGCTCCTGGGCATCTGGGTTCTCCCGTTTGTGGACTGCGTGAGACGCTTCTCTCCATGTTCACACTCTGTTGGTAGGTGATTCATTTAAAGAGCTCACAAGGATCAATAATAAATACACAGTCTTTGGGGTTGTATTTTTTCCCGCTCTGAGTAAGTTCACAGCATGCTTTTACTTGTGGGTCTAGTATCCCAGAAGAAAGACAACTAAACCAACACAGATGCGCAATGTATTAATCTTCCAGGGTGAATGAGGTATTATGGGATATACTACTAAAGAGCAGGGAAAAATAGAGCAGGAGGGTGAGACGGAGACAGATAATGAAAAAGAGAAACAGAGAGAAAGAAAGACAGAGAGAGAGAGAGAGAGAGAGAGAGAGAGAGAGAGAGAGAGAGCAACATAAAAAAGCTGTCCTTGTATTCTTCCCTTGTCAAGCATTGACCTAATGCATCATCTTCTGTCCTCTACACCTTGGCAGGTGAGAGAACCATTGGTTGAGCAGATCGTTCTCACAGGTGGTATGTTAGTAGACTTCAGGCCTGGACCATTTTGTTGCCGACTGTTGCTTTTAAGGCTCATACAGCAATAAAATGTGAGTTTCTTTTCCTACATGTTTTCATTTGACCTGTTAATTCCAGTATATCTAGCAGGAAGTGGAGTCAAACCTTCCTACCTGTTCTAATACACATTTAACACTTCATACACATCTAACACATTCGCATTTTCGCATTCGCATAACACATTCATTTTATAACTCACTCAAAGCCCGTAAAAATGTTTCATGCATTAGTAAATCTCCCCGCACCACATGACAGTCACACTACTCCCATTAGCCCAGAGTGCTTGGAGCTGTAGTCTAACTCTACCACTCTGCACGCCCAGCCAGGCCCCCTCGGAGTATAATTAGATATACTCGATTTCCTGGTATAGCGCCACCTAGTGGCCAACAATTTTGAAACTTCATTGTTAAATT
>JAOYMR010000027.1:7140813-7150813 GCA_025802075.1 Tenebrosternarchus preto | reverse complement strand
AACATTTGTTCTCTTGTTAAAACCACTGTATGGTGCGTAAAGTACTGTAAGCAGTTTTCTTAAGACGCACACACTGATCTTTGCCCAAGTCCTGTGCGATGTACCTCTAACTTCAGACCCGCTGTTCAACAGGCCTTCGGTGGTTGTGGCGTAGACTTACCGCAGGGCTAGAGACCTGCAGGTAGACCTTCAGGTGCCTGCGTGTGCCCTGCTCCACCCACCTTCATGGAGTGACCTCCGCCCTCTCCTTTCCCTCGTCACCATCTCACCTGACGTGTGTCTCTTATGTTTGTGGGTTTTTTTTGTTTTTTCTTCTTCTTCCCGTATGGTTTGCGTTGTCAGGCGACCATAAGCAGGTCAGCTTCAAGCAGTCGTGACGACAGGGTGTGGAACTCTGGATTTGTAGACGTGTGCGTCTGTGCGCACATGTGTGTCCACGCACATACATGTGTGCACATGCAGTAGCCGGTGTATGTCTTTTAAACTTGTGTGTGTCCCTGTGTGTTTCCTGCGTGTATGGAATAGAATCCTGTGTGGTGTGCTTCCTGTAAATATAGATCAAATACCTTAAGCATGCGATCTTTGAATGGTTTTGGAGCTCTTTGCTCTAGTTTACAGCACTGACTGCTAATCAGAAAGGGGGTTTGGCTTGCTGCCTTGCTCACACTTGCTGCTGGTTGTCAGGTTCGGTCCACTTAACCTCGCTCAGGCTCAGTAAACAGGCAGCCGTGGAACTGATGACGGAGGCCACGCTGGGTCTGACCCCGAGGCCTGCTGAATGATTAAACACTGGTTGGAGATCAGTCGTGCGCCCGGTGGAGGTTACACTGTTGGGAGGTCGTGCTGACCCCGAGGCCTGCTGAATGATTAAACACTGGTTGGAGATCAGTCGTGCGCCCGGTGGAGGTTACACTGTTGGGAGGTCGTGACCCCGAGGCACAGGTTCATCAGTGAGTCATTTCTTGTGTGTCGCTCACCTGGTAAAGCAGGTTTTGGCAACACCAAAGTCATGGGTTTGATTTCCAAGGAGCTCTACGTACTGTCATATTGATAAATATATGCAAGTCTCTCTGGACGAGATCGCCTGCCAGATGTAGAAAACGGAGGAGGATCTGTCGACAAACAAAGTGCCCCCCCCATATGTCAGGTGTCCCTGAACAGTTCTGTCCACTGTCCTGTACAGGAAGAATGAATCCTGCATTGTTTCTTTTTTCTCTATTTATCCATCCATCACCTCCCACTCGCTCAATCGCTCATCTGTTTAGCAGACGGCGTTTTCGTTGGCTGCTCGTCCAACGCTCAACTGCGGCTGCCGAGAGCCTCGGTGGTGCGGCCAAACATATCGATGCTCCCTCCCAACGATAATATCACCGCCCACCCCCAGCCCATCCTCCGCACATTAGAGACTTAACCTTTCCCAACTTGGCCATCCTCCTTTTTGCCTGTTTTTCATTTCATGCACTCTTTTTTTTTTTTTTTGGGGGGGGGGGGGGTTGTGATTGGTGGAGGGTCGCTTTCATCTGATTTACGGGGAGACATCATAGACTGCGCCTTGTTTATCGAAGACGAGGTTAAGCCCACTTAGGTTCCACTTCAGGAAAGTGATGGCATTGAAATTCCGTTTGGAGCTCCGAGCTTCTCCCTTCCCACTGAAACGGGCGCCTCCTTATTGAGGATATAAATACGGGTCCGTACGCCATTGTTATGCTGATGCTTTGCAGTTTTAGCATTTTAAAAGGAGGAGCACAGCTGGTGTTGGCAGAAGATTGCAATACATCTCCGAGGAGGATTTTTTTTTTAACAGTGTGTGTGTGTATTTGATTCTTTCTATGTTCTGCTAAGGTAATCACCCAAAGCGTATTTGATCAAAGTGTGTGCATAGGCTGGAGCTGGAAAAATAGACCAATCGTGTGTTTTTAGGATTTGTGGTGTAATCTGTCAGTGACTGAAGTATGCCCTGTGATTTAATCTCTGACCTGTCAATATGGCCTGGTTTTTTGGACACAGATGTTGCTTCAACTCACGTACCTGTCCAATCTGAAAAAAAAAGAGCCATTTATGTCTTTAAAACCAGCTCATGGAGTTCCCTGCTGTGCTTTGGCCTCTGGCTTGTGCATTTCTCCGCCTCCCCTGCCCTGTGATTGGAGGTGCAGCATGACTCTGACTGTCAATTAACCTCCTCCTCTCCCTCCCTGTGCGTCCAGCCTGAACGAGCGTGCCCACCTGTTGACCCGGGTGTTCAGGAAGACGCCCTCCAGCGTGGGGCGCTCTAACTCCGTGCAGCAGACCGTGTCACGTAAGTGTTGCTCGGCCCAAAATAGACTCGTACATTATGTGTTCCCGTATCGCAGGTGTGTACAAACATCTCCGCTCTCTGTCGCCCCCTGCAGATGGCTATGCATTTTCCCAGGAAGAGCATGGGGTGGTGTCCCAGTCCCAGGTGGTGCGCTCTTATGACACCACCCGCCAGCGGCCCAGCTTGTAGCGACGCAGCACTTTACGAAACGGTTGCCAAGGCGACATCCGACAGACTTTTTACAGGACATGCGCCTGCCTGGGTGAGCCTGCTGTGGCCTTACTGGACCTCTGAAGTGGACTGGACTGAGCTGAGCTTGGCCTGCGCTATGCTTGGGCCTCGCTACGTTACCATGCCTACCTAGGCAGGACTATTGTTGTGGGAATATGGGTGGGGTGGTGGGATGGGCAGTGGGTGGGGCAGGAGGGAGGGGGCGTGTCTTCACAGTCAGAATGGCCAGTCAGTATGCAGCACGCTGCGACGGATGGGTGCCAGGAGCCAATCAGCATACAGATCCTGATGCATGGAAATTGGAGGCAGTGATGTTTTTTTTTTCTGTATCACATTGTAACACAGCCCTGTGGATGTTGACATGCATGTGCATTATTCATATGTTTGAATGTGTGTGTGTGGGTGGGTGGGTGCAGGTGTGTGTGTGTGCGTGCGTGTTAGCTGTTTAACTTGCTCCTTAGCGTGTCATAAGGTTCTGTTGTCATGTTTTTATGTGTGTTGGTGGTAACATGTAAAGGAGTGAGTTTGCACGTGTGTGTATTCGCATGTCTGTATGTCTGTATATATATGTGTGTGTGTACATGTGTGTGAGGAAAGGTAAGATTGTGTGTGTGTTTGTTTGTTTGTTTTTTGAGTGTCTTCTTTCTTCTCTCATCTTTCTCTTGAGCTTGGAGTTCAACATCAGTGCAGGGAGAGCACTTTAAAATAAACATCAAACACAGGGAGAGCACTATAAAATAAACATCAAACACTCACTTTGTAGGAATTCCTTTTTCAGAGCCCAGGTATGTGTGGGAATGTGTGCCTGTGTGCGTGCACGTGTGTGTGTGTGTGTGTGTGTGTGTGTGGTGAGAATGAGGAGGTGTTAAGAGTCATACCTCACACCAACCCTCCCTGTTAGTAGATGTATCTGACACACACATGCACACTCACTCCTTCTCCCAACCCCTGACCTCAGTGCCAAAGAACACAGTGATAGCACTGAGGCAGGACCCCTGCTGCTGCTGTTCCCTGTAGTGTGGAACTCCTCAAGCTCACCGCCACTCCCACACAGCCAACACCCACACACACCCTCCCTCTTCTTTTCCCTCTCTCACTTCCTCTATCACTCGGTGTCTCTCTGTCTTCCATCAAAACCTTCTTGTAGACAGGAGCTGGCTTTTCTCCTCTCCTCTGCCTTCCTCTCCTCTCCTCTCTGGATAACCACACCCCCTTGTGTCTCTCCTCTCTGGATAACCACACCCCCTCGTGTCTCTCCTCCTCTTTGGCACATCTCCCTGTTCCCTCGTTCTTTCCTGCCCTCTCGCTCTATGCTGCTCCTATAAATGGAGGATTCAGGATGAGTGTGTATGAGCAGCTATCGTCTGGCTTTATAGCGATTCCTCTCTGCCTGTTTCTGATGAATAAACTGGACATGGTGTCTGTGTCGTTTCTCTTTCAAAACACCGGCTTTGTTCTCCTTTTTGCTCTGCTTCAAATACTAATCCCCATGAAATGGTTACTGATTCTTGCTCCTTATTAACACGGGCCACGACTTTTAAAATGTTACAGGAGAAATGTTAGTCAGGGTGGAAAGTCACGCTTTACTCCTGGGTTCAGCCAGAGACAGTTGGTGATTGTTTAGCAAAAGCGAAATGCTGAAATCAGAGGCCCAGTGTTTTACTGAAGGATTCACCTCAAACCGCTCTGTTCAGCTGCTGGGTTCCGCTCTGGGTCTTTTGAAGCTGCACTCGGGCGATCTGAGAGTCGTTGGTTCGGAAGTGGGCCCGAGGAGAGGTGTTGACGTAAGATTATGGAGAGGAAAAGCAGGGATCTGACGAACACATTCAGAGCACATGTAGATCTTAACCTCGATTTAGACGCCGTGGGACGCCTTGAATTTGCACGCTGTCCAAAGAACACATTATCTGTGTGCTCAGAGACTGCTAGTATGTGAGTTATGAATGTGTGTGTGTGTGTGTGTGAATGCACAGAGAAATTAGAGACCACCCAGTTCACCTCAAGTGCCTGTATAATGTATGAATTATGAGTGTGTGCTGACTAATGTTTTTGAATTATGATGATTGTGTTGATAGAAATGAATTAGAATGTGAATGTTCATATGAGGTGTGTGTGTGTGTGTGTGTGTGTGTGAAACCCTGTCTCTGTCCCTGTGCTCTTGTTGCTGGGAAGCACACACCCAGCCTCCTGGACCGGGCCCAGCTTCGTCCAGCTCAGCGCCTCTGAAATGAGGAATCCATTCCCACTTCTTGACTAACCCTGTTCCACCTCAGCAGGAGATGCATGGATCCATTTCAGCCCCTTCCAGTGTCTCCTGAAACGTCCTCTCCCCCCGCTTTCCCGCTCCAGGGTTTCCATAGAAACATTCCAGGAATACACCCGTCCGCTTTCATTAAACAGACAGGCTTAACTAACAGCAGTTATTGTGGTTTCTTGTATCTTGTTTTCCTAAGTGGCTCATTCAAAATTCACGCTCTGAACAGTATGGATGGACCAAGTTTCTACTAGGTGTGTGTGAGTGAGTGTGTGTGTGTGTGTGTATTTGCTAGATTTTGTGGTTTGCTTTCCACTGCCCAAGTTTGAACATGCCTAAATGCAGTTCTGCTTTGGACACCAACTGGTTGTTTGCATTTGAACACACCTCAAGTCTTATTCCCACACCTCTGGATTTTTCATTTCATCTGAATTTCTGTGCAGCTGCCACTGGTGAACCCAAGTGCAACTGCTAGCCAACAGTTCTTCACCACACTTATAGTAATGGATTGCTCTGACACACTGAAAACCGATCTGAAATTAGCACCTCGGTGTGTGTGTGTAACTGAGGACCTCTGGTTCAGCACAGAAGGGTAACTTAAAACACACCTCACATGTCTTCGTATGGAACCAGAGTACATTGCAATATATGGTGACAGCATAGCCCATAAACAAATCATCACTCATAGCTCACAAACAACTCACTAACACCACGCACACTCTATAATATTTATTATAATTAATACAATTCATATGAAAAAGGAACATGGCAGCCCTGTTGTCACACATTTAGCTCGTAGTGACCATTCTCTCAGACTGTCTTGTCAAACATTATTGTAATCAGACACATGAAGACATATGACATGAAAGTGTTTATTCATAGACTCAGTGATGGCCTCTGTGTGGCCTTCTCACCTGAAGCTGAAATAAAGAGTTCAGTGGTTTTTCAGGCCCTGTGATGACTCCATTTGGTTCTGCCTGGGAGGGGCCAGTTGTTAGGGAAGGTGGTTAAAGTTTTGTTGACCTGGCTTCTGCTCTTATACCTTAAGCCTTAAAGTCCTTCCAAAATGACACAACAGAAACAGGTCTTAGTACAGTTTTCATGAAGCATGGAATCAGTGTGTATCATGTATCTCCCCAGCAGGTAAGTCTGGTGCTAACAGTTGAAGGTGGTAATGGTTGAAGGCTGTTTTTTTTGTTTGTTTGTTTGTTGGGGGGTGGGGGTTGGTACCAACATGTAAGGCTTCATCTCTGATGGCCTCAGAATTTAAATGCTGTTTTGCTGTCCTCTAAATGCTGAAAGAAACCCACTTCAGATTAAATATTCTGGAACCTTCTGGTGCTGCTGTGTACCTTGTGCTAACAGACAGAGAGAAAGTGGCTCGAAGCCACACACACCTCTTTCACAAGAGAGAGACTTAGTGAGGGTGAACAGTTGGCAGACAGTTTTTACTGCATAATTAACTCGGCTACCTTCTGAAGACTGCCGATCGCAATACATTCAGGGCACATACACACACATACACACACAGTTTTACATTTGTATATTTCTGTTAAGAGGGTTCCTTGGCACTGTGAGGAGAATGTTTAGTGTGTTTCCATCTTCCATCTTGAGTGAGCTCCTTGCTTTGGTTGTAGCAGTGTTTGTGTGTGTGTGGATGTGTGTGTGCGTGTGTGTTTTCTACTCAGGGCACTGGTCAGGAGGGTGGAGCGTCACAGTCTGTGTCTTGTGCTCACTTCATTAGAGTTTAAGCATCCAACTGGGAGCCTGAACTGCTTTTCACATTACACCACCTGTAATTCCCATTACACACTACATGTACTGCACAGCACATACACAATGACATACACACACACACACACACACACAACACATGAGTCTCCCACACATGAGAACAACCACACACGTTCCTAAGGCACATGAATGGAGGCTTCACAAACACCTTCTGCACCCATACCCACACACACATATTACATTTAATACAAAGCAAACATCTGCATGCTCACACATTCGTAGTGCATTACTTGCATGGTGGTTCACACTCCTTCTATTGACGGCAGCAAACGCGTGTTTTGCAAGTTGTGTTACGCAAACATTCTCATAGTTTACATTCATATTGTGCTGAACATATGTTGGCGATATCCTTCGTTCACATTAGACAGTTTGTTAGAACTTTCTCTTTGGTGTGTTTTGTATAATCACATGAGTGCGTTCAGTGTTCAGGGTTGAGGGCTGTGTTTTAGAAACCCTGGAACACAGTCACACACACACACACACACACAAACTGACCTGTGCTGCATACATGACACACCATTAAAGGACCTGCGCAGACTCGTGCTAGCACGTCCCCTTCATACGACTTTCGTTCTGCCCCTCCGCGGCCTGGACCATCTGCGCTGCCCAGGCCTCACATCAGGGGTCCAGTTACGGGGGGCCCAAGTGGCACGCAGGCCCCAGTGTGTCCTCACACGGTCACAGGAGGGTGCTTCTGCTCATTGGTCAGGCTGGTTACACTGGTGACACTGGCCACGCTGGTGGGTGGGGGGAAGGGGGACTGTAGGGGCCTGTAGCCCCCTTGCGTGGGGTCCAGGAATGCTGGCGCCGGGGAGACGGGGTGGGCGTAGCCGATGTACTGCGGGTGGAGGAACTGCCCTTGGTGAGGCAGGATCTGCGTGGCCTGCTGGCAGTTGAGCACGGAGAAGTTGGTGGGCATGTTGACGTAAACGCTGGCATCAGGGGGAAGGCAGCAGGAGGCCTGTGCTCGCAGCATAGGGGCGGGGGGCGGCCGTGAGGCGGACGGTGGGGCTGAGGAGTTGGAGGAGGTGGCCGTGCTGGACTGGCGGGAGGAGGAGCCGCGTGAGGTACTCACGCTAGACATCATGGGGATCGTCTCCAGGAGACGGCCGCCGCCGGAGCCAGATCCTGACCCGCCCCCTGAGGCTGGTTCCTGTTTGGGGCGGAGACAGTGGCAACAGCACACGGCAACCACCGAGCCCAACAACACAAACGCCACGAAGACTGAGCCGACGATCAGGAAGGGCACATAGATGGGCACTGCAGAGAGACAGAAAACAAAACTGTTGACTTTGGTAGGCTGCAGCAGCCACACAGCTTAAAAAAGTGGGGCAGAAGATTTATAAAACCCTGTAATGGAAGACCATATGAACTTTCATATAATTCATATAAGAATTTTCATGTTCTGAATATGAATATTGAATTTACGCTGCAAAAAATAAAAACCTAAGCCAGAAAATCTTACTTTTTAAAGATAATTTAAAAATAATTCAATCCACCTAGACTTTTGTGTATCCGATTTTTTTTCTTGCATTAAAAAATATTGCCAAGCAAAATTCTCACTCCATTGGCAGTTAATTTTACTTCTTTCAAGTACTTTTTTCATAATTTATTTTCTTTTTTACTTCTTTTTTGACAGTGTAGTGCATTTGGGGGGAATGTACAATAGATTTTGGAATAAACAACAGGTTTGAATACCTGCTACGTGTTGGGTATTATTAAATGATGTGTGACTGAAACAGCCTTGATAATTAAAAGAATAAACTCTCAATGGGGCATCCTGGGTAAAGAACTACAGTGCCCTCCATGACTGTGATTTATTTAGCAATTATGCAGAATATTTGCACTTCTGTTGCATTTGTTTGTTCATCATGTGTAAATGAAGCTAGAACTTATCCTGTACCTCTGAGCATCACTGCTGCCTTGGCAGCCACTAATGCCTAATGCCTGTGATTTGAACCGACAGGTTCATGACCTGGAGCCTCGCTAACCTGAAACAGTGCTGCAAAGTGTTAGGTGTGAAACAGAGAGATCTTTAGAACTTCAGATGGGCAGGATGCACATGTTGGCTGGGCCCGCGGGACATCAGGTGATTGAGGGAGATGTAAAGAGAGCAGGAATGTAAAGAGATCTACACTGATGGAGCTCCAGGGGGTCTAGACCCTCATTAGCAGTGATTAAGATCGTTCTGATCTGCTCTAATCCAGCGCAACAGGACACAAATTCTCTGCCCTTGTGGCCCTGTGTGTGTGTGCGTGCGAATGTTTGGGGAATGCATGTTCCATGTTTCTAGTAAAATTAGTCCCATGCTTCTTTTGGCCACTGGGGAATAATTTTCAATATATCATGTTCATGTCTGGTGAGGAGGCCAATCATGTTTAATTAGTAGAAGAGTGCCATTCATTATAACCATGTAAAAGGGCTCAGCTTCAGGTATGCAACTGTAGTACAGCTCATGTGCTGTTTCTCTATTCAATGAGAACATATGCATCTGGAATTGAAGTTTATCTTTTTGCACTTATTACAAAAAAGAATGCAATATTCTGTACACCAGAACCCTAGAGTGGAGGCCAAAAGGTCTGTTCACACAAGGATAGTGAGTAGTAACTAATGGGACACATTCTTTTTCTCTCTGTCCTTCAAAATATAAATGAGAAAAAACAATGGATAACTTGTTATATTAAATGTGATTTCTGTAGATCTCTTGTTCCCAGGTCACATTTTCTAGTCAATTTAATCCAGAGCATGTTAACAGTGGCAGACTCTGAACACATCACTGAATGCTGAGGCAGACGCTTGCCCTAAAAACCATGCTTTGTTAAGTTTTGGCAGGAGTCAAATATGCAGTAACCTTAAATGGTGAACCAATTCAATTGTGAATCAAAAACGTATTAACGGTTTTTATGTAGAAGGACACTGGTTAAATGTAAGGAGACACCAACTTTCTTGTAATCCTTAAAAGGTGTTGTCTCATAATTTGAGTGCACACCTGTTACATTTTTGTTCAGTTGGGACCAGCAGTCTCTAGCTAGACAGTCTGTCACAGTCCATGGCGGTAGACCACAGCTGTCTTCTGTTTCCTCTTGATGATATTTCCTCAGAGCCAATTTTAGTCTTTACTAGTTTGCTGGTTCAGATTTCCCTGTTATTATACTACTAAGATTGAAATCGGGGGATTTGGCCAGTCCTCACGAGAAAACTGTGGTGCGTACACTGCGCTTGTAAAACTTTTTATTAATCTGACTTGGTTAATTCCTCTCTTTAAGGACATTACGGTTAACCGTCTGGTTTGTGGCAGGGACCGCGGGAAGAAAAAACTTTCATGTACGATATTTTTTGTCCACTTTCACCGTAGACGAATTTTCTCCAAGCTCAGATAAACGTCAATAAATAACCTCTTTACGGCAATCGTGATGAAAGTAAAT
>JAOYMR010000027.1:7118959-7140713 GCA_025802075.1 Tenebrosternarchus preto | reverse complement strand
GTTGTTAACGCCGTCGCTATGGGGATCCGGTCAAGTCCAAACTTGATCCTCGTGAGGACTGAGCGATTTGAGCCCATGCGCAGGAGTACTGGCGTCGTGCGTGCGTTACTGCAAGAACAAACAGTGCTATTTATAACCACGCCGCACAATTTGCTGCTGGTGAATGAGTGGCCAGTTGCTTTCCAGAGTACCGATTAATTCAAAAGCAACTGTCGGGTCCAACTATGCAACTTGCAACCATTTCATCGTTAGTCAGTCAGAAGGTGACTGAGAACACCCTTTGATTGTCAGTCTCGAACTCATGAAACTCGAGACATATTTACACTAAAGGAGTTTTTTTTTTTCAAATACAGCGCCCGAGGCGCACGTTTTTGAAAAATATTCCTCATGCAGATAAATTGTACGTCCACACGGATATATCCTTACAGATATATCCTCATTGATACAAACATTTAAGTTAACTCATTTGAACCACGCAAAATAAGGCAAACGATGCACTGTGGTATCTGCATAATCACTGGACTACAACACATAATATTTAAATGGCACCGAGATATTACCACCTCCGATGTTGTACTGGGCTAACAGTACTAAATTAAGCAATATGGCCCGTCTAAAATGCGATGAAGCAGCACTTCAGTAACTAAGGGAAGACAAAAGCAGCACTGCGGCCTCTGAATATCACAGAATGATAGCAAGTACAGTGTAAATATTACCTGCTCCTGTATTTTTGCTGTCCTTGTTTCCAGCGTTGGGCTCTTGGGTTTGCTTGTCATTATCGCAGGTCCCCTGGTCCAGCCGAGCTTCTGTGCTGGAGCAACAGTAGCGGAGCTCGCATTTTCCGCAACAGATGATAGCCTCGGCACTGTCGAAGCGCTCCGGGCACTGAAATCCTTCTCGCCAGGCACCTTGCGAGTCTTGCCAACCATGGCAATACTCCCCGCTCGCCTTAACGTTAATAACGGTTAAAAAAGTCAAAACCACAGCAACAGCCATCGGGAATTCCATGCCTTGCATTCTGCCACGAGATATATTCTCCGTAAAAATAACTTTTTGGTCCGTTCCTTTACACCGGTCAAGTGAGTTACTTGACAAATAAACGTGCTTAAAGGAGGAGATACGCCTAAAAATAACCAAGTAAATGACTTTAAAAATGTCATTTGACAGAGAAGTTCCGCGATTAGTTTAATATATCCACAAGCGTGCTACTAAAGTATCCACAAGTATCCTGTCTTCCACTCGTCGCAAGACTTTCAGCAGTTTACTTTGAATGAAAAGCTGAAACAGACTATTTAAGGTGGATAAATGCCCGAACGGAATTTTTTCTAAGCAAGGGGGTTAGAAATCCGTACATCCAGTGCGCCTTTTACAAACTTTTGGGACCTCAGGCAAACTGAGCATCAATCCATTTCAAACTGAACTTAGCTGCGGAAGCGAAGCAGTCCATGTCTCCTGAAAATACACTTCTCAAATATCTTCCCCAGAGATACAGCGAAACCAACACCGACTTTGCATGTAATCCACACGCTCAATCTCTGCATGCGTTCTCACGAAATCCTTTTCTTTTCGACCAGACAAGCAAGTTAGGTTTTTCTTCCTACTAATCCATGTCATGCGGTACTACTCCCTCAGAAGTCTTCTGTTCAGAGGTCTGCTGATGACCGAGCCTCTACAATGAGGATTTCTCAGGTGTCATCTACCAAAAAGTCTAGAGCGAACCCCCCACTCGGACTGATGGTCTGAGGGTATTTCTGACATCCAGGAGATGGACTCATCAGCGCTTGCGCACTGGTGTCCTAAGTTTTTTTTTACTTTTAACAGCTCTGCCAACTGCCCGTGCTCACAAGCGTCAGGGTATAGTTCCCTGCCCATACTCCTAAGGACAGTAGCCCCCATGCGGTAAAGACAATTAACGCACGAGCGCTTTATTGAAAGAGAACATGTCGGACTTAAGCCCTATGGAGTTAATGTACAATGTACAACATACGAAACATACTACTGATAATTCATACTTAGGAAATGTAAACCAGTTGTAAACCTCAACACATTTTATTTTCAGCAGTGAGTAGACTAAAAAGTAATGACTCCTATAAAATGAGAACTTTACTGAGGTTGATCTCCTATTACAATAAAGCACCAAAGACAGCCTTAAATGATTAATTACTTTTACTGGCGTCACTAATTACAAATGGTGTGACAAATTACCCTGTTGAGAGATTTTTTTGGAAAATACAGAAGTACTTCAGGCAACACCTTAACCAACATCACCACCTGATGGACAAAATTACTTTAATTACGGACAACAGAGCCAATCTAAACTACTTCTTGTCCAGAAAGGCTATTTATATGGCTACTTATATTTCACTGTTTGCTAAAACAATATTTAGTCTACATAACTAAATGTAAGGAATGTACTAAAGTCTACTGTGCCATTTGCTGTGGCCTCTATAATGTGAACTGTGTTGTTAGTTTGATGTTAAATATTTAAATGTAAAACGTCAAGGTAATATAATAAAGGTGGTTTAAAAAAAAAATTAAATTGGTGTGTAAAACACAATAAACATAACAAATAAGCTTTGTGCCAAAATGCAAATTCCGAAAAAAATATTTCCAGTAAATAAAAGTTCTATCCAGAAGTCGGCGATGTTTAACTGAAGACCCGAACAGTGCGGTGGAGGTGATTAGAACTTTTGTTTTGAAACGCAGTGCAATTGGCGGTGGTTTTTAAAAAGTCTTCTGTTGGTTTCTTCACAGTTAGCTGCGCGTCATCACTGATACCAGTGTATAATCGACTCTCAGGGCAACCAAAACAGTTGAGACAT
Organism: Tenebrosternarchus preto; assembly: GCA_025802075.1. Lineage (NCBI taxonomy): Eukaryota > Metazoa > Chordata > Actinopteri > Gymnotiformes > Apteronotidae > Tenebrosternarchus > Tenebrosternarchus preto. Next base: position 7,137,891 of record JAOYMR010000027.1, on the reverse strand, counting down.
TTAGGTTAATAAGACGTTTTTCATACCCAGGTAGGTAGCTACCTAAATACTCAAATCAACAATTCTTAACTACGCATCTGTTAGCCGTACAGCTGCTAACATGCATCCAACCAAAGTTAAGTTCAGAATCATGTGTAAAATTGTTAGATATGGTGTTTTTGGTAGTTAGCTAGGTAGCTAGCTAGAGATCTATATGGCTAGCTGACTGGTTTTCTGTTGTTATTTAGCTAGTTAGCTAGTTGGCTAGTGAGTTTTTATGTTGTTATTTTGCTAGCTATCTGTTGGTATTTAGCTAGATAGCAAACATTACTTGTAAGTAACATTTTTCTGCAGCTGGAAAAAAAGATTTCAGCTTTGACGACATAAACTAATTTACTTTTTCATTCGCCTAACAGGTTTGACAGTTGCAGCTAGGTAGACAAATTTCTGATGTTTACTCAGTTATGTTTTATGTTTGTGAAGGGATGTCCTTCGTGAGAGTTAACCGACGACCATTGCGAACTAAGAAAGTGTCTGTTTCCAAGAAAGAATGGGTGGTAGGTGATGTTTTAACAGTTTGCTGTGCACTGTATCGGATGTTTTGTTCCATCTAGCTATTTTGTTTGATTTTTTGTTTCATGTCATTTAGAGCACAGTAAGTGATCTCTCCGTACACAAAGCTACCCCAGAGGAATTGGTAAGTTAATCTCACGGTTTTTTTCGAAAGCATACGTCTTTATTGAGAATGCTTATAGCTCGCTTGACTTGTTTTCGTAGTCCAAACGCCACGAGATGCACAGGTCCCGCAACAGAGTGGTCGCGCAGTGGGAACTCCGAGAGAAAGCACTAAAGCGCGCGCAGAGGAAGCCTCAACCGGCCAGTCCCACTGGATTAGATCAGACCAGACTCAGAATCATCAAAGAGGTACGCACAAAGCTCCGTTTGTGATTGAATTGGCTTGCTGTTTGCAAAATAGCAGCTGAATGTCTTTAGAAAGAATTTTCTCTGTGGCTTGTTATCTTTTTATCAGCAGTGTGTGCGCGCGTGTGTCTGTATAGGTGTTCTCCGATAAGTGCCAGCTGCACGATGTTCTTGCGCGGTCAGACAGAGCCATGGCTGTAGTTAAAGATCTGTTTGGTGACGCACCTCGCAGACACACAGGTAACACATGGACTAGCTGCCATACTTGGTCATATTTTCAGATGCTGGTCTTTTCTTATGTGTGTGTGTGTGTGTGTGTGTGTGTGTGTGTGTGTGTTTCAGGGTTTCCAAGTGTTACCACAGTACCTGACTGTGAGTCTGATTCTGAACTTCCAGTACTGCAGAAGCCAGACCCACCAACACAGCTCTCACTTCTCAGTCAGTCCATGATGGATCAGCAGGTACTGCGATTACTTCCTTATCAGGGGGGTGTGTGTGTGTGTGTGCATGATTGGTATATTCTGAGTATTTACACTGTGTAAAATTTTATTGGCACTCCTGCTAGTCTAGGACAAGGCACAGTACATCATTCAGAAAGTGTACTCAGTGTGAGAAATGGCTATAGTATAATATGTAATAACCTCTGCAAGGATAGCAGTGCTAAAGTGCACTTCTCCAATAAATAAATAAATGAAGCCTTATTGTATGATACTGTATACCATATTTAGTGGGCACACTTCAGTAGCATCTTACACACCCTAAATTATTCACACCCTAAATTACCCTAATCACTGTGTTGGTTCTAAAATGTAGCATTCCCATTTTTAAGAAAAAATTCCATGATTATTTTTCCAGGCTTTAAATGAATTGGAAGATGATGCTGGAGAGCACGTGGAAGATGGCGATACTTCCTTTAACTTAAATAGTAAAGTGTGCAGGTAATGCCACTTGCCTTCAATACACTCATTAATGAAGCTTCCCTTATCTAATGACCATTCAAGTATAATTTGATGTAATGCGTTCTAGGCTAAAAAGGAAAATAAGTAAACCAAAGATCCCTGGTTGGAGAACAGACCAGCAACTCCAGCAGCAGAATCTCCCCCAGACTGCTTCTCATTCAGAAAGCTCAGGAGACCAAGCAGGTAGGTGCATGTTCACCTTTACTGTACTTGTAATCTAACTGAAGTTGTGATCATCTTTTTTTCTTTTCTTTCTTTCTGTCTATGATCGTGAAAAGCACTAAATGCGACACTGGCTGTGCAGCGTTTAAAGTCGAGGCCTTCGCAGTCAGAGCTGGGCCAGTCCAGCACTGTGGTAACTCAAGTCCTCAACCCTGAAACAGTTCCCTCTCAGTCAGGTAGAGTGAAATTCTTCTGTCAGATGAACGTCTTGCATCACATTACATGCTTGCGATTTAAAAAAAATATATATCTAAGATTGTGAAGGTGGTTGTGAAGATAGATGCTTGATGCTGGGAACACTAGCAAAAATCCCAGGAGGGGGATTCAACCGAACCATTGTATGTCTTTCAGGTGATGGTAAGAGCAGGGTTTCCAGGACCCCTAGAGGGCGCTCTGTTGAAGCTACTAGATTGGATGGCTCAGGACTAAGCTCTCAGAGTACCAACCAGTCTAGCCTGGAGCTGCTGCAGGATATGTTGGGTCAGGTTGAGACTGAGCTGCACTGCCTGGAACAGATGGGGAGTCCGGGCTTGCCAGAGCGACCCGAGCTACACCACGGCCGCGGCCTCACGGGATTCTCCGTGGCTCTGGTGGCTGCTCTGGGGCGAATCGCCAGGCACCTCAGACGAGTGAGGAAAGCACATCTTTAAGTCAGCACTGTGGTGCAGTGAGCTGAATACAGCAGCTTCCCTTTTTCTGCTGTGATGCTTTGTGTAAAAGAGATGTTCATGTCTTAGAGAGAAGAGGAGGTGCAAAAGGAGGTACGGGAGAGGAGGAGGCTGGAAGAGGAGGTGAAGGAGCAAAAGAATCTGATCAACACCCTCACAGCTGAGTGTTTCACACTGAGAGAGCAGAGTGCCACTTTACAGGTTAAGTGTTTTCTCTTTAAGTAATGACAACTGTAATTTCCCCATGACGACTAACAGCTGCGTACTTTGTGTTCTCACACAGACAGGTCTTCAGGAGCAAATAACTGAACTGGAATATCGTCTGGACATGGTGATACTTGTGCTGGGAGGGTTGAAAAGTGAAGCTGCAGAGAGACAGTTAGAACCAGAAGAGGGCGCTGTGACTGGTAACTAACGTATGCTATTGTGTTTAGTTATTGGAAAAACACTGACACCTGTAGCACCTGTAGGAGATCAGGTTTGCAGTGGCATCAAAGAAACTCAGTTTTTCATGGAAAGGTCTGTTTGACTCAAAATATTTTTAATCTGCTTAATGTACTGAAAAGAAGTGAATCTGGGTAATTGTTGAAGTGTAAGGAATTTGCCTTATGTACACATCAGTTTAAAATAAGTCTGATCTGTGTTGGGAGTTTGTACACATCAATTTAAATTTTTTCTTGTCTATTTTTTCACAGGCCCACACTGTACTATCAAAAGCACATTTATGCTTTAGATCTTCTGAAATAAAGGATGATTTAGAGAATGTCATTTGGGCATGTGAGTAATAAAAGAGTGTGATGTGGCTTTACAGGTGATCTCAAGCCTGTGTCTGCTGAGGGAGACCTTCAGGAGGAGGCTTCTGCCTCTCCTGCAGTGCTGCTCTCTCCTCCACGCCAGAGAGACAGCAGAGCGCCTCCTACAGGTGAATGTAAAATACAGTGATTGATAATCTTGTTGCTCGATCCTTACAAATAATGGAACTTCTAAATCCAGGATAAGGAGAGATGAAGCACAAGTATTTGAGCATATTTGTATGCATTATATTATTGGCATTATATATATTAAGATTAAAATAAGATTATTAGTATTATACATGCATGAATAAGTCTTGCAGACTTGCAGAAATGACTCTTCTCCCTACAGCATGTCCCCGCTCTTTACACTTTGAGGGTTCTAATACAGAAGCCAGTCTAGGCTCGACAGAGGAGTCGGATGGGTCGTGCACCCCTCCTTCTTTTGTCAACCTTCCCGCCAGCGTCTTGCCACGTCCCGCCCCACCGGCAGACCAGCCATCCCATGATGCCATGCTGGATCAGATTGCCAAACTGACCCGTCAGAATGCAGCAATTCGGGTGCAGCTGGACCAGTCCCGCCTCTCTCCTGCTGGGGCACCAGCTCCCAATGAGAAGAGTGCAGATAGGCCTTCTGCACTCGCTGCTATGGACAGACAAGCATCGCCCCCTACTGGCTTACAACCCACACAACAGGTGAAATTGCTTGTTTTGGTTTTTATAAAAAATCCACACTGATCTGTTAGTTTAAATTTCCTCACAGTAAATGTACTCATTTTAATACCGGCCTGGTATTAAATAATCAGTACTTTATCTTCAAATTTGTGTGTGTGTTGCCCAGTGTTTGGGTGTAGATGAGCATTCTGTGAGGCTGATGGAGGACAGACTACAGGATCTGAACAGACAGAGTGCAGCAGCCAGGGCCAAACTGCTGGAGCTCATAGAGCAGCAGAGACGCACCACCTTCCTCAGTGCCTCTCCCCCAGTCTCCCCTATACCACCACACTCCACCAGCCCCACTGCAGGTTGGTGTTGGTGTGTGCTTGCGTGTTGTCTGGAGGGACGACTGTCCAGCCAAACTTTGCCGGTAGTTTGAATGAATGCCAATAGCATCTTTTCACTTTGAGCTGGTATGTGCGTGTGTAAAAGGCATGAGGAAGATGAGCTGTGACATTGTTTTCCATTTCACATCGACACTGAAGATATTAACATGGAATCTCTGTATGTTCGCATTAGCGATTGTGTCTCAGGCAGTTATTCTGTCTGTGAGGTTTTTTATTGCCTTTGTTGGAAGAAACCTTGTATTTTCTAACCTGTAGTTGTAAAATGGCCAGAAGGTATAAAGTAGCAGCTTCTGGTTTATACAAATCAAAAGGGAAAGAAAGAAAGAAAGAAGAATATCTCTGTATAAACAAGCCTGCTAATCAAGCCTGTTTTCTTGCAGTAGCTGGAAGTACGTGTGTACCTGAGAGAGGCCTTCCCTGTCAAGCTATGGGAATCGGCATGAGGTGGTGTATACACACACTTGCGCACAAACCGATGTGCTTCTAGGAATTCATGCTGTGGATTTTCCATCTCTGTCCAAGATGTTTCTAGTTGATCTTAAATCTCTTTCATTACTTTGTATACATTTTTTTTTATCAGGGGACCTTTAGCTGCACACTTCTGTTTTGCAGGTCAGCAGTTTCTCAACTAAGTGTAGAGGGAGATGAAAGGCAGATCAGTAATACACAGGTACACACACACACACACACACACACACACCAAAGATCAGTAATACACAGGTACACACACACACACACCAAAGAATATTATAAGATCACAGTTGTAAAGATGGACTTGGCATTTATGATAAATGAATCACTGCCAGTCTTCCAGTGTCAGACGCTGGACTTGACAGTTGTGTCTGTCAGTCATATTGCTTTATGAGAATGTACAAATGTACAAATTTCATTTTTATAAAATCTGTACTTTGCATTTTTGGTTTTAATGATATTCTTTCATATAAAACTTCATAGAGTTTCAGATTTCAACAAGTCATTGTTGGGAATAGCCTACTGCTATTCATCATTCTAATATGAACAGGAAACTGCAGTAATGCTGCTGATAATTTCATATTTATTTAAATTGGAATTGTTTTATAGTGTTATACATTTTTTCCAATCGTATTTCGTTATAAATGCCTTGTAAACATTTTAATCGTAAAGGTATTTTAACAATACTGGAAATGATCATTTTCCTTACTGACATCATAACAGGCTACATCCCCACCGCAGCTCCTCGTCTGTTTAGGCAGGTGCTCTTCTAAAAGCAATCAAAATGTAATGAAGATATGTGAGCCATGCTGACGTCTGCATTTTGTGTAGGTGGATAATCGAAAAGGAGAGCGCTGGTTCGCTCTGTCTGCTCATATGTAGTGGGCTGAACCACCGCTGGGTGTGAGCCTGTCGCAGTAGAGAGGGCCACTGGGATTGATCGCTGCACTCTACCCCCAAACACCTAATGCACTCCTTGCTTTTATTGTTGTTGTTGTTTTTATGTTGGACACATTAATAAATTTCATGCAACAATTTCACTGATGTAACATTTTCATGTTTAGAGAACAAAGAACACCCTCAGTCTTGAAACTTCAGATTTTCAGCATAAAGTATTGTGCAGGCAGTCTTGTTGCTTACTGGGGACAGTCTTTTTGATGCATTTCTCTGGACTTGAAAAGCCAAACCTGCTGACCTGAAACGTTAACGAAAGCTTAAAGGAAGTTGCAGAAGCAGCCAGTGAAGGTTTATGCAGAATATGCATTTTTGTAGAACTTTTTTTTTTTGTCTTGCTCATAAATTAAGCTGTAAACACGATATGTATGCATACAATTTGTCGGTGGGACTTTCAGAATTTGCGGAGATTTCTAGACTACTTTGTCTAAACATCGGCTCTGCCTGCTTGTGCGTAGATACCAGTGCCTTAAGGCAAAAATAAAAAACCAGGCATGGCTTGTTACCATAACAGTTTTGGTAAAACAAGTTGTGCCAGATTCATCAAACCCGTCTGTAACAATGTCACTTAAGCAAAATGAGGAACACGGTATAAAAGTCACTGCTGTGGTAATTTGGCGCATCGTTATTGTACGGCTACCGTTCATCCACATGAGCCCAGAGTGAGAACCAATCAAGATCGACATGTAAATGAAGACCGTACATATTAAAGAGCCACACAAAGAGGCAGGTGGCTGACCCTAGTTGTGAGACCAGTAGTACAATGACTACAGCAGCATATAAACACAGCACATTTGAGAGAGCTGTGGTTGCCCTTAGGTGTCTTAATTGTTTCAGATCAACGGGTTTTCCTTTTTTCCCCTCCCAATTGCAGGGAAAGCACAGATTCAGTAGAAAAACACTAGATGATTCATTAAAACTTGAAATTCGCGGAAATGATCTGTAATATATTTCACAATACAGGACATGGTGCATTTGAAGCAGTGCAAGTTTTCAGAAAGATTTGCAATGTAACCCTTAGAACAGTTATTTGTTATTATTGAAATTAACTGGGTGCATTTATCCTTACCAGTTGAGTCTGTGTGATTGGCCACAGTATGTTACTGTGATAGTATGTCAAGCTCTACAAGTGAATGTAGCAATTTGCTTCAGAATACCTCACAGCCTCCCAGTGGTGTGGCCCACAGTCTCCCATCTCTGTAGCTAAACTTGACCTTACACAGTGGCTCTGAGCTCGTGATCCTGAAGCAGCAGCCCTCCTCCTGGAGCTGGGCAGAATGTCTGCGTGCAACATCGGACAGTTCCTCCTTCCACCTGTTTCCTCCTCCTTCTCTCACCCACATTTTGTCATCTTTCTCTCCAAAAACATCCACCACTAGCCAGTGTACCGCACGCAAGCCTTCCTCCCTGAGACAAGACACCTGCAGACAGCGTGGCTCGCAAACCTCCAGGCGCCCCTTGCCCTCCTCATAGCAGAAACAGCGCAGCCGTACCAGGAAGGAAGTTGCCTCAGAGGTTCTGAAACTGAAGTCCTCCTCCACCCCGTTGTCGATGGCGACCGGCCCCCTGTCGCTGACGACCGAGAGCAGGCGCGACTGCGGGCGGCCGAGCATCCGAACGGATTCTGGAAAGACGCAGAAGCTGTGGCGCTCTCCCATCTGCAGGTGGTGCTGCAGATTGGCCAGGGTCTCCTGGTGCAGCTGCATGAGAGTGCCCAAGCCCAACTGTGCAGGACTGAACTCTGCCAGAGAGAGCAAGCGGTGACGAATGCCTGCGTCGAAGGCCTGCGGGTTGAAGGCAGGTCGGGAGAGCAAGAGGCAAATGTGCTGGGTAACCATAGAAACAGGGGCGTTCGTGAGGTCACCAGCATCCACTTCTGGCTCCACCTTCTCTAGCAGTTGTGCCACACGAACGCACACGTCCTGGTACAGTCGAGCGAGAGGCATCTCGTTATGGTATGATGAGGAAAGAGACGTACAGTTCAGGGCTTTCCGGATGACCCGGGCGGACAGGCCCTGGAAGGAGGTGATCCTGCGGAGCCTGCTGGGTCTGCAGGAATACACGCACTCCACAGGCGCCGACAGCCGCAGGTACTCCTGCAAAGGGTGCAGGTCCCTCAGGATCTGGGCAAGAACCCTCACACTCTGCAACAGGTTCGCCGCCCCTCCCTCCTGCCAGCACTGCTCCACCTCCTGCAGGAGCGCCTCCTCCACCCGCTCGCATCCCCGCAGCTGCCGCAGCATCCCAGCTGGGCCGTCGCTGAGCTTCGGTTCCGGTTGCTCCAGGGCCTCAGCCAGGCAGTCCCCCACCAGGAAGCTGAACACAGCCCACACCGTGCACTGGTCCCCGCGTTCCCCGCCATGCAGCTGCTCTGAGCCGTGCAGGTGATCCTGGTCGTGCAGGTGATCCCAGCAGTGGAGGTGGCTGTGGGTTCCTCTTCGGAGCAGAGCTTCAGCCTCCTGTAGCAGCTTCAGACACAAGCAGCCCCTCTCAGAGAGCTGCACCCCTGGAGATCACAGGAAATGACACAAGCGACTCAGTTTGCCTCTATGCAGACAATAACACTAATTCTCACTTAAAAACCAATGAGGAGCGGCTGTCAACATACTCTGGATCTCGAGCTCTGCTAGTCGGCTGAGGAGCCGCTCTGCATCCCCGGTCTTCTCCACGAAGAGGGACACCAGAGCCTCCAGCTGGGCCTTGTCTTCTATGCTCACGCCCTCCAGGAAGCACTCTGTGACGTCCCGACGGGGCAGACCCAGCTCCATGCCCAGCTCACAGACGTTCAGCTGGACCTCGTCTCCCATGGCCACACCCAGCCGAGCGCTCACCTGCTGCACCACACCTGAGAGCAGCAAGATTTCACAGACTAACAAATAAACACACCCAACTGCAGTTGCGTGGAGTTAGTGGGTGGGTGGTGTTCACCTGACTGAGGCAGCAGGCCTCTGGCTTGTTCTCTCGTCTCTTCTACAGCCATGGCGATGTTGATGACCTGACAATCATTGTTCAGCGACAGACCTTCCACCAAGTTACTCACTAGGGGAAAAACAAAACAGATGACAAAGTTTAAAAAAGAAGAAAAAAAAAGTATGGTACTACGTCTTTTTGATTAGTGCATGTAGTTTTGGAGCGTTTTTCTAACAAAAGTCTAATCAGCCTGGTTTTGTAACAAGTGCGTTACAGGTTTATTATTAGGAAATCAGGATTTTAGCTATGCTGAGTTTTTTGCTTGTGGATTTCACCAGTTGTTACAGTCAACACCAACCTAAACGTATTTACATAGTTACAACCAGTTGTCCAACCGGTTATAGACTTGGTTTTGGGCAATTGGCCAGTATGGATGGGACTTCAGTATGATGCTCTATAAACAACAGTTAGAATAACCGATGTTGCTCAATGAATTTCACTCAAGAACAGCACCTGTTTATGCTAAATATAAATCATGCCCCTAGTACTTTTGAGGGCAAACCAAAGAATCCCATCTGCCATGCCACAGCAGCTAATCTTGCATATGAAAGTTAAATCAGTAACAACACAGTACTGCCTACCGTTCAGATCCTCAGCCAACTGTTGGTCTTCATTGTACAGAGCTGTGTAGAATCTCTTGCAGGCTGTCTCCCCTTTAGACAGACAGCTGGTCAGCAGGGTCTGGGCCTGCTCGGTGGGCGTGGGTGCCGCCTGGATCCGCTCCAGGTCAAACTGGCTGAAGGTGCTGCTGGAGAACAGGGTCAGGGAGACGGGCAGCACCGAAGAGCCCAGACGGCTGCAGAGGGCGGCGAAGTCTGCCCTCAGCTGCCGTTCTGAAGGGAGCGAGATGTGCGTGTTCATCCATTTGCACAGCTGGACAGACAAGTTGAGTGTACTCAAATGAAAGACATTCAATGGGTCAAAGCAGAGTCCTGCATAGAGAGACAAACCTGTGGGTCCACGCGGAATATCTGTTAAACAACAGAACAATGGTGTTAATGGGAACAATCGTTTACTTTAGTTAGATTTAAGTGAAGGAAAAATGAAGAGGTAGATACCTGAATCGGCAGACAGCCACAGGCGTAGGCGAGGGTAGTGCTGCTTGCATTCCTTCAGACACTGCAGGAAGCGTGTGGCCTCACTCTCATCCATCTGACAATGAACGATCTCCAGCAGTTTGCGAGCGCTGTTTTTCGGAGTCTTCTCTGCCTTTATCTCCTGGTAGTTATCCTGAGACAGAAGGCCAACAGCCAGTACACAGTCCAGCAACGGGGCCAAGTTGTACAGAGCTTCCACCAGATCCTTCTGTGATGCTAGCAGATGAGCCTTCACCGTCTGCCTTACTCCTAAACCCGGCGTTGGACAACAGGCGTTTCATCAGTGACATCAGTAGGTGCATACAATGTTATTATGCTTACTTATAATTATGCATCCTTATTTTTCTGGCAAAGACCGAACACCGGGATATTTCTAAATAATAAACGACGGTCAGTATTTGCCCAGCAATTAGTGCACCCACCTAAATCATGAGACATCTCTGGGCGGGACTTTATTGTTGGACCTCCATCTGACCATCTGTGTACAATTAAAATGGCTTAAAAATGAATTTAAAAATTAAGATTTACTAATAAAAGCTCAATAAGGACAATCTAAAATAGCTAGTTAACTAAGAATTGCAATGAAATAAATACTGGCAGTAAAAGAGGGTGGAATCGGACTCAATTAAGATTACAAATTTGGCTAGTAGTAAGAAACTGAAATATGTACCCGTAAGCTACCTAACTTGGTACATTTTCGAAAACGGAATGTTAGCTAGCTAGTTAACTAGGTAGCCACTATGTCCACTTCCTCGAAGTTAGATACAACAATGCTACATGAAAAAAGTTTGCCCACATTAAGTGCCGAATTACAAGACCACCATGTGATGTACTGTCAGCGTTGGTTAAGTAACCGATGAAACAGTAATACATACCTGTTTGAGCGGAGTTAGTTACATTTAATTATTCAAGCAAAAGTTGCCTATTCGCTTGCTAAAATCATTTCTGTAAAATTACAATTCCCAGTGTACATTGCGTGCACAAGCAACCGCCCCGGGGTTGCTAAGGCAACCTTCATAACTGACATGGACTCTTTAGAGAAAATGACTGAAGAGGTGGATTTACACGGTAGCTAGCGTTTAAAATTATTTTAAAATGGTTCGGTCTAAATTCCCAACAGAGTGGGGTTGATGGCGTTCTCGACTTGCCGCTTATATCCATTTTCTCGCAGAATATAAATAGATTAATTTGTCTCTAATGGGTCTAACGATCCACCAGCGAGTGGAGTTTGGTTTCCTTTCACTGCCGCTCAAACTTTTGTTTAATATCGAGCTTGACTGTACTACACTCGATTGTCTTTGTTTTAGATGCAGAGGTTTTCACCGGCGTTGAGATAAATGATGGAGAGGAAGGTGAGGAAAAGCAGAGGAAAACTGTCGAGGATCGGTATTACAACTATGAAGATCTGTGTTCGAAACCGTTTGTTACCACAGACTCCAGCATCCCTCAAAATCTGCTTCAACTTTCGTATCCCAGAAACTCTGGTCTGCTGCTCTGTTTAGCAGGGATTTAACGTGTGAAGGAAAATAAGATTGTATGTGCCAAAATTATGCTGAAAAATAAACAGAAGTATTTTTGTTTTCTTCTAGTAATATCTCTATTAAGAGTATCTAGCACATTTTACATTATTCTAAGACTATTAGATTTATTTGAAGTCCGCTGAACTTGGATTATGCCAAAAAAGGTCTGTAGTCACCCCCTATTTAAATACTGCCATCACCTGGCAACTGTAGTGATTACAGTGTCCTTTTCCCCGACTTCAAGCTGCAACACTAGTTGGTTTAACTAAAATCCAGACATTCGTTCGGCTATGACTGCAAACGTCGAGGCAACCTGCAGCTGGTGGACGAGTGCACGCTGGCCTTTGTGGCGGGGAACGTGGTGGTTCTCCTGGACGTTCACACCAAAGAGCAGCGCTACGTCCGCAGCTGTAGCGGAGGCGGCATCGGCACGATTATGGTAATAACTGCCTCTCAGGTCAAGCTTGGGATCAGGTAGGACCATGCGCAAGTATGATGTAACGAATGGTTTATAAAAGGATAATAACATGCCTATATCATTTACATTACATTTACATTTACGGAATTTGGCAGACTATCAAGATCTATCTATCTATATCAAGCCTATATCAAGATAACACTACAGTCTATCACGTGTACATCTTTTCATTTCTGTGTCAAAATATTTTAGTGGCTCCAAGACAGTTATTGATTTTAGATCAGGTTTGGGAAGAGTCTCTTTATGTCTCTATTTTAGACTCATCCCAGTAAGAGATACGTTGCCGTGGCGGAGAAAGGCCAGATGCCCTACATCATTATTTACGAGTACCCATCATTGCGCCCCTATCGGGTCCTAAAAGGTACTGCACATTTTTGCCACATGCGTTTATTCAGGCGGGTCAATGTGAGAAAACAATTAGGGTTGTCGTTTATGTCATATTTTTAATGACATTTGTCTCATACCTACTGTAATAAAACACATACACACAAACACTTATGTTCCCTGGGTTTCCATCAGAATGATGGATTACAGATATCTGATGTACTCTCATCTTGTCCAGCTGTTGAACTAACAAGACATATTTCTTTATTACACTATACATAAGTGTAATGATGATACACCTGCATTGAACTGAACCAGTGTATGTTCAACAGGAGGCACAGGTCAAGCATACAGTTTTGTGAATTTCAACCGTGATGGCACCCTGCTGGCAAGCGTTGGTAGTGCGCCTGACTACATGTTGTCCCTCTGGGACTGGAGAGAGGAGCAGGTGATGCTGCGCTGTAAGGCTTTCTCCCAGGATGTCTACCGTGTTACCTTCTCCCCAGACAACCCAGGCCAGCTCACCACTTCTGGCTCCGGGCACATCAAGTTAGTGCTCATTCGTGTGGGCCAAGAGTTTCTACCTTCACTAGTGCCAGTACTGGTGTGCTGAGTGGGAATCTGTGTCTTGGTATGGTTTTGAGTCTGTTTGATGTGTAGGTTCTGGAAGGTGGCAAACACCTTTACGGGCCTGAAGCTGCAAGGCATGCTGGGACGGTTTGGGAAGACAGCTCTGACAGATATTGAGGGATATGTTGAGCTTCCTGATGGCAAGGTGTATTTTTTTCTGCTGACAATGTGCATCCTGCATACATATACATTGAGTAATTTCTACTAGGTACAGTTCCTTGCTTCTTTCACATTTTCACATCTCTTTCTCTCTCTCTCTCTGTCAGGTGGTGTCAGGTTCAGAGTGGGGCAATATGCTTCTGTGGGATGGGGGCTTGATAAAAGTCGAGTTCTGTCGGAAAGAGGGCCACCCCTGTCATGCTGGAATCATCCAGCAGTTTGTCCTGGACGAGGGGGAGCTGATGACTATAGGCACAGACGGAGCAGTCCGGGTGAGGAGCCTCAGAGGGAGCGGATGTGCAAAATCACATCCACCAGTCATTCAGTTCCAAAAATAACTCATGATTCACAGAGCTTCCATAATGATTCAAAGGCATGTCTCCCCCTTTCTCTCTTTCCCTTATCTCATCCCTGTTACAGTGCTGGGACTTTGAAACCATTGACATGGCAGACTGCGTGGATGACAGCGGCCTGTTCGAGATTGAACCCATGAACGAAATGATGATCGGCCGCAACGTGAGCCTCTCCTCCATGGTGAAGAGCTCCCTGCCGGACTCCACCATCTGGTTTGCACAGGCCAGTGCACTTCAGTATCACCAAGACCTCACAACCAAGATGAGCTTGACAGAGTTGATCAGACACAAATAGAATTTTAGAAATATGCATAAATGTGTGCATTGATTATTTAGAGCTTCACTTAAAAGTGGCCTTTGGCAGTCCTCTGCTTTAATTCCTCAAGCCTGAATGTTATAGCAGTGTTACATAGCCTTGCATGAACTCAGTTCTGGAACAGCCACCAACTTCTTGTTTTGTAATGTCATAGGACTCTAATGGAGGGATCTGGAAACTCGACCTGTCATTCTCCAATATTGTAAGTTTCACAAGGCGTTCCAGTGATCTTCCTGTGGGTCATCACACATGTGTTTCTAGCTGCTGTGGTTAGTTGGAGACTGTAGCCCATATATAGCAGGGGTTTGTATCGACTATGCACCAGCTCTTCATCAGTAGTCCTTCTTAGTTGGATGTTTTTGTGTGGCTGGCCGGCTCTCAGCCCAGCAGTGACACTGACCTGTGGTAAACCTCCAGTGAGCCTCCTCTGACTGATGCTCTCGCAGCTGTTCAGCTCCCCTTGCCACACCAGTGCCATTGCTTGCTCAGTGTTGAACGGGGTGGACAAACTGTGCATGGAAAGAGAGATGTGTAGGTATCGACTGTGTAGGTAGTGTGTTTATGTGTCCGGTCCCTATTGCAGACCCACGATCCAGAGTGTCTTTTCCAATTCCATGCCGGGGCGATTGAGGCCATGGACGTTTCTGGTAGCAGTCATCTGATGGCCACCACCGCACTGGACTGTGAGCCTCAGGACTCATGCACACATTACCACATACAGGAACTCTACCATTCAGCACAGCTCACTGAGGCTTAGGAGGTTAACGATACACTGATCCTGTTAAAATATTGGTACATATGTGTATGAAGTAAGTCTGAACTTGGCTTTTACTTGATACTTTAACATGATACTGTAGGAGTATTTTACAGCAAAGTCTGGATTAAAGGAGCGATCAGTCATTTTATATAGAAGTAAACAATATCTGTGAATGTAATGATTTATTATTTTTCTTTCAAGTGCAGCTCATAAGAAACAGATCTGTAGATTCTAAATGAACCAGTTCATGATTCCAAGAAGAGCAGGTCAGCTACATGGAGACAGCCATGTTTAAGATTTAGTACAGAATCTCTGACACATCCAGGACCACTAGGTGTCATTTATTGGCTATTTCACAACATGAAGAAGAAATGGAGTAAAAAATGTGCTCCTTTAAGATAACTGGTATATTGCCAGGTTGGAAACAAAATGAATGCCCCCATAAGAGAACCTGTTCTCTTTCTCTACCAGGTTCAGTCAGGGTCTTTGACTACCTCTCTAAGAAGGAACTCACAACCATGCGATTCAAACAGGGTGGCACGTCTCTCACCTGGGCCCCCCATGTGGTGCAGGTAAATATTTCTCCTTCTCGTTTTCTTTAACTGGAGCAGAGTGGTCTGTATGCTGTGTGACTGTGCACCCCTCTCTAGGTGAGTAGCGGCGAGGGTGTGTTGTCGGTGGGCTTTGAGGATGGTGTGGTGCGTCTGCTGGAGATCTACAATACTAAGAAGCTCCGTGCGGTTGCTGGGAGCAGTCATTCCGGCGACGCCGAGCTCCGCCTCAAGCAAGCCTTCAAGCCCCACAATGCACCTGTGACCGCCATCGCCTATGAGCGCAATGGGGAGATGATGGCTACTGGGGTAGGAGCTGTGTGAGAGCTTTTTATGTGTGGGGACTGTTTGAGAAATTACATGATTCATGCAACACTTGTATCTCTGTCTCTGTCCCTATGTCTCTCTTACTCTCTCTCTTTCTCTCCCTGTGCAGAGTGTGGACTGCACTGTGTTCTTTTTTACAGTAGGGGGCAGGTATGAGCCTACTGGCTTTATCACTGTGCCAGGGCCAGTGCAGGGTCTACAGTGGGCTCCTCATTCTCATGTGAGTCTGTTAGTATATATATGTGTGTGTGTGTGTGTGTGTGTGTGTGTGTGTCTACAAACAAGTCAGGCACATTGCAGTAACATTTGGTGGCTGTTATTCCTGTCGCAGGGGCTGATTTGTTGTCTTTGATTACATTACTACCGTATGACACTTTCCTCTATGAAGCACCTTTAGAAATTTTATTAATTAAATATGTGCGCGTGTGTGTGTGGGGGGGTCTGTTCTTAAAGGAGAGGAACAGTCTGCTGGTTGCATGTCAGACCGGTTATGTTGTAGAGATCGAGGCTCCTTCAGCCGCTGTGAATGCAGGAAGCACGTACCTTCTCCAGAACATTCCCATCAGACACTTCTGCTTCCACAGCATCAGGTCACAAATAGAGGTCAGCTGTCATTAGCTGGTTTGTGTTCAGAGATTGGTTTACTGTAAAAAGTTTTGCTTTTGCTATTGTTTCTGCTCCTGATTAAACAGTGATAAGGGCAGGGTTATATTTGGCTTCCGGGTGGACAACTTACGTAGGCATGTGGTGCAATAGTGTGTGTGTTTTCTTCCACAGAGGGATGCAGAGATAGCACACAGGCAGGCTGTGAAGGAGGAGAAACAAAAGGAGCGCGAGCAGAGGCTTCGGGAGGTGAAGGAAGCGGGACGAGAGCCCACAGAGGAGGAGCTACAGGAGGAGGAGGAGGAGGAGGCGGAGCTGCCTCCCATCTACATTCCCAGCCCCCCCAGCCCTCTCCTCTGCATATTTTACTCAGAGCCTGGAGCTTTCTGGCTCTCGATGGTACACTTGTGCAATCACATATTCACTTAAACCAGCATACACAAATGTATGCACAGTGTATCTCTCTTTTCCTTCCTTCTGTTTATTCCTTTCTTTCTTTGTTTGCTCTCTCTCAGGGAGGCTACGACTCAGGCTACCTGTACCACTGTAAGTTCTCGGAGGCGCAGGGCGTGAACCCTGCAGACAGAAGAGATCAGCCCTTCTCCTTCCTTCCCATCGAGGGCGCAGATCGCAACCCAATCCTGTCCCTCTGCTTCAGGTAAGCTCCTCCCACCCATCCACGCCAGCAGGTGGGCTTCCTGTGTTCACACCTGCCTGCCCCGCCCACTCTCGCCACCAGCCCCGCCAGGAGACACCTGCTCTGCGGCATGCAGGACGGCAGCATCCGGGCGTACGTCGTGGACGCGGGCGACGCGGTGCCCGGTGCCATGCGGGCATACTGGGCCCTGAGTATCCACGACAACCAGAGTGGTGGCGTGCGACAGCTCCGTTCCAGCTATGATGGCCACTTCGTCCTGAGCGCCGGCGCAGACGGAAACATCTTCTCTCTGAACGTGGTGTCTGAGGACGAGCTGGAGGATGCCCTGAGCAGAGGTCTGGCCAAGGTGCCCTCACCTCGCCCAGGCCTGGAGGCGGAGCCAGCGGCCCTTGATATAGAGGATCCCGCTGCATACAGGTGTGTATATGTTTGAGAGATAGAGAGAGAGGTAGAAAGAGAGAGAGAGGCTGAGAGAGATTAACAATTAAGAGGAATCTGAAATGAATGTGTGTTTGTGTGTGGGCATATGTAAACACATGGGCCTGTGTGTACACTATGAATGATGGTGTGTGTACTGTGCCTGTGTGTGTGTGTACTGTGCCTGTGTGTGTGTGTACTGTGCCTGTGTGTGTGTGTGTGTGTGTGTGTGTACTGTGCCTGCGTGTGTGTTTGTGTGTGTACTGTGCGTGTGTGTGTGTGTGTGTGTGCAGTATTGAGATGGCTAAGCAGAGGCTGGAGCAGGACCGTTTGCTCCGGGAGGCTGAGCTGCGAAAGCAGGAACGCAGGAAGCAGCTGGTCGAACTTCGCGGCCGCTTCCAGACCCTGTGGCAGCTCAACCAGAGCCTGCCTGCACACGCCCGCCTGCAGGCCACCGTACTCACCTCTCACCTCTCACCTCTCACACTTATCAGTGTACACAACAGCTCTGCTATGTGCATGTGTATGTGTGTGTGTGTGTGGTTAGGAGTTTGAGCTGGACAGCTGTTTCCGTGAGGAGGCAGAGAGGAGGACAGCGGAGCGAGTGAGGGAGGTGAGGCAGGAGCTGGCCTGGGAGGTGGAGAGACATAACATCGGCCTCCGCAAACTGCAGCACAGGTGCTTCTTCTCTCAGGACTCTCCCAGCTCGGTGTCTTGAACGTTTTATTCTCTAGTGTCTCTCTGTCTCTCTCTCTCTCTCACTATCTGTGTCTCTTCCTCTCTCTCTCTCGCTCTCGCTCTCTCTCGCTCTCTCTCTCGCTCTCTCCCTGTAGGTTTTTGGATTCAGTGGAGTGTGACACAGTGACTATTACAGCTTTTAGCAGTGCTCATAAGCTGAGCACATACAGGCTGCTGGCCTTGTCAAGCAAAATCCCGGGGCTGAGCGAGGCTGGACTCAGCTCCAGCGAGGTCCATCGGGTTCCGGGCCCCGGCGCTGAGGAGCTGCGGGACGCCCGGGCTGGACATGAAGACACCAGCGACAAGACCATCAAAGATCAGACATCAAGGGCCAGTGGGGGTGTGGTTGCTATGCCTAATGGTTAAACTGGGACTAATGTAATCGAACACAGTGCTTGCTAATTTATTTGGATATGGCTTTTGGTTATTTTAAGATGGATCTTCTTCAAGGTGGAGCATTTCCAACCTGTTCATGTGCATATAATATATGTATGTGTTTGTGTAATATATATATATAAGTGTGTGCGTGTGTGTTTGTGTGTTTATATGTTAATTTGTGTGTGTGTTGTGTTATTTCAGCAGAACAGAAGGGTGTAGCTGCAGCTGCAGTGCCGCAGGGACGATGGCCTAAGGCAGGGGGCAGCACTCTAGCTGGCAGACAGGCCGAGAAGCTACAAAAGGCAGCTGAGAAGGCGGAGAGGGCACGTGCCAAGATCGAGAAACGGAGGAAGGAGTGGGCGGAGCTGTGAGTCGACCCCACACGTGTGTGTGTGTGTGTGTGTGTGTGTGTGTATATGTGTGTGGTCGTACAGAGACTAGCGCTCTCTTTCCTCAGCTATGCTTCGAAACCCAGCGAGGACTCAGAGGACCCAGAGGACGTGCGCGCAATCCAATTGGCTGCCGAGAACCTCGGTGACTTCAAACTCAAAACAGCCAAGGACTTCACTGTACCGGAGCACCTGAGGATAAACGTGGAGAAGAAGAAAGCTCAGCTGGCGACCCTGG
>JAOYMR010000027.1:7108959-7113959 GCA_025802075.1 Tenebrosternarchus preto | reverse complement strand
TGCTTCTCAATGCAGCCCCCTGCTGTGAGCCAAGAGCCCATTCCCATCCGTTGGCCTTCAGTTAAGCCATTCAAGAGTCAATAGACAGCAAAACCTCCTCCCTCCCCCCAGCATGCACACACTCTCTCTCTCTCTCTCTCTCTCTCTCTCTCTCTCTCTCTCTCTCACACACACACACACTTTCACACATTCACACACACACACACACACACACACAAGAACATTAAAATACCAGCTTGTTCTTATACCCATGACCAGCTCACCATATCAGCTCAGAGATTATGAGCACTTTCAGTATGTCTCCAGTGTGTAAAGCATTTTATAAGGCCACTTGGTGTTGAAAGTATGAATGGACAATGAATGGCATCCAAGTCTCTTTACTGACTCGGAAATCAATTGCATTATTTCTAACTGCTCATACTCTCTCCCTCATCCAGAAAAGGCATTAATTCCTTTACTCACACACACATACACATACATGCACACACACACAAGCACACACACACACACACACACACACAGTTATCCTGGCCCCCTCCTCCCTAACACACACTCTCTCATTCACACGGACTTAAACACATAGTCATTGACTGGCGTGCTTCATTGAAACACACTGAGGAGTTCTCATTAAAAGGACCACTGCAGATTGGGCTTTTCTTAACACATTTAAAAAGTGCTCCCACTTCACCTTCCTGAAGGGCCATATCACCAGACCTCTCACCCTCCACATACACACACACACACACACACACACACACACTCAATCACTCCACCACTTGACACTATAGATACCTTTAGTGGCCAGAGTAGTATAGAGGAACCTGTGGAGTGAGGTTTGATCACTGTCTAGGTGCACAGGGACCTGACAGACAGAGCTCAGAGCAGTGTTGGCCTTTTGTTGTCAGTTTCCTGTCAACATGTTGTTATGGCAAAATCCACTGATAACATTTCAGTTTGTTGACAGTTTTTTTTAGACACATTCTTCTTTGAAAAGTTTTCTCCAGCATAGACATGGTAGTTAGAGAAAGTGTCCAGCAGGGGGCACGTGTCACTGTGTGCTTCTCCCTACCCTGAGCCATTGGGTTGTTTATGAGTGGGAGCACAGCTTGTCCCAGGCCCTGTGCCTTGCCCCATACCATCCAGCACGCAGGGCATTATAGTTTATTTTCTCTTTTTGCATTGATGCTTGCAGGTTTGTTTTCATCTTCTTCGGTGTGATTTAAGCACTGAATGGGGGAAGAACTTTGAAACCGTGGCGTTTATTGGACAGGGGCCATACTGCACTGGGGCATGTGGTGTTATCATGGTGTTCCTGATGCTTAACTCTGCTATTTAATGTTGTTTACACAGTGCAGAGTTTTTTTAAATGAGGTTTTATGTATATTTGCACTCAGAAATTATTCATTGGAAATACCCTTGAACGAGCATCCAGGGAATTGCAGTTATCACTGAGAGGAAAAAACATCTCTGTACATCTCTGTATGAACATTAAGTGCACATACATGTGCGTGTTTTATCATGTGTGTGTATTTGTGTGTGTGTGTGTGTTTGTGTGTGTGTGTCTGCAGCAGCTGTTCAGTGCTATGATCTGAGGCAGGCTGTTGCTTGCTGTGAAAATATTATTGCAAGTGTTTATTATTACTGCAGTGCGAAACAGTGGGACTGTTGTATGTGGTGCTGCTAGAGTGAGGGTGTGTGTGTGTATGTGTGGGTGTGTGTGTGAGAGAGAGAGAGAGAGAGTTTGGGGGAGTTTTGCTCTCACCCTTCTGTTCCCACAGGCCAACCCCCAGCCTGCCGCATTGCATTGTGGGTAATTGGAGGGCCTATTGGAGTTGATTAGTTCCGGCTGAATCTCAGATAGAATTCTGACAGGCTGGAGAAATGAGTGCGCAGCGTGTCACCCCCTCCACCCCCTCCACCCCCTCCACCTCCTGCCATGTCGCACGAACAATAGAAGCAGCATGACAAGAGCTTTATAAAACACTCCATACGCTTTTCTCTGCCTCTCTCACACACATCTCGTATGCCATAACTACATCATAGCTTTCAAAAGAGCTTTCTTGACGAGTGCTTTGAGAAGGGCTCTCCTCTGGCAGCAGAAGGCAATGGCAAGGCACCAAAGTCATATCACATCATTCAAAGCTAAGAGAGGCACTTTTCTGCTGGATCTACATCCAACTGTTGGTGCATGAATCCTGCAGTGCGGTGCCTGATTTAATAGCCTGGTTTAATGTATGAAGTAGTTCCCTTATATGCTGGACAATCAAACAAAGTAAACAAACAAACAAACAAACCAATTTAAGATTTTTAACAAAGTTGCATGATTATGGAATATTGGTATCTTAAAGTTCTGCATCAAATTAGGATCCTACTTTGATCAATGATAACAATTATGATAATAATAACAATGATAATTATGATAATAAACAATAATGATAATAATAATAACAATACATTTTTATATAGAACTGTAAACACGTAAAAGGTAAAAATCCTGAAAGAAAAGCAACAAATTAAAATGTGTTTATTTCTTTTTACCATCATAATAAGGATAAGATCAAGGCATGATCATCACCAGCATCAGTCAACGGTGGTTAAGAATGACCCAACGACACCAACAGGACCTGAACATCTGGCATCAACCATGTAAACACTGAAAATGCTGCCTATTTCACTGCTTATTAGGCAGCATTACTGAAGTCAGCTGAACTTCAATATAGCAAGATAAGATAAGATTATTACGTATATCTGTATCACTCACAAAAAAACCCAAATTCCCCACACAAATACATCTCTAACCAAAAACATAACTTTCTGTGAAGCAACTGCTCAACCACACACATCCGCAGCACTCAGCTCCACACAGCATTCGGTCTCCCAGCTCCATCAACACCTCCCTGCCTCATTTTCCTTCACCTCTCTGCTTTTGCCCCTCCCTCGGCTCTCCTGCCCCCTCCCCCTCTCTCCACACATAATTGATTAAGGGCCATTTCCATAAATCAATTTGGGACGGACATCAGTCAGTTGTGAAAGAGGTTAGCCCCCCTCTGGCTGTGCGGCATTAATCTGACCCAGCAGGCTCTTCCATTCTCGAAACCCTGCCACTTACAAACACACACACACACACACACACATATATACACACATATATACACACATATACACACATATACACACACACACAAATGCCAAAAACCCACAGCCTCTTTGCACATGATTATGGTCCTAAACTCAGAGGGGAACTGCCTCTCATCCTGAATGCAGGAAGAGAAAGAGCAGGATGCAGAGAAAGGAATGGAGTGGAGAGCAACACAGCAACAAAAAAAAATGTAAAAAAAAGACACTTGTCTTTGAAAGCGAGTGCTCAGTCTGATGGTGAAGACCTGGGACTGTCGGCACAGAGAAGTAGCCAAGGCTGTGGCATCGCCGGGTCAGACGTGAGCACGCCAGCCTGCAGGAGGTGGATCAGGACCATGATGCCGGGATTCACAAGACTTTCCCAACGCCTGGAATCACAAGGCCTTCACAACACCTGGAATCACAGTGTCTTCCCGACGCATTAACCCCGCCCCCTCTCGGGTCCCTCCGCCCCTCTTATCACCTTTACCTTAACCCCGCCTCCTCTCGGGTAACTCCGCCCCGCTGCATCATATCTTCTTCTTTCCAGTGTTCCTTTAGCTCTTTCTTTTTAAGGCTTCCTTTCTCATTCTTTCATTCATTCTTTCTTTTTTTTTCTTTCACCGTCTCTATCCTCCCCCCCCCCCCCCACCCCCCCACTGCAGGGTGCTCTTTCTGAAGGAGAAAGCTGTGTGGTGTTTAAAAACAGTTTGTCTTGATGAATACCAGGGAGGAGGGTCACAGCTGAAGCCAATTGCGAACCCTTCCTGCCTGCAGGGCTCTAGGCTCAGGGGTCACCACAGGTCATGCTGGCCCCATCACACCAACAGGCTCACGCCCGACAATCTGATCCCCTGATACACACACACACACACACACACACACACACACACACACACACACATGTGCTCACTCAGGGCACATCTGGTTTTATTTAGGCACAAAACTTCTTTTCCAAGCTACACAGGTATGGTTTAGAGTTGGTCAGTTAGAGTGCCCATGATCTCACACACACACACACACACACACACACACACACACACACACACACACACACTGTCAAATCCTGGGTTAAGGTGTTTGAGAGGTAAGAGCACATGTGCAGCGTGGCTCAAGTAGGACTGGGGGGTAGTTTTCTTCCTCCTGCTCCTCTTCCTCGTGGGCAGGGGCGGAGCAGGTGAGAGGGGGATGAAAGGCAGAATGCAAGCTTTGAAGACAGTGCCAACGAAACCGTAAAACAGGCGGCACTTTAACGATCGTGACTAACGAGCTGCAGCCTTGCACACACTCATCGATTCCCATATGTGCTCACTCGCTAACTATGGAAGCGTATAACACCTTGCAGGCAGCCTCTCAGACACCAGTCTCACATCAGGACAACATGCCCAAAATCACAGCTCTGCCTGTTTGGACTCAGCATACATGCTGTAAATATTCTCATGCACTCAAGCCTAGAAGTGTAGACGTTTTTTTTTTATGTGAGTCTCTTAAATTGTTTGCACGCTCATTTCTACACTTATGATTCCTCACCAGCAAAGCCCAACCTTCTGTGCACACATGTGCCTTCACTTTCACCTTCTAGCACACCTAGTGTTCACATGTGCACACCTGAACTGCTGCTGTTTGGTACACACACACACACACACACACACACACACACACAATGAAGCCCTCTTTAACTCCGTTATTGTTACAGGCACTGCATGCTGCACCTGAGCCATTAAAGTGGAGTTTTTCATGCAAGGAAAAGTCATTTAAGTCCCCCCTCTTGTATTAACACACACACACACACACACACACACACACACACACTCACACACACACACACACCCACACACACTGTGGGGGGGGGGGGGGGGGGGGGGGGGGGGGGGGGGGGGGGG
>JAOYMR010000027.1:7091171-7104355 GCA_025802075.1 Tenebrosternarchus preto | reverse complement strand
TCTCTCTCTCTCTCTCTCTCTCTCTCTCTCTCTCTCTCTCTCTCTCTCTCTCTCTCACTCACTCACACACACACACAGTACACTGGAGTAGAAAGTGATAGGTCTTGATGTTGCTTAATGGATATTAAACAAACGCTCTGCACTTGGGTTGTGCCAAGTTGGCACCTAGAATTGAGGTTTTTTGTACTATGGAAACATTTTATTGTAGCGTGTGACTGTTTTATTGATCTTTATTCACCTTGTCTTATAGTTTGAGTATGTGAATGAGTATACGAGAATAAAAACTGGATCGGTTATAAGTTCAGCTCACATCTGTGAGTGTGTATTTAGGTGCATCATCCAGCAAAGTTTTGTCATTTGTCCCTTTGGAAATTCTGTACTGTCCCCGTATCAAGTACAGCAGAGAGAGATATTATGGTTAGGGGTGACTTTGCCAAGTGGTAGAGGGTAGAGAGAAAATAATATTGGTCTGTGTACTAATCCCTGTGGGACCCCACAAGTAATGGGAGCTGAGGAAGACGCAGAGCCTGAAACACTTTAATAAAGTCATTTTCTTTTGAGTAATGTTTTCATTTTTCAGGCATTTTATGCTCTCTGTTCCAATTTCTATGCTTTCCTCCTAAGTGCCTGTCCTAGATACACTACCCAAATAATGTCATTTGTGTGTCTGTTTGGGGAGAGAAAGAGAGAAGGATAGATACAAAGAGAGAGAGAGAGACTGTGTGTATGTAACATAGTTACTATGTGTTTGTTTATTTATGATAGAGGCTCTATGTGGTTCTCTGTGTAAGCCTGCCTGTGAGAGGCAGATAGGGATCAGAGACACTATTATCAGTGCAGCAGTTCTTAAAGGGCAAGCCAGCCATTCCACAGGCTACGCAAAAATACACTGGGCCAGGAGAAATCGTGACGAGATGCCATTAAGATGGCATGTCATGGTAGGATGGCCAAGCATATGCTCACGCAAAACACACATTCTCATCCTGACCACCGATCTGTAATACATACAAACACTAATAAAAGAGAGCTTTAACAATGAACACACACACTGGTATTACTTCGAGCTTCTGCATAATTAACACATTTGTCGCAAACGTTTACCAAAACACAGAACTGTAGACGCAAGTGGTCCACGCTTGTAGATTAAGTGTTTTGTCAAGGAGGTCATTTTGTTTGCGTGTGAGTTATTGCTCCCAGGTTGTGAGGCGCTGTGAGAAGCCATTTTGTGAGTGTTATTTGTAGCCGCTGCGATCATGGTCCATTGCTGACAACGAACATAAAGAAGTATTGAGGAAAGCATGATTCTAGGCCAAGAACATAGTTACACACACACACACACACACACATATACACACACACATACATGCTCCTGCATATACACACATGATACATAACTGCACTCACTCACAAAGGTGCATTTTAGTCACGTAAATGCACACACATATAATTGCGCACGCACACACACACATATAAATGCACACACACACACACACACACACACACATATATAAATGCACACACACACACATATTCGGGCAGTGGACAAGAAGCATAGTAGAGAGCCAGAGGACTGTGGGGACTATCGTTTTTCTCGTTAATTATGACCGTCTGGCAAGCCCATGAGTACAGGAAGCGTGTGTGTGGTGGGAGGGGGGTTGGGGGGAGGACAGAAAATAAGACGGGGTAAAAGAGGAGGAAAGAGAGAGTAAGAGAAGGAGGGATTAAAAAAAAGAGACAGGGATCAAGACAAGCCATTGGGGGGGGGGGGGGTTTCGGCACGGATGATAAAACCAGGTGTGCATGTTGAACCCAAGGGCAGAACACATCAGATCTCAGACACTTATTTCACTTCTTACCCACCAGTGCTTTCCAAAGTCTGCCCTGTTGCCCCTGGACTGATCCCTGCCTCCAGCTCATGAGCATCATACATCACAGAGCAGCTCCACCGATCACCGTCTCCCGCCTCTCTTATCTAAGTCATCCATGGCCATACAAACGTTTCTGTTTCTTCTTTCTTCTGTCTACTTCTAGTCATGTGTGTACACATTATGGGTATTGTAGGAATCACATTATGGGTACTGTAGGAATCCGTATAGTGACAAAAACAGGTACCAAATTTCAGCACATACACACGATGTGAAAACCATGGGAACATCTTGAGACCCAGACAGTTCTATTCAAAAGATGCCTGATGAGAAAAACGCAACATCCAGTACATAACTACAACACAGAAAACCAAACTGGCATTCAAATGTTTCGCGGCCCGATTGCAGTTGGAAACGCTACCTTCCTGTGAAAAATATGAGGAGTCGTTAACCTGGGCTAATCCGGAGACGGAGCCGGGTCAGGCCCGCACTGAAACGCTATCCGTGTGCCGTCGAATGGCATGGGGATTTTGGAGGCTCCAGGGCCAATTACTCGAGGCGTACGCATCTGGAGTGAGTTACCATGCCGACGCAGTCCAACCCTGCCACGGAGGCAACACCCGACCCTGCGCTGACTACGCGTTCGCACTGGAATAACAACAATAAAAGCAAACTGCTTTCTCAGTACACACACACACACACACACTCCTGTCCTGAAAAATAATAACTGCAATAATACTCCAGGAAATGAAGTGTCTTGGAGGCCGAGACACTGGATCACAGTGGCTTTGTGTAGGCATTTCTGTATGCATAACAGCATGGGATGGAGGTCTGAGAAACATCTGGCTACATAAAGTTTGATCTGTATGTTGGAAGACTGCTTAACCAGGCGCCTATACACTGATGGTTTGTTTAGTGAGGTCCCCTTAAACTTTCAGAAAGAAAATATAACATATAGCAAGTAGTTGTTGTAAGTGGGTAATGTAGTTTTTTTGTCTATTGCTTTATCATGGTTTGGTGTCCCAAATATGTTTTGGGGCTTATTTGAGTCAGTTGATGTAACTGGATTAGTTTGAAAGTTCTTTGATTATCAAATAGACTGCCTGAAATCAAGCAAATTGTTCTTGCTTTCATAAGGTGCAAACAAGTGTGCTCATTCATAGTTTGGTAGTGTGTGTGTGTGTGTGTGTGACAGAGAGAGAGAGAGAGAGAGAGACAGTGAATGTGAGGGGGTGAATGTGAGGGTGAATGTGAGGGTGAATGTGAGGGGGTGAATGTGAGGGTGAATGTGAGGGGGTGAATGTGAGGGGGTGAATGTGAGGGGGTGAATGTGAGGGTGAATGCGATTCAATCCCAGTTTTGTCATTCTGAGGAAGTGACACAGCTGCTAGGGTCAGCGGGAGACACCACGCACAGGGGTTGTTGCCATGGCACCAGTGTTGAAAAATAGGACTAAAGCCTGTCCTATAGCCTCTGTACTGCCTAAGATTCTCCCAGAGACACACTTCTGTGCACACACAGACACACACACACACACACATTCACACACTAAACATAACATACACACACAATTGAACCACACCAAACACAACACACTACACCACACACTATGTCACCACAGATTTGCACCACCCATTTCCACTTTAAAGGCGAAAAATGGAAGTCCAGACAGTGTGAGAGAAAGGTCCAGCCTCAGGCCACAGCTGTCCAGAGATTTTGCCCAAAGTTTCAGCCTCTCTTCACACTTTCGGAATGGCGGTCTAGCCGATCTACATAACAATCCTGTGGGCCTTTTAAAGATGCTGTGAGGTTGAAGGGGGACTGCTGAGAGGGAGCAGGGGGAGCAGTGCATGCTGGGAGTGCTGCATGCTGGGCCTGAGGCATTCTGGGAGGCTGTCCTCCTGCAGGCTTGGACTCTGAAGCAGCAACATGGTTAATGGCCCTTTCATGGCCCGGCCACAAAGCCTTTTGTCTGTGCCTAATTCAGCCAACAGTGTGTAGAGCTGGGAGGGGAGCTAGAGTTCTCTCTCTCTCTCTCTCTCTCTCTCTCTCTCTCTCCCTTTCTCCCTCTCTTGCTCTTGCTTCCTCTCTCTTTCTCTCACCTATCATTCTTGGAGTAGAGGAGCAGTTATCACATGCTAATTCTGCTAATAATTTATTTCTAGACTTCAAAGGCCTTTGCAAATATAGTTTTCCATTTGTGACCAGTAAGTGCCTCATTAATGGACATAAGCTTCCTATATAATCCTCCTGAGAAAGCTTCAGCTAGGATAGTGCCATAGAGGTCCTGTACAGACTCACCTGATTGTGCCGGTGAAGTCTCCTTCCTAACAAAGAATGGGTCATAATTAGTGAAAGCATGTACTGCATTGTGTGTTTGGAACAATGATCCAAGTGCAGTGATCTAAGCACACCTGAAGGTGAAATTACTGTAATAAATAAATAATAATACCCCAAGAATATCTTAACACAGCTTTCAATGGATATGATTTATTAGATGTTAGATATTTCTACTTCATGTCGCAGACAATTGCACACCCTTTAAATGTGAACCATGCTACAGTGTACTGCACCAACCAAGCATCACTTATGTACATCAGATCCAGCCACAGGCACATAAAAACCACAAGAAAACCAGCCCTATCAAACTGATTTCTGCACAGACTCACTTGTGTGGGTGTAACGATTTGAAGAGAGCAGCATGGCTGCACATCATCATACTGTGGGTGTCACTATAGCTCCTTATTAAAGCTCTTCAGTAAACATGGTGGAAGAGGCGTTTGGCTCCCGCTGCACCTGCCTCTTACTTCTCATGACAATGATGTGCTTTAATAATAATAGAGAAGTCACAGAGCTAATTGGTTCATCTCTAACCACGAACACTGGGCACCTCTGGTCTGAATGAATGACCACTCACCTATGTTATGTGGTCTGGCTAATCTGGTAGCAATTCTGCACTGTACTACAACTGAGTAGCGAGACTAAGACCATATCTTGACATTCAGCCTTTTTTTTTTTACATGCAGATAAACAAGTAGAGATTAGTAACTAATTATATTTGCTTAGCTAATTGTTTGCTAGTTATATTGCTAATTACTTTTGCTTAGTGGCTGATATAGTGTAATGGGTAACAATGCTTCTTCTCCTATGGGGGACTGTGGTTCAGTCCTTGTCTGGGCAAGTGCTATGCTGTACAAGTAAGAGTCCTTGGGCAAGACTAACACTACACTCATCTACCTCTGTAGCAAGAATGATAAACTGTAAGTCACTCTGGATAAGGATGTCTGCTAGATGTGTTACATACATGTAAAAAGAATTATTATATTCATATTTTCAATATAAGAGAAATACTATGTTTGTGACTGGAGGAATCTATAATTTGGTTTAAGTGTAGGATTTCATTCAGATACTATGTATCCCAAAGCATCCAAAATATGGACGTATCTAGCAGTAGTTTGATGACGTATTGCTCATTTGTTATGGCAGTCCGTGGAGCAGGCCAGGTTCTGTATTGTTTCAGTCGTACCCACTCTACCTGTCTGCTAGATATGACGGAGTACCTAATCAACGTGTACAATAAATAGTGTTGAGGTGAATCCAATTTCAGCATCAATTACTGTGCGCGCATGTACGCGCGCAAGCACACGCGTATGTGTGTGTTCTAGTTGGTGAGCGGACTGCAGCTGTATACACATGGGCAGAAAGCCCGAAGAGCTAATGAGCATTTGACTCTAATTCATTCTCTGCTGTAATATCAGCTCACATGCCAAGCAA
The DNA here is from genome assembly GCA_025802075.1 of Tenebrosternarchus preto. Taxonomy (NCBI): domain Eukaryota; kingdom Metazoa; phylum Chordata; class Actinopteri; order Gymnotiformes; family Apteronotidae; genus Tenebrosternarchus; species Tenebrosternarchus preto. Next base: position 7,098,716 of record JAOYMR010000027.1, on the reverse strand, counting down.
ACCCGAAAGAAAAACATGTGGCTCTCGCATGGCATGCGAGGATCGGGCGAGACCAACCACACACAGCGCCGCACAACGCGCTCACACATAAACTTTTACATGATGTGTCGCGCAAGTGAAGGTAACACGGTGTTCCAGGTCGAGTTAACTGTTCAGGTGAGCTTTGGGAGGTCTTTCACTGGCGTGTCCCACCAAGTGGGTCTGTGATCTCTGCCAGAATGGCTGGTTATTAATGAACTGGAGAGACATGAGCCCGCCGGCCCAACTTTTCAAAGCGCACTGATTGAACTACAGAGAGTGAAATTCCAGAGAGAGATAAAGAGAGAGAGAGAGAGAGAGAGAGAGAGAGCGCGAGAGAGAATGTGGGGGTTCTTGCTGTGATCGTTGTAGTATGAGAGAGTGTCGGTGCCTCTGACTGCGTCCTGTCCGCACAACACACCACAGCTGCGTCGGGACTGAGTGCCTCAATAGATTGCGGTTCAATACAAACTCCGTGGGGACGATCGCATACCAAATCAGGGAAAACAGATGAGGCAGTATAGAAGGGGGAGGGGGCTCCTTATCTTCCCGCAATAACATCGGTAGTCGTTTTGTAGCGGTGTGCGCATAATGCGCCAAGTGTCACTAAAAAGATAACGGCATACTTTCTCATCACGCACGTCAGTGAGTGTCCCATTCAATTTTTCAGTTAAATCGCACTACTTCTAGAGGGACAAGCGTTAACAGCGCTGAGATTTGGGAACGAATCCTATTGTTCAGATCCCTCCCCCTTCTCGGGGAAGTGGGAGGAGCCGAACTGGCGTCGCAAAAGGGAGAATTGTTTGAGAGCTCAGTCATCCAAAAACGGCCTTTCAATGTGAGAAGTTGGGGAGCCGAAGAAAATGTCGGTCCCACCGCAGTAAATTACTAAACTAGCAGCGTTGCAGAGGGAAAAGGAAAATTTTACTTTTTTTGGATTAAATTCTGCAGAAAGTTGGTGGAAAAGCATTGCCGAAAAAGTAGTGGGTTCACCTCCAAGTAGTGCACGTTTTGGTAAGTTAAGTCTCCCAAAAACATTCCTTGTTTTTAGGTAGCCTACGATGCTATAGCAACACATGGTATGGTTTGTATTTTTGGTCATAGATTTCTACAATGTACCAGATTTGTGTCGGGTAGCGCGTTTATCATTATTTTTCAGATTCTGTAATACAGAGTTAAGATTTAAGTACAAAAATATGTGCACTGAACTCTTTAAAAGATGATGCGGGTGCTAGCTAACTTTGAAACAACTTTGTTTTGTTTCGACGGTCTTCTTTTCAAAACTTGAATGAAGTGTATAACGACAGTGAGAAACAGCATTAACTGTTGTATTTTGTTTAAGGAAGCTATACAGACAAGTACGAATGCTTTTCTAAAATATATTCACTGGTTGGTGGTTGTAAGCGCACGAGAATGTGGACTCTTGGCTCCTTGATGCTTCTCATTGGCTATAATGCTCTGGATGAAAACTGAAGCGTACACTATTTATAAGGTATTTTAAAGTATCCAGCCATCTTAGTGAAATTCTTACATTGGTATAGAAATAGTATGTGATCGTTAGTGTTACGATGTTCAAGTTGATAACATTTATATGACGCGATTTTATGTTCAGTTTTGCAGGCCTCACCCCGAAGTAGTTGACATTACAGTGTACCCCAAGTCCTAGCACACCAAAACAGTTAACATCGGCCATGTCTGTCGTGTTATCCTATTTATAGTCTTTTTACGTCTTAAAATAAATTAAACAAGTAAGAAACAGGTTACATCTCTCTTGTTTTTATATGGTCCAGTGTTTGTTTTTAAATGAAATCTTTATTTGATCCTTATGACTTTTCCAGATATCAAGAAATTGTTATAACTTCTTAAGTGGCTAAGACTGACATTTAGATCTTTGGTTTTAAAGCTTTTTTTATTTTTAAGTAATTTTAATTTAAACGTATTGTTCTAATGTATTGCCCACATTTAAGCAACAAGTGCTCTGTTGCTTTGGGAGCTGATTTTAGATGTTGGCTATGCAGGATTAATGCTCAGAGCAGCTTGTGTGAGCAGCCCAGGTCGAGTTTCAGACCTTGTAGACCCCAGGTGCCATTTTGTCATTTGGACCATTCCTAAACTAGATATTCTTGAATATATATGAAAAGTATTGATGATAAACTCTCAAGTGCTGTCAGTGGCACAGATACCAAAAAGAAAACTATTGAAATATAGGGAGTGAAACTGTCATTCCAAACAACCAGAAACCATTGGTAGCAGTGTTTTTGTTGACGATGATTGGTGGTCGGGTGGATCAAAGTTGTTCCATAATTGATTCCAGTGTAATTATCTTGTTGGCTTTTGTGACATTCTGCCCGTATTTGGTGAGGGAGCTGTGAAGGACCTATTAGCTGTGTTCAGATGGATGCCCAGATTTCAGCTGACATGTCTTCACAGCCCTGGATTCTTTCAGCGTAATGGGTATCCCGTGACTGTGTTTGGAATGGAAAGCTGATAGAAGCACACTAGTGAGTGTGATACAGTTATTGGGTATGACGGTGACAAGGAAATTCAGAGTTCTTTCATATTTCCAAAATTTTTGCATCATGGGAAATGCTATAAGAGCTTAAAAAATGTCAAATATTGGGGATTGTTTTCTGGTGACTGTAAAGAAGCCCTTTCTTTAAGGTTGGGTTAAGATCTGGGCTGACATGAACCCAGAATCAAGGAGCTTGTATATCACTTTTATTGTTTTCAAAACATGACTAATTTGTTCAGTGGACTGCAGTAGAACTTTTGTACCATTAAGATTCTGGGCAGTTATGTACCAGTAAATTCTGTTATGGTTAATGAATTTTATCGGTCACTGTGCCTGTGCAGCACCTCACAGTGTGTAATTTTTAGCACACTTTAGAATTTACTGATAATTATTATCTTTATAATATTGTACTAGTTAAAGACCTGTTCATGGGCTGCAGGATGAGTTGTGTTTGTTGAATAGGAGAGTTAAATGTTGTGTACAGATGCTGGGGTCGTTCCACAGGCCCTTGGGTTCTGGCCCTTGGGTTCTGGCCCTTGGGTTGTCTCCTGCCTCTGATGGGGAAAGCTTTGTTTGTCTGCCAGGGAGCAGAGGCTTTGCGGCACTTGGGAAAGGGTTATTGTTGTCTTAAAGGGTGTAACTTTTCTCTTAATTCACAAAAGGAACGGGAAAAATCCTCCTCAGGGTAGACTTTCATGTTGGCTTCAGCGGGTATGCTCATGCAGTCATAACAGCCTGCAGGCAGCGAACAACGGTGTGTGTGTCTCAGCATGGAGAGGAGATGCTCTCCAATCAGGATTATCTTCTCATCCTGGAATTTGGAGCTTGTCACTTTGCTATTGCTAAACACCCCTCCATTTCTCAATCTTATTCTCTGGATTGTTACATTGTCATGATGTCAGCTTTCTGAGCTGTGAAAAGTAGCATAATTGTATTTCCAACAAAAACAGCTCATTACTTTTGCACCTGGTCTTTTGGTCCTAGTTCCTTTCACTTATTACTACTTGGGTAGATGGATCTGTACTGGCCTCAAAAACCTGGAAAATGGAATTCTGCCCCAGGGTCTGTCTGTGTGGTTTAAAAAAAAATAAATAAATAAAGCAAAGCAAATTCCAATTCCTTTCTGATAACTTCTTATCAATCTCATATTTTCCCATTAAGGCATGATTGCTTAAACAGTTCATCCCTTTTCACAGGGCTCACGCACAGCAGCGGGTGATTTGACAGTGCTATGATTAATTTAAAAGCGCTGTTTTCAGTGCAAGAGGTTTATGTTTGATTCCAAGTTGTGCCACATTTTCTTTAATGAAAAATGAACCACTGTATTACCATGTGGCTTTGAGGTGCCCATCGACACCGTTACAACATGCTACATCTCAGTCCAAGAGGGTGTGTCCTCACCTTCTTCGACCTGATTGGTGGCGCTTCATCTTGTCTGAGAAGAAATCCTGCTGCTGCTAGGATTACAAGAAAATTACAAGAAAATGTAAAAAACTGTCATTTTTGTTACGAGATATATTTGTTACATTAAACTACACACTTAGAAATACATGCACATGTGCACGCACACATTGCCGTTGGTATGTGTCTGACACATGATTCCAGTGATGAAACTACAGGCTTGTAAGTAAGTAATCAGTGACTGCTGGCACAAACAGCCGTGTGTGTGTGTGTGTGTGTGTGCGCGTGCGCGCGTGTGCGTGCGCGCGCATGCAAGTGAAGTAGGTATTTGTACAGAGATTAGGGCACTCGCCAAGCCACGAGAAACCAATACACACTTCATTCACACAGTGTTAGTCTTCCTAACTATCATTTAAAGAGCAAAAGCACACAATGTCGCATTCACACACAAGCTCTAACACACACACACACACACTTGCTCTCTCTGTCACACACATCCTAGAAGTCTCTTTGACTCTCTGTATAGCCAGTCATTAACCCTTGTGTGTTTGAGATTATTGACTATTTTTCATCTCCTAATCCATGTTTTATATTGTACTCTGTGTAAACATAGTTACTACCATTGTACAAAACTCTCGTAAGGATTAGGAATTGTACTCTAGCTTGACAAAGCTTTTATAATATAATGTGTTTTTTGGATTGCCAATCCTTGAGATGCACAGTATCTGATAGCAGGCTGTAGTGAGATGTGCGTTCCCTTACCCCAGGGAGCTCATCCCAGAGTCCAGCATTTCGGCTCCAGACACCACGTGAGTGGGCCCCGCGACCTGTGGTTCTGCACACACCGCTGTCAGAGTGGAGCAGACCTGGATGCCCCGCTGCATCCAGGAGCCCCAGGCCTGCTGTATTGTTTAGTGGCTCTAAGTGTTTGTTTACTTGGTGGTTGGTGTCTGCTTTGATGTGTCTACAAACTGTGTGGTCATGGATCCTGCAGGTGTTTACAGTGGACAGGAGTGTGCCTGTGAGTGCCATGCCAGCAGCTCCGAGAGAGGACACCCGGCCCGCCTCCCCTCTCCTCCGCCAAGCTTCTGGTCTCCCATTTTTTTTAGACTTTCAGTTACACTTTAGCTGTTGTTTGCTGTCCTGGTTTGTTCTGTTTACAGCCGTCGTGCCAGTCATTTTTACAGTCACTCACTCCGCACAGCAACTTTATCGGACAACTTGCCGCTTTATAAACAGTTTATGAATGTTTTATTACTATTCTATTACGCACCTTGTGTGTTTTCTTTCTGTTGCCCCTGCCTGTCCTGCCTGACTCTCTCCCCAGCACCGTCTCGCCTCCTTCTCCTGCCCTGTGAGAGTGATTGGCAAAAGCAGACATGCGGTCTGTTCTCTTTGCGTTCCCACTGAATAATGTGAAGAAATTGCTTTTGATTCAAAATTGGTTCCATTCACTCCATGTTCATGCCAACCCCCCCCCCCCCCCCATCCTATGCTCTCCTACACAACTACACACTGGGAGTGTGTGTATGTGTGGGTTTAGGAGAAATACATATTTATGCTTACAAGCCTTTTGCAAGGGCTATGTGTATGTGTGGTAGATGAATTAGGGATTGGATATAGGAAGGGGGCGGGTCGGGGTCAGCAGTCGTGTGCTTTTGTGGGTCTGAGGGCGTGGAGCGCTAGAATTGTGGTCCAGGAGGGTACGTTTGACGTTGGCTTGTAAAGACCTTTGCTGTTTATTTTTCTTCTAGAAATGATTAGCCCATTAGATTTTGACTTCAAACTCGCACATTTTTGAGAAATTTGCTGACCATGGAGGAGGCTATCTAATGATTTTAGCATTTTATATATATCAACAAGGTTTAGTAGTGTTAGGCTGTAACCAGCCGTCAGGTTTTTTGAAATAAGCTTTTGCGCTCTGGAAAATCAGGCAGGGATCTGTAGATTTATTTAATTCACAGTAAAAAAAAAAAAAAAAACCTCTTGCATTGTCTACATTTTACGTTGACTATGCTCAGACTAAGCCTAACTGATGGCTCCTGCTGGTGGGACTCCACAGGCTGCCTGGAGCCAACTGGACGTATGTAGTCGTGTGAAATCTAGTAATTAGTGTTCATTTGCTAATTCAACCTTGTTATATAAATTATGCAAATGCTCCAGTGCATAATTGATTAAAGCTCCTGGACTTGGCTTGATCTTCTTCTCGTTAATCCCCTGAGTAGGTCTGTGTTCTCATTAATGTTTTTTTCCCCTCTGAGAATGTGTGTGTGTGGTGAGGTGCTACGCTCATTAATCCATGGAGGAGGATGTATTGACCTCGTTAGGGGTGTTTTTGATGTCTAATTTTCGAGCATGGGACCCGGTGATGTTTGTGGAGGACAATTGTGAGAGTCCAGACAGCATGAATGGGATTTTGCCAAATTTCCACCTGCTCTACAATCCTCAGTTCCATGAGAATATTCCAGAAGTTTGGTTAACAAGGGGTGTGTCAAGGCCGCAGCATGAATGATGGGCATTATGATAACTACAGTATCCTACCACGTGGTCTGCATCTATGAGAGAACATGTCTATGTAGTTAATTACTTTAATTACACTGTTAAATACTGACTTAATAACGTGAACTATTGTATGTAATAGGTTTGTGAATATTCTATGAAATAATCTAAGGTACTAAAGTTGTACTTAATATAATATGACCAGGTTTTTATTTTGAGGTTTTAAATTTTCCTTGTTCAATTCTAGAACCCTGGCATGGGTTATAGCACCGTGATAAAACGTTTCCAGGCATCAAAAAGGGTTCAGAAGTGATGAACGGAAAGAGCCCAGCTGTTCCGTGAACTGTCTGAGTTTTCTTTTGAATGCATATATGTGAATCTTGGTTCAAATAACACTTCAGGAGTTTCAGAACTAGGTGTGGACCGTCGGATATGATCTAGCATTCCAGTGTCCAGTTGGAGCTCCGCGTTCAGGAAGGCTTCCTTACCTCTTCTCTTTTCCAGTATTCTGTGAAATCCCCTTCTGAAACCTTTACTCCCCATGGCTCATTTAACCAAAAGACCAGCCAGCAGAATTATTTCACCAGTGTAGAATGACCCTCTAAAATTTCAAACACTTTGCTTCTCTCTCCCACTTACTCCTTTGCTCTCCATCCACCATTAAACTGGATGTTTTTTTGTTTTGTTTTGTTTGTGTTTTTTTTTTTAACCATGTGACCCTACCTCCTACCCATTGCACATCCATCTCTGAACCCCACCCCTCCTCTCCACTTTGTCATTGAGACCCCCCACCCCTCCCTGCTCCTCTCCTTTGGCCATTGAGCCCATCAGCTCTTCCTCGGGCTCTTCAGAGAAACGTCCCCCCCCCCTCTTTCACGTGGGGGCCGCAGGGTTATTGTCCACGCACCGCCTGACTGCCTCACAATGACTCTCCACTCTATTAAGGTGCGTTCTGCCTGTTAGCGTCGCCCCGAGCAACGGGCCTCCCGCACGGCAGCTATTTGCCGGGCTGCTGTGGGCCGCTGGCCCGTGTGGCCGGTTGAACTCGGCACTCCTCACACTTGACACCACATGTGTTTATCTAAAGGGGGGGGGTTGCGTTGGGGGGGGGGGGG
>JAOYMR010000027.1:7056405-7075343 GCA_025802075.1 Tenebrosternarchus preto | reverse complement strand
TGCTATAATTAAGAGCTAGTGTATTATTCTCTCTAGAACTGATTTCATTGTATACTTTTATACTTTAAAAAAAGTCATACATTTTTGAAGTTTTTTGTTGTCAGTAGGGACAAGCCTCTAAGTACATACGACAAAATTACTTTCATCTATACTTTAGTGTTTAAAACACAGGAACTGACATTCTCAGGAAAAAATGGTCTTTCTGTTCTTTGGTTTGTGGTTTCAACTTTCATCAGTGGGTTGAATATAAAAACAAACTGACATCACTACCAGTGTGGACGCCTACCGGTGACAGAATAAGCCATAGGGATTGCTTGTGTTAAAGTCCAGCAAACCTGCAACCTTGCTGAATTATATATGGTAATTTATGACTTGGAAAATAATTGTTTTCTAAAACATACAACAGAGCGTACTTATCATGCCCTATCTACTACAGCTGGTTAGCCGTTGTGTTTTTAGTAAGTTTAGATTTCTCTTGCCTCCAAGTCCATCTGAAGCCTTTATGCAAATTAATAAGACACAAACCACATTTCAAATTACAAAACAAAAAACATTTTAATAATCTTTATATATTTACAAATATCTACACACATTTCCATAAATAAGTAAAACTATTTTGACTCATTGATATTTTGCCAATGAATTAACAATTCTATTCTCTTTAAGAGATGGAAAAGCTTAGAAAGAACTTGGTTAAAGCAAGTCCTTTCAACACCCACATCATCATTTACCGAAAACACTGGGTATATTTATCGTGGCAGGTAATGCCTGGTAATAACTGCTTTAGTCATGAAGGCATTTGACACCTCAGTCATTATTCATGTTACTGAGGAACACGCATCAAATTTTCATACAGAAGGATTGCTCTCCCTACAATGATTAATGTACGTACTGCATACTATAAGTCTAGGCATGAATCAAATGCCTTTCTCTGAAATTTAGTCCAGATTTATGCTCGTGCTGCCACAGTAAACATTACTTGCATTATGTTCAAATGATTTTCTCCATCTACTGCCAACTGACCGTGCTGTACACTTAAATTGGCCTATAAAGGCCAAGTCAAGCTATTTGAAGCATAACCCAAAAGTATAATTCTAACTGAAATTATATTTCAGTTAACAAATGGGGAAAAAAAAAAAATCCAATTTCAATTAACAGACAAATGTTTACATATAGGGTGTACTGTGTATAGGGATAGCATTTTACATGTCCTTGCTCCAGCAGCTTCAGATGGCAGAGGTCCCATCATGCCCAAGAATATGACTGATGTTGTGGGCTGGACGATTAGACTGTTTGTTGGAGTCAGATGACGAAGTATTAGCAAGTGATAGTAAAGGGGACATTGGCATAGAGGAGCCATCAGGGGGCATTGCAGTGGCTATTTCAGGGAAGAGAGAAGTCAGGTTAAAGTTGGATAAGTGAGGAGTAATGCCTGAGGAGTTCGCAATGGGCATTGGTGTGATATCAGTAAGCAGAGGGTAGCTTGCCTGTGCAAAGCCTACAGGGCGTGGTGGAGAAAGAATAGAGCCAAATCTGTTATTCAGCGGTGCAGCACTACTCTTATCAGCGCTTGGACTTGTAAACATTTGGTTGGAGAAATACTGTAAGGGAATCTCACTTGGAAGGCTTGGATGAGCAGCAGGTGAATATGAAGGGTAGAAGGAAGGGAGTGTATTCTGAGGTTCCACAGGAAGTAGAGCAGGGGTTCGGGAGGCACTGGGCTGGGTGACCGGTGGAATAAAAGATGCGTTTGCATTAATTGGAGGTGGAGGGTTCATTCCTCCTTCCGCAATAAAGGGAAAGCCAAAGTTCTGAGTGAGATGCTGATCTGACACCAAGTTGTTGTCGCTGCTGACTTGTGCACCATCTGACATGAAACGAACAATACTCTTGCGTCGATTTTCACCACCTGCCTGCGAACGTCCAAGCAACACTCCTCCGCCTGATGGAATTGTCAAGGAACCTTCAGGTTCAAATGTGTTTACGGGCCTCAAGTTACCTGATCTAGCTCGATCTCCCGGACGGATCTTTGTGCTTTGTGGATCCGGTCCAATGTGATGGGCTCGCTGACCGACAGCTGAAAGTGACCTAGTGGAGCCTTGTGCACGCCCTGTGTCTGAGCTACTGTGTGGTGTTGATGGAGGATGGGGTAGAACTGATCTCACAGATGAACCATGCAAATTCCCACTAACCTGAGAAATGTGCCCTTTATTGCTGTCTCCAAGGTGCATTGGAGGAGCTGTCTGTGGAGGGTGCAAGTTAGGGCTTGAGACTTTAGCCTGGAGTTCTCCAGAAGAAACTCCAGGTACACAGTTATACTCACTTGGGGGACAACCTTGTGTTGCCCTCTGGTGTCCACTCTGTTCAGGAAGCTGCGGAGCCAAGAGACTTTGCATAAAGCTCTGATGGCATGCATCTTGCTCACGTGACAACCCCGTTCCAGTCTGTACCCCCTGAGCTGAAGGATGTGTCCCATATGTACCACGGGAACGTCCATCCCCAGCAGGACCAGCCCCTATTCTGAATGCTGCTTGTGACTGTGGTCCCCTCTGAACTGGTGCCACAGATTTACTGCTCATGTCACCACTGCGAGATACTTGCACTTCAAAGTTGTTCAGCTGATGCCCACTAACGGTCTTGAAAGGCAAACACTCAGATACCCGCTGTATGTCTGCTGCCCCAGGATGTTCTTGGGTTAACCTAGTTTGAGGATTATGAGCAATATTTCCTTTACCACGTGACGAATCAACATATCCTTGTAATTCTGCCTGATCCTGTGAATTTCCGCGAGAGACCTGCAGATGAAGCCCCATGCGTTGGTCACCAGCAGTTGATGTCTTCCCAATAAGTGCCTCAGCAGAATAACTAGAGAGACGATGGCGCTCTTGTCGCGATGGAGTACAGGCAAGGTCTGATGAACGAGAAACAGAATTGTTAGCCTGTGAGGTTAACTGCTCTAAAGTGCGTGAACCCATCAGTCTTTGCATGACTCCATGATCTTGCCCAGGCTGACGGTCCTGCTGACCTAAATGGCTGCTTTGATGAGCTCTGGGGCCTGGCTGTGGGCCATCACAATTTTTCTCCTGCCTACTGGCAAAGTGCTGCTGCTGCTGCTGAATCTGTTGCTGAAGATGCTGATGCCGTGAGTGTGAACCCTGTTGCTGTATCTGCTGCTGCTGTTGGTGTGGCTGTTGCTGCTGTGTTAGCTGGGGTTTTTGTTGTTGCTGTTGTTGATGTTGCTGCTGATGCTGTGGGTGTTGCTGGGATTGTTGCTGCTGCTGCTGCTGAGCCTGTTGTTGGTGTTGCTGGGACTGCTGTTGTGGCTGATGCTGCTGCTGGTGTTGTGACTGTACACCATTCTTTTCCAAATGATGTTGCTTCTGCAAACCAACAGGGGGTCCCGTCTGGCCTCCCCGCACTATTCTCTTTTTGTGAACAATCTGGTCTTGTAGCAAAGCCCTCTGTTGGATATTGTGGATCTGAGTGTCAGGTTGTGTGAGGTGATGCTGAAGTTGATAGAGATGTCTCTGCTGCTCCTGTTGTTGTTGTTGTTGTTGTTGCTGCTGTTGTTGATGTTTGAGGTAAAGATTTCCTCCAAGGTTCTGTCCAGACTGTGGAGTGCTATGCTGTGAATGCCCCTGCTGAAGGTGCACTACACTAGTCTGATTCTGTTCATGCGTTGCAAGCTGTGTAGGGCAGTGTCCTTCAGATGGACGAAGCACTGTATTCATAAAAGTGTTACCAGAAAACAGGGCCCCTGCCCCATCTGAGTGATTTCTTGTCATAACTGTCGAGGAACTTGGGGGCATTTGTCCAGGCATTACTTGGACGTGTTCTGTTCCCTTAACATCTATTCTAGCAACACTGCCACCTGGACATGGCTTAGAACGCTTGTTAATAGGAAGTACAAGTTCCTCTTGGGCAGAGCGTTTTGGTATATCCTTTTGATGTCGTTCAGCTATGCCAGCACCTAAATGTGTTCGCATGAGGGCACTTTTCAAAGTATATTCATTACCTTGCCCTGGGCCAGAGCAGCTTGGGGTAACCTGAGATGATGACTGAGACACTGGAATTGCCACTCCCCCTGGTGACGGAATCGATACCTGTCGACCAAGGTTTGGAGACCCTGGGTAAGGCTGGATGGAACTTGGCCTGATAAGGTTATTGACATTAAGACTGAGAGTACTTGATTGTGACTGAGAATAAGCTGTGCTCATTGGAAGCCGGGTTCCAGTTGTACCACTACCTGAAACTTCAACTGGAATTGGGGGACCTCGAATAGAGACATGGGATGGAGTCTTTGACAAAGTTAAATCAACATGCTTTGCTTGCTTCAGCTGTTGACTTGTGACTCTTTCTTTGATGGAGGGGACTTGCAATGTTTTTGGGAGATCCCATCCAGTGGCTGTCGCATTTGATGAGCTGTCACCACTACAACTACCACTCCTCCTTCCTGGGCTGTCTTGCTCAAATATGGCTCTGGCAGCCATTGCTAAGATTTCTGCCTGCTCAGAGGTGAAGCTAAAAGCTCCATATGTACTGGATGAGGAAGTAATATTATGACCAGTTGGAAGCAATGATGCTACTGAAAACCCTCTGCTACCTGAACCTCCTGCCATGGGTGAATCAGTCTGTCTGTTCGTCGCTAGTGTGGACTCAAAGGATTCATTTTCCAGTGTAGATACCTCCTGTGATAGAACAGTTTCTTTGTGTGAAAAGGAATCCGACTCAGTTACATTCTCTGGGATCTCACTTGAATGTTCACCACTGACTGGTTCTTTGCTCTCATTTGATTCAGTAAGTTTCATATTCAAAGAATGTACATGGCTAGTGGGTGCCATAGATATATTAATTTCGGGCTGTTTAAGAGACTTATTAAAAGTGTTCGAATTTCTTGACTCCTGAGGCAGAACTGGAGGTGTTGAATCTGAGGGTATCGATGTAGCAGGGTCTGAACATGAAGGTGTTGCTGAGGGCAATGTAAAAGGTGTCTGAACCTGTGGAGAGTTCACCGATTTACAGTCTCTCTCACTTGCAGGCTTGGCTTGAACTTGTGGAATATTCTGCAAGAGTGAAACCGTTAGCACACTCTTTGTTGTGCCAATACTACTGCATGCATGTATACTCGAGGGCTGGCAAAGAGAAGAATCAACAGATGAAACCACTAAAGCATTTTCTGTAGGGCTGGTCAAACCAGGTCTTGGTTCTGTTGGTCTGCAGGTAGTAGAACAATTGCTTACTGTTGACTTTTGAGAATTAACTTCAATAGCTGCGCTAGACATGGAGATATCACTCATAACTGATCTTGTGAATGAAGTAACACAAGTGTCCATGGAGCTACACTGTGAAGACAGAACACTTACTGTTGACTCATTTGGATGAAAATCACTACTACCTGGGGTTAAAACAGAACCACTGTTTGTATGAACCTCTAGATTATTCTTAGTAGAACTAACAGCAGAGTTTACAGTACATATTGTTATACTATTAGATGGTACAGTGAGTTCAGTGAATTTTCCAGTACTCTTCACTACTTCTACTCCATCCACCAGGGAAGTGACAGTAGATCCATTTTCTGAAGAACATACAGAACTATTGGTTGGTCTGGTACTTGAACTGACACAAACAGCTGTAGAATTGTTGCAAGATGAAGTAACACTGAACGCCATAGGTGTAGTCTGGGTGCTAGTTTTATGGCCAATATCTTCTCTAGAAGAATTTATTAAATTAATTTCTGTTGTACTGGCCGAAAGTCCTTTTGTAACATTTGCTTCAGGGACTTTATTGCACACTGGCTTTGATGCAATTCGACACATGCTTCTACGCTGTTTAGGTTCTTTTCTTCTGGCTGATCTGGGCCTTCTAGCCAATGTCTGTTTGGGTAGGTTTACAGAGGCCACACTGTTTTTCTTTGATCGGATGTTAACCGCACAGCTCACTGATGTTGATGTTACAGGTGCAGGTACAACAGGGGTAAGAACAGTCTCAGCAGAAGAACTGACTACTGAAACAGGCTTGGTTAAAGAAGGTTGCACCGTAGTATATGAAGGTGGAGCAATGGTATGTAGTTGTAAATTGCTTTGACTTGAGACTTGAGAAATGCTCTGGCTAAGGCTAGTGAGTGCACCCAAACAATTAAATGCAACATTGGTGCTAGATTCCTCACTGGTGGGCTGAATGATTTGCGTAGTAGCACTTTGACCAACCTGAGAGCTCCCCTTGTCTGCTGACTTCACTGACTGTAAAACATAGACCTGTCCATTCACAGTGATGGTCTGGGGTGTCTGTGCTGTGGGACGAGGGAGGATATGAACCAACTGTTTCATCACATTTGCTTGTACAGCAGGGGTGCAGGGCGAGCTGGAAGTGTTCATCTGATTAGGCAAAACAGGGGTTGTATTTGGCACAATATTAGTCTGATGATTCTGTGGGGCAGGCGTCATTGTTGGTGTCTGGATTATGACAATGTGTTGGCACGGCGCTTGATTGGTCACGTCGTCTCTAATTACTTGGGGAGCTGGACATGGACTAGGCTGTTGCAGAATAACAACATTTTGATTGTTTTGAGAGGGAGACGTCCCAACGACTGGTGTCCCATCAGAGTTCATCTGCAGCACCTGCATGGTTTGGAGCACTGGCAGCGTGGCAGCTTGAGGTTGGGGTACAACAGCATGCTGAAGTGGAGGCACAATGGCAGCCTGGGCCTGGGGTATCACAGCTGGCTGGGGTTGAGGTTGAGATGGCATAGAAGGCTGAGAGTCAGGCTGAGGTGGCAAAAGATTATGAAGCTGAGGCTTAGGTTGTATGGCTGGGTAAGAGTGGGACTGAGATGATGGAGGAGCAGGTTTTGGTAATATTGTAGGTTGAGCAACAGCAGCTGCTTGTGGCTGGGGCAGTAATGCTTTCTGGGGTACAACAGATGACTGATGAAGCACTGTGGATTGAGACACCACAGCCGTTTGTGATAAAAGCGATGTCCGAGTAGCCACAGATGTCTGAGGATGGGGGACGACGGCTGAATATAACTGAGGAGGCCTAGGCTGAACAGGTACATGTGCTGGTGCAGGGGTTTGCAGTTGTATAGGGACTTGTGGTTGTTGAAAATGCGTGGGCTGCATTGGTGGATTTGCCACAACTGGACATACTGAAAGCTGCTGAATATGCTGCCCAGAGCTGTTGGCTTCTGTGGTCAGACCTTGACAGACAGGCTGTACAGTGTTACCAGTGAGCTGTAGTGTTGTCCATGTAGTTTGTGTGCTGCTAGCTGCACAAGTCCTAAGATGGGTAGAACTGGTTGGTAACGTGTGAGCAAGAGATCCGATTTCAGTATCCCGTGAAGACACCGAAGAGGCATCAGACACAAGTGCGTTACCAGTCACAGTATGAGGCAAAGAGCTTAGACTAATTACAGGCTGAAGTCGAAGAGGCATTGTGGAACTCGTGGAAGATGCAAGACTTGGTGTAGGGTTGGCTGGCTGACCATGTTGAGGACTAGGAGCAGTAACTGCAATCTTGGGACACAAACCTTGCACAGTAATATAGTTCACTGGAGGGGACAATTTTGGAGCAACTGGTGCCACAGTAGTATATTGCTCCACGACTGCAAGACAAGGCTTGGACACGGCAGGAATCAGAGTTGCTAGTGGAATGTTTGAAGATGTAGCAGAGGTGGCTACCATTTCATTTATTTGTGTTCCATTTGGGATGGCAAGGGTTTGACCTGTACCCATCTGGACATTGCAAGATGGATGGATGGTTATAGCACTGACTGGCTGCTTATCCAGGTGTGGAACTGTATTTGAAGGAACGGATATTTTACCCGTAGAAGACGACGAATTCCCATTAGAATAGACAATTATTCCCTTTGACATCAAGTGGGTTGGGGTTACTTTGGCTACTTTTGCACAGCGCTGCTTGCCTTTCCAGTGTATGGTGGGGTCGTCCAAAAAGTTGATGCCATTAGCCTTGAGGAGCTCAATATAATGAGCACTTTCCTTTCTTAAGTCTTCCAGCTGTTGTCGTAAGCGTTTTATCTCTTCAGCTGCAGAGACATGTTCAATACAGGTGTCAACAAAAAATTATAGCGGTAATATATTGGGCATTCCTACCAGTAACACTTAAGGATTATCTCACTAGAAGAATCTGTATCAGTTTACTGGAATTTAATACGCAATTAGCATTCCACCCACCACAGCCGATGCCATCTCTTACCTTGAACTTTGTCTCCTCCATTAAGCAACATTTCATCGTTCTGTTGCTTTAGCTCTGTGATGTAACGGAAAGCTTCTCCCAGAATCATATTCTTGCTCTGCCAGCAAATTTTAAAAGTTAAGAAAACAAGCTCATTGTAATATTGTTGCTCCATATGCACCATTCTTCATAGTTTTTTTTTAAATTATTATTACCTGTTTTAATGCCTGTGAACAGGGCAAAAGATCTCCAATTCGTTTGATACCAGCATTGATCTTCTCTTTGCGGTGTCTTTCCACTGAATACGACAACAGAAACAAAGGGAGGAAAAGTATAACACTGCTCTTGTTACAGTTCAGGCACAAATCCAGGTGAAGAAAAACAACAGCTTCCTGTGGAAACTATTCAACCGTATACAGCCATAAGCATGCAATAATATCCACCCCTCCAGGTAACCACTATATCCAGTACATTATGGCAGTCAAACCAGAGGCACTATCCTACAGCCAAGAAATTATTACTTAAGATTTACAATGTAAAAGCATTAAAAGATATTTAAAAAAAAAAATTTAATAAAAATATAAATATTAATCATTTGTTCCCTCACCTGCATTGTGTGTTTCTTTGTTTTTCTTCCTCCTGATATTGAACAAAATTAAGTCAGTATACAATACTGCTGACAAAATTAAATACAACTGTAAATGTTGCAAGGTTTTGCAATGCTAATAAGAATATAATTATATCCTCACAATATGATACACAAGTTGTAAGCATGCATATTGCATATAAATGAAGCGATTTCAATAATCTGTAAAAAAAAATATCCATTAGTATTGAATTTGGGAAAAGTTAAGACAGTAATGAAGCAGAGTAAGAATGAATAATTACCGTGTTGGTTTCTGAGCAGAAGGATGACTCTGTAATATCTCTGGCATTATGGCACGCACTGCAGCCTAGTGTTAAAGACAGATGAGGGACAGGAAAACACACGCGTGTTGTACGTGCACACATGAACATCAAAGTGAAAAACAGGAAAAAAACAAAAAACTTTTAAATACTTGTGAAGGACACAATTGTACTAAGTACACCATACACTTTAAATAGCTTTATATCTTACCGTTCAGCAGTGGGCAAGTTGGTATTATGTGCGCCAGTTTAAAAGTCTTGAGAATCACACGTCTGGATTTTTCATTAAAGCATTTATCTGTGAAGAAGGTAAAAAGCGAAATACAAGACATGAGTGAGCAAATTTACACATTGCTCCAAAAACCAATAAGGAGATTGTACTGAACATCCTAACATTGCCAAACCTTTGATATAGCCCCCAACCCTCACTCAAAAGTGCTGGTATAGTCAAAATCGATGTTCTCGAGGCAACAGTTCCTTCCCTTATCCCAAGATAAACCTAATCAAGCACATATAAATGATGCATTCACATCTTTTGAATTAGCAACCTTTCACCTTAAAACGCAAGTCTCATTGTGCTAGTAGCTGAATACTGCAGGCTATCTTCCAAAACCAGAATAAGCATAAGCTTAGAGAAAGAAATTCGAGCGGTGATTCACCGCTGGCATTGCAATTCAGTCCAAGTCTAGATTTAATCCAAGTCCGGGAACTGAACATAACCGTTTACCTGCCACGCAACCAGTCCACAAAGGGATTATTTAAATCACCACTGATTAGGGGTGCAAAATCTACTTTGCACCGTGACCTTACTAACATTACCTCTTGAAAAAGTTAACGTTCACAAATAAACCGGATACATCTCGATTAGCATCATTTCAAAGGTGAACAATTTAGCTAGACAAATATTTTTCTCACGCTCATAATTAGCAATGGCCTTTGATGTGAACTCATGTCTCTCGAGAACATTTGCACTCTTCAGCGAGAACGACATATTCAGCGCGGAGAACGATGTAGGATAACATGACTTAATTGTACAAATCATTTGAAAGCCTAACACTTGAGAAAAAAGGAAAATAGGCTGTGCAACTTAATTAGCTAGTTAGCTATAAGAGGTCACATCAAATCCATACTATTAGCTAAAGGCTTAAACCGAAACCCTTAGAAATGACTACGTAATCTATTACCTATTCAGTTTTTATTGTACATTAACTGTTGTCACTTTAATAGTCTAGATGAATACATTTATCGTGATAACTAGAATAGCAAAAATAACTACATACTCAAGATGAGTGGCAGCTTGCGTGTTGTCTTTTTAAATGTTAGCCAGCTAGCTCTCGCTAAAGCTACATATATAGCTAGCAAGCTAACTAGGCAAGCTAAGTTAACATAACAGCCAAGTTTAATTAATGGAGAGTTTATATAATACGTTCGGAATAAAAATAAACATCACACGGAAATTTGTAACACTGTGATTTCTAGCTATACAGTTACATAGTTAGCTTGCTATAGGTTGACAGTGTCAGTCAACAAAAAGGCTCGCTGACTTTAGTCCGAATTCAGTATATACTGACAGTCAAATTTAGCTAGCTAGCTAACAATCTAGCTCCCTTTAACAAGCTAACATTCTTAAATATAGTTGGCTGTTTGTACAAAGTACGTCGTCGGATTCAATAACAATACAATCAGCATATATTGTGGAAAATAATGCTGAACGGAATTTCTTCACCTGTATTCCACAAATCGCTTCATAACAGCTGCCACGAACAGAAATCTAGATAGCTAGCTTGCGAGTCAACTAGCTAGCAACCGACTTAATGCTAACGTGTTAGCTAGCTAGCTAGCTACTTTGTTAGCTTGTTATTGCTATATACTTGCAGTTCAACAAACAAAATTAGCATTTCTGTAATTACCACTGTATGTTGAGGCCAACATAGCTCCCGTTCAAAACCTACCGATATCTTCTGCATTTTGCACCAAAAATATCCCCGTCAAAAACTTTGTTGATCCTTTTCCATTCACTTAATTTTCCATGCCAGACACAAACTTGATGGGCGGGTAGGATGAAAAAAAAAGTACCTATCCTATCGAAGACGACCATACAGGCCAATAGCGAGCCAAGACGAAATCAAGCAGGCGTAACGTTGTGGCATAGACTTGAGATTGACAGCTATTTTTATGGAAGAGGTTAATGCGTAGCATCGAGAATAAAGTTGTGGCCTTTCGTTGTGCAGCAATCAGCAAGTTTTAGCGATATAAAAGTAGCAGAAATCATGGCAACTACAATATTAGGGTTGTAATACAATAATATGGCATACAAAGCTATATGCTCAGAATTTCATGGGTTTTATGCCTTAGAACTTCAGCACCAGTCCTGTTTTTTTTTTTTTTTTTAAGTTACATGTTAACATTAGGATCTCACAAATAATGCAAATAGTATTTTTTTATTTAGAGGTTTAAAAGTTTTACAATATAGAGCTCCAGAAAAGACAAAATTCTCCAAAGAAAGAAAGAAAACATGCTTGTACTACAATGGAGAGGGCATGTGCCACCTGGCATGCAATGTCAAGGCTTCTCCTGGGGGTCTGGCCCTCTGAACTCTGTATAAGGAACCTGAAAATAAAAGCGATCTGCAACTACCCCACAGTGCAAATAGGAAATGGATGGTTGTCAGTGAACATCACTGAAATGATAGCGATACACTGGTAGAAGATTTTTTTTAGCTGCCTGTGTTCAAAAGAGAACACTGCTAAGCTCCAAATCTGCACCCAGACAATGTATGAACCGCAACCTGTTTCACAACACACCATGTCCAACTGTTAAAGGCCTGAGGGACAAAAATTCAGGCTGAAGCCTTTGTCAAGAAAACAGATTACAACCTTTGCAGGACCACCCCCCCCCCCCCAAATGTGAGGCCAATGCAAGTACTTTGGACCACATAAACCTGCATTTGAACCATAACCAAGGCTTACATTCTGTGTAAATTCACATCAATAGGCTTTGTTTTTGTTTAAAAGAGAAAGAAATAACTTAATTTTAGGTTGGTGTCATGTACCTGTCTCAGCATTTAGTCTGCTCTAGAAATGGGTCTCAAAAGCAATTAAAAAAGCCATTTTGGAAGCTCTGCCAATAAACCCCAATCTGGCAACTAAAAGTCTTTTGGTGCAATGTTCCAAAAGGAAAGATGGCTATTTCTTTTTGCAGATTTTGAAGATGGTGAAATTGTCTATTAACAGCCTACTGCAAAATCTTATTTTAAGTGCATATTTTGCCACAATTTACAGCAACTCAACCACAAGAGCAGAAACGGATGGGTACATCCAAAGATTATTTATTTAGATAATGAAGCCTATTAACATGATTGTTCATGGAATGTGAGCTTGTGGAAAAGCACGTGTCTGTGCTGGGACATATGTATGAAAACAGGGTCCCAGACTCTGGGGGTAACCACCAACACAGTAAATCTCTTCTGCAAAACTGGTCTTCATAATCCTTTCGACAAACACCCCAAGAAAAGCCATGAACCAATCAGCAATTACGGTGGGAGGGGTGGGGGATATTAAATAATGCGCAGAGAAACAAGAACCTTCAGAAATGAGAGTGGAGTGTATTTCCCCAACCTCTCACACTCTGAAACCGTCTTACCATGTTGCCTTTTGTCTGAGGGGACTATATGATCCTATGGCCCTCCAGCATAGGCAGACTGGAAGGAGACCGTCATCATACGCAGTACTCCTCCACTGCATATTGCCTGTAAAATGAAACGTCTCAACCACCAGGAAGGTTCCTTTTCCACGCGTTCCTTGGACTTAGGTGGTGAGGTGTTGGGAGTTCCAAAGTCACCAAGACAATCCACAGCATGGCACCAAGGCTCCAAGCTAGGACCATCTCTCATTAGAAAATGTCCTATTTAAAAGAATTCCCCCCCGTTTGAAGTTCTATGGTCTTGTCCAAACAACAAAAGTCATGTCCCCTTGCCTTTAACAATTTTAAACAAAATTCAAACAGTATGCTTACATACTTAACCTTCACCATGTCTATTGGTAACAAGTAAGCAGCTTTTTGGAGCACGCGTGTATTTTGCCAGAAAAGAAAAGAAAAAACCTCAGGTTTAATTTCAAATCTCTAAGTGAAAAAAAAAAAAATAAAAATGGAAAATTGATGGGGACTTGGTTTGTTTTCTTGACTTTTTTTGTTTGTTTTTTGTGTGTTTTTTGCAAAATAAAATGCAGCAAATTTGTATGGACTCAATTTTCTCTTTAAATTGCCCTCTGAAAAAGTGGTGTATCTATAGACCCTGGGGCATCTGTCACAGTTCCATTTTAGGAGTGCGGACCAGGACGAATTGCTCTAGCGCGCTTCAGTCGCTACTCAGCCTTCTGCAGCTCTCCTGCCGGGGGTGCACACGGGCTACGCAGGCTCTTCTGGAGGACGTGGGCATCTGCTGGCTCTATCCTCTTGTAATAGTTCTTTTTTGTTTCAATGATCTCAAAGCCAAACTTCTGGTAGAAGTCAATTGCAGACTCGTTGCTGATCTGCACGTGACTGGAGAGAGGGAAGGCAGGGCTTAAAATGATTATTAAAATGGTCAGTTTAGAAGCATAGTTTTTGTAACTCATCTATCAGGTGCACTACTTTGAATATGCTGTTCAATATTGCTGGATATGGAAGGCTCTCACAATTGTTATATTTCAGCAAAATTAAGACAAATCACTTGACAACTTACAGGTAAATATTGTCGAAAGTGCCATCCTTCTCGCAAATGTTCAACACATGGTTCAGCATCTTTGTTCCTTCAATTAGCCAAGACAATTTAAACATTAAGAAATTTGAAACTGAGTGAACATTTAAATAGTGCCATCTTTATAAAATAAAATAATATATATATATATATATATATATATTAAAACTTTAAACTTCAAACTTTAAACAACACATTTCCTTTTTCCTCTTGAAACACGACAGAAAATACCATTTCTACTTAGGTACAACAAAGATGAAAACAAGCATCTCTCAAATGAAAGAAACTTCTTAAAATCAACAAGCAAACTGCCAACGTACAATCACTCCATGAATCCAGTATCAGATGATTCCATTTAGTTTGGATACAGCAGAACAGTAAAGGCTCATCATGTTTGATCCATTTTCTATGAAACAAACTTACCTATGCCAAGTCTACGGTAGGGTGCTAGACAACCAAGTGTCATGATGTACAATCTCTTCTGGTTCTGGGAATGGTCCACCCTACAGCACACTGCCCCAACAGCGATGTCATTGAAGTATGCTGCGAAACAAGATTGAAGAAATTCAGATCGGGGTCTGACCCCAAGCCAAAACAGTCCGAGTGTGTGGCCAGTTTACTCGGTTGCTTACCTAGCTTAGCAAGCTCTCCTACTTCTAGTACGTCTTTGTAGAATTTGTCATTGTAACTGACAGGGAAGATGACCTGGTTTAGACGCTTGAGCTGTTTAATGTTGTGAGGGGTAACATCCCCCAGCTCGATCCGGCTACTGGAACAAAAGCAGAACGGTCAATTGGTTGTTCATTGAAAATCAAAAACAAACTCAGTGAAGAAGCAGAAGAATAAAACGTTCTCCTCCCATTTCTTAACAATAACAGAAAATACACTGGGCTCATCTGTCAGTCAAGTGCCACACATCTTTTTAATTTGAAGATTTTAAAAAAGGTGTTTTGTACATCTGATGAAGACCTTAAATGTGGGCTGCAGGTTTTTAATTAAATAAAATACATTATGTTATAGACAGACTGTCACACCTTTTTCTTTTTTGGTTTTTGGAGTGTCGCTCCTTTTTCTTTTTTGATTTTTGGTTGCATCTCATCTATTGTTGGTTGAAGCACATTTGTTTTGTTGTCTTGGCTAAATTGTACAAACAAATTTGCTGATACAGGGTGAAAAATTCATGCCTGTTCACATGAACAACATCTCTGTCACCACTACTCAAACACATTCAGTTTAACTAGACAAATTTCGTTAATTATAATGCAAGCTCATGTCAAAATGATCAAAATAGAAGCAATTAGTCAGCTATAAGTAACAGAACTAGATTGAACATGCCATCATGGCTGCCTGGTCTAAGTGTTTACCAGAAGTTTGAGTTGCTTCCAATTGACCCCAGTGGTGGGACTACTGAGGTATTTATAGGGCGACTGCATACTAAACCTCCACAACGACCCAACAGCTGCGTGTCAGATTTTTTTTTAGGTCACACTCCTGCCACTGGTTGAATGACAAATACAGTTCATCAGGATGCCTGTTTCTCTATCCCAGAGTGAACTAATCCTCAAAATAATGTTCCGATTCATATTTAAGCCTTTAAAACTGGGCAACACCAAGCGTAACTTATCTACCATATAAACTGCCATGAGTTTATATGGTTTGGAAATATATTAAACTATTGCCTAGATTCTACACTCTTCAGCTTGTCAGCACTCAGAACACACCAATAAAAACCAACATTAACAGAAAAGAATCAATGTCTGAGTTTATAAACCAATGTTCTTTGTCCAGTAAAGCAGTTTCCATCCCATAGTGATACACTAACTGACAATCAAGTGAGAACACATAAATCTAATCTCTTAAGCAGCTAGCAAACAGTGAAAACAATATTAGCTAAAGACAGCTGTTCAGCTTTTCTTCAAGCAAATACTATTAACAGTATTATAACTAAAGTTAGTTAGGTATGATAAATCTAATAACTTTAACAAGTTATTAGTATTAGTAGTAATAACTTTATCCAAGTTAGCTAGAGCCGTTTTAGTGAACGGCTAGGTAACTAGGTAGTAGGTAGCTAAGTAACTAGCATGTTATCTACGTGATCACACAACAACGCAGCTAGCTGTAGTACGAGACTTTATACAACCAGCAAATATTAACAAGTTATCGTGTGCCTTATCAAATAACTGTTATCCGCCAATTTACCTGGCTGTTAGCCAGACGCTACTAATTAGCTACAGAGGACATTCCATCAAGCTAGCTAACCCAAAATCATAGGACTGCATAACTGCTAGCTCACGCTAGCTAGCTAATTAGCTGAGACAGGTGAGTTGACATAGTTACGCAATATATTTCCGAGAACGCATTTTAGATTAAACTGGTATCAGGAAAAAATGCAAACTTTGACGGTGTTGAGGCCTCTCATCTGCGAAAATGAACAGCTAGCTAGCTAGCTAGCTAATGCTTGAAAAACAAGCATGGTAATCAACTAGCAAGCTAACCATGTAGCTAGCTGGCGAGCTAGCTAGCTATCCTCTCATAGTCTGACTCAACATTTTCAGATTTAGGTTCGACACAAGATTCAACTAGCTAGCTAGCAGGTATTATACAAGCTTCAGCGGCTACAAGTTTGGGTGTAATGGCTATTTAAAAATTTAACTGTACGCCTAACGGTACTTAACTACTTGCTAGCCAAGCCAGTTTAAATCTACACGATTTAGTATGAATATAATGCGGTGCTGTCGTTGGAAAATTATTTCTTCTTACAGGGCAGAGATGGCTAGCTAGCTTTGCAAGCAACTCCCCCGCCCCCCCTGTTGAAAGAAGAGAGGAGAAAAACTTTAGTTTTGATAGCCAGATAGATAAATCTAGATATTGTTACTCACCCTTTCATGTTGAACGGAACTTGTTTGTAGTTAAATATACAAACGTCGTCGACACTACTTTTCAATCCAAACAGAGAATGTGTGCTAACTTTGGGCTATGATTGACTCTCGCTGTACCCACCACATGTATGTTGCTAACAAACTAGCGAGCTAGCAGTCCTCACTTGCTCTACTGCTGCTGTGTGATTAGGCTTCTGTCAACTCGCTCAGGTTGCGTTACATTAAACCAGAAACAACAAGCAACAGGAAGAAATTTGAAGTACAGGAAGTGGCGTTTAGACGCTCTCTGTCCAGAAAATAAAAGTCCGTCATAGTTAAAATTATGTGAACTGAGCATAAAATAAGGTACCCTCAGTATTATGTGCAGTCGTTGACAAGTGTTTAATGTTAATGGAGTTATTCAATTTGTTAACATTCTTATACTTTATGAATGCTAATGTCTGGTAAATTGAATTTATGTTGTAATTAATTTCAGTTAAAGTGACACATTATACTCGTTTATCTGGAATATTACTTAACACTAATCTACCGTCAGCTACCTTTATATCTCTGGTATTAACCAAACCATGGCTTAAATGTTTCCAGGAGGTGGCGGTGCGCGCCTGTTACCCTTAATCCCATACACTACTACCATCGAGTGAATAGTCAGCTGATCTTTCCTAGCCGCTTATTTCATTTCATTTTAGCATAGAAAATCTGGAGATTTCTGGTCGTCTTTTCATTTCAGGTATTTAATATCTTTCATTTTACAAATGCTGTATGTGTTTGTCTTTTTATTTGAACGATTCTGTTCTAGTTCAGTCCATTGTTTTAATTGTAATCTCAGTTGCGTTAGCAAGATAGCTGGCTGACTGATAACTAGCTAAGTAGTTAATATAAATTGTGCATTTTGACATTAACGTTAAATGTAACGCATCATTACCTTTTGCTTCCAAATATTCAGATCAAAATAAAATTAAGTTACTGTTTTCTGTTACGATATCAGTACACGGATATTATTTTGGATATATGTTAGCTATAATTTGCTATGCTGATTTTTTTCTCTATTGCGCCCAGTCCCGTAACCTTGGAAATGTACAGATTAACGTGACTATTTTAGACCAACTATAGTACTAGCGTCTTTTCTCGATGCAATTTATTTATAATAATTATCTGTACAAATACAAGGTGGCATTGAATTGTCATTATTATTACAACAAGATAAAATGGAATATTTCATATTTACTAAATGTATTAGCAGCTCATATTAGATCATATTTCATATCAGTGTCGATTATCAGTAGTTGATAGTTGTCATTAAAAACAGTTCAATATTTGAGCAGTATCATGGTCATGTGACGACAGAACAATGCGACAACTCGCGATCAGTTCGCTTGGGGGGCAAAAGCGAATATGTGCTTGATGAAAATTAGTTCTCAAAAAGAGTTTTTGTCGCTACCGTAAGAATTTATATGTCTGAGTTCCAGTCTGCAAATTAAGCGAATTTCTAGATAACACATTCAGATAAACCCAAATGTTCGCGTTCCTGTGGAAAAAGGCCGAAATGCCGCGTGATTTGATCACGAGTTAGACTTGGTTTACTCCAGGACCGACTTATTTGGAAAGAATAGTGGATGTGCATTATTGGCTCTTTAAAGGTTATTTGTTTTCCTATTTGTTAATAAGAGTAAGCTGAGTTTTTTGTAATTTACTCTGTCTTGCTTTCTCTATCCAACTAGTGTTGCTGTGGCATGCCAGCTCTACAGATGGGGCCCTTATTCACGCCCATTTATATAGGCTACTAGTGCAAGGTGTCCAGTTTTATGTGGCATTTTATTATGATTAAAATGTTAAACTGTAAAACTGTTCAGATGTACCAACACAACATAGCATATTTAGCAATAAAAATATAGAGAAGTGTGTCTAGCCAGTGAACCAGGTACCAGTAACATCTCAGCAACCAAATCAACAGTGTGCTGTTTTTCTCATGAATGATGTCAGAAACCGCTGTCTCATCTTCCCCTCAGAAACACTCTCTAAACATGGACTTCTCCAAGCTGCCCAAGATTCGAGATGAGGAGAGGGAGGGACAGTTTGGATACGTGCATGGCGTGTCTGGGCCTGGTCAGTAGCACGGGGGGGGGGGGGGGGCGCCGACGACTAAGTTATTTAACCGCCACGCGGGGCGGGTGGGTGGCATATGATGATGTGTGATGAAAAACGTGTGCGTTGTTTACCAGAAGTGG
>JAOYMR010000027.1:7008936-7047320 GCA_025802075.1 Tenebrosternarchus preto | reverse complement strand
CCCCCCCCCCCTGGGCGCGCGCCCCCGGGGCTCCGCGCGGCCGGGGGGGTGGGGGGGGGTGGCTGGGGGGGGGGGGGGGGGGGGGGGTCTGGGGGGGGTGGCCGGGGGGGGGGGCCAGTGCGGGGAAGGATAGACAGACAGACAGATTGATTATTTATACCATCGGGAAATTACAGAACATGCCTGTTTAAGACATTATACTGAAGGGGGCGCTATGCTGTAGAGTTTCATAGGTCAATCCCCAGTAGCTAAGCTCAGGGCAACAGGATGAGATACAGGACAGTGTAAACGTGCCTGTGTGTGTGTGTTTTAATGAGATGGCTTTCTCTAAGGGCTGGTTTAGTGAAACGATACTGGTTTCCAAGCATTGCATGGCTGATCAGAAATGTCTTTACATTTGTGTCGATTACACATGTTGATGTACTGTGGCTTCCATGAGCCCCATGTGGTCCTCTCGTGTGTGTGCTGGCTCTTCTGTTACCACATGATTGTGTTCATGACTCTAATCTGTGAGTACACAGCTGCCCGCTAGCTGGCTGCCAGGCCTGTAGATAGGGGACAGTATGAAAATACAGCTCACAAGAGCAGCAGCACTGACCAGGCCGTTACTTGGGCTCTATCTATCACCCGGAGCGCATGCAGGCCCATCTGGGTGTGAACAGGAGAAGAAGAGAGGTCTTCACCATCGCCGTGTTCCCTGTGAGCCCCTCTGTTATCGGCTCAGCGTGCTCTACACGCCTGGAAGTCACACGCTGTCCGCTCCACTCCCCTCACCTGTCCGCCATGCTGAAAGGGGAGCAGACGCTTCCTTCTTGCCAGATAAACGGACGTTAGCGTTACGCATCTTTCGCCTCGTCAGAGGCGGGCATGAGTCTCCAGTGAAGGTGTAGAACACGAGCTGTTTCTGTATCTCGCCTGCAGGGGGAGCCGCGACAGCCATTGTGCGTTGCCAGTTCGGGAATAACTTCCATACCATGCGGCGCAGTCACGGTGTGTGGAAGCAGGCAGAGTGATGACTGATGCTGGGTCAGCTGCAGTTGGCTGGGGTTCGACTCCCGAGATCCTCCGGTTTGAGCAGGTCTTATAGTGAATAATTTAATACATTATGAATACGTTACCAAGGCGCAGAGAGATGGTTTTGTCTCACTGCAAGCTGTGCTGCTTATGTAGTGCTGACTTGAACATTTTTATATGACCTTTGATGCCCTTACAACCCCACCTGATCACCTCAGGTAATTATAATAGAGAAACATAAAAAGACATAAAATGTCATTTGTAATTCATTCCTAAAAGATGATTAAATAAGTAAAACCCATTGAAAGAGGTCCCTGCTCCTCCAGTGCAATTTGTAACCTTCAGTGGTTTGTGGCAAACTGTAGTTCTTCTAGCGTAGAGGTGCAGTGGATGAGTTTTGCAGTGGGTTGAGTGTAGAGGTGAGTTGAGGAACAGAGCCTCACTCAGGGGCAAACGAGGGAACAGGAAGCTGACCTTTGACCCTCACTGACTCTGAGAGAGAGGGAAAGTAGGGTGAAAGGAAGTGAGGATGATGGGGCTCCTGAAGGCACAGCTCATGTCCAGGAGGGCGGCGCCAACACCAGCGCTCGTCTGGTTCTGGCACACTACAGCATTTACAGCATTACCATGAAAACTGCTGCCATTCCAAATGGCATTCATGTGCAGTTATTCCATCACCTGCTTCCCTGGCCGTCTCTACACTATTCATGACAGCTGAAGAAAAAGACATTTTAAGTATTTTCTTGCTTTGGCACCATCTGAAGGTGGAATTTAATGAAATTATGGTATGAAGCGAGCCTAATTCCCTCAATTATGCCAGGTTATCTGAGATATTGCATGTTAATTTGGGATTACTCCACTTGGATGAGCCTGAATTGTGAACCAGATCCCATAGACAGGGAGAAGCAGGAGAGCAGCAGGGAGAGCTAAACACATCATCCCTCGAGCGAGGTCTGATTTAATAAGCCTCCGTTATTCCACATGGTGGTAATGCATCAGACGGGGCTCTTCAGATATCCTCTCAGCCTTTCACACTATCATGGTCATGAGAGCGAACCTGCTAGGAACCTTCACTCACCTCAAGAGTCAATCCTTCCTGCAGCTCCTCCTGTACTCCAACCCCAACAACTCCTCCTTTCAGGGGCCCTCAGGAACACCTCTCGTACCGTTCTGCCAGGGTGTGTGCCAGGCCTGGCTTGGGGGTGCCCAGCAAGCGAGGGTCAGGTGATGCTAACTGGACGAGGAAGAAGAACCGTTCTTTACACGTAGATGCTTTAGAACATTGTGACTTCTGTGTGTCTTCTGCAGATGTACATTGGAGCTCAGTGTGTGGACCTTGAGGCACCTCTGTCAGAACTACATGAGCTCAGAAACAAGAGGACGTAGAGTTTAACTGCCTACAATCACCAATGAACGAACATGACAATTCAGTAATAGCTCAGTGGCAAACTGTACAAAGGATGAGGAGTGTTATATCACATCAGCACAAAGGTCAGGTGTGGGATCTGTAGTGTTGTATAGTTATTATTATAACGTGAAAGTACAGAGGAGCATCAGCATACTGTTTATAAAGCCAGAGCTGAAAGAAGTGTATTGAATAAAGACGAGAGCTTGGAGTTATGAAGCGTTTTGATATTTCTGAGGGTAGTTGATCTGGATTCTCAGTTCACACTTTAGTGAAGGTCCAAACTTTGCATTAGATTTAGATTTTAGGACAATAGGTTTTGGCCCAAAAGCCTTCTTGAATCTAAGCAGTCAGCATGCTGCTTTTGTATTCTGTGTCTGGTCAGAAGGGATTTTTTTTGAAGCAGGCCTTTGAATTTCCACCACATAGATGTCCAGCAGATGGTATCTCACAGTCCTGGCTTTCTGGCACTGGTTTTCCACTATGTGATTTTCCTCTTAGCACTGTGAACGAGTCAGCGGGGTTGCTGTACAGCTGTGGAGAATGATCTTTAAACCAACATGGATCCCTACTGTTGGTGCACAGGCTGGCTGTGCCTGTGTATAAGCACTGGGGAGCTTCCGAGAGGTGGCATGTCCTCCCTTCAGCTCAGCAGCCGGGCAGGCGTGTTGGGAGAGGGCGTCCGTGTCACTCTACCCACCGCAGGGCATCCTGACGAATGCCAAAACTGGAACACAGGTGCAGGCCGCCTCGCCTGCTTGCTCACAATTAGAGGTGAGCATCTGTCGCCGCCGACACTGCCTAACCCCCCACCGGTAACACGCTTGACCCCTCCAGGCAACACACCTCTCCACTCTTTCATCTGTGTGCTGCCAGCCCCTCAGGCCCACACCTCTGGACAGCTGCGGCACCACCTCGCCCCTCGAGATCCTGCACCGGAAGATGAGGGACCTCTTTCAAATTCAGCTGGGCCGTTTGTTTCTGACACAATCGAGGCCAAGGGAGCCACGCTCCTCTCACTAATCCATTCCCGCCCCATTTGCTTCCTGGGCATCGGTGCTGCACTGCCGTCCTTTCGTGGATGTGTGCAACCTGCCGAATCTGGCTCGGATGTCCCAGCTCAGTCTCCCAGCTTCAGGTCAGTTTCCGATGCCTCAGCTCAGTTTCTAACACCCCAGATCAGTCTTCCAACCCCAGCTCAGTCTCCCAGCTCCAGCTCAGTCTCCCAGCCCCAGCTCAGTCTCCCAGCATTGCAGAGCAGAATTAATCATAGGGCTCATCAGGAGCAGCCAACAAGCCCCAGGTGTAGGCATTCAGCTCCTGGTTGTAATATCTGAATCATTGCTTGGAGAGACCTGGTGGATTTAAAGTCAATATCCCGGATAAGTGAACAGGAGTCATCCTGCTCTCCCCAGACGCACAGCCTGGTCGGCATCTTGGCAGGTTTCCGTTTATCCGGCTCTGTGGTATGACGTGGACGGGCACGGCGGGCGAAGCCTTCAGTGGTTGCTGAAGATAACTGGGCCAACACGGGCCGCCGCAGACCCATTCATCAGCGCTGCACCTTTCACCTGCACCGCGGCAAACGGCTGAGAAGCCCCCGCATGCAGAGAGCTTTCCAACAACGCTGTTTTTTTTGTTGTTTTTTTTTTAATGTGTGCAGAGGGACTTGGGGATGTGTGTACAGAGCGATTCAAGACTGCAGCGATGTTAGCAGACTGATCAATGCGAGAGAGATCTGGGTGGTCAGTGTTCAGCATTTCGGCTCTCCTCGAATCCACCGTGGGATTCGGGGTTGTTGTTGCTGGTTGTTTTTCTGCCTCTTTATCTGAGGCGTTCTGCTGCGTTTGCAGTCGTTACTACACTCAACAGTTGTGGAGTGAGCAAAGTGCAGGAGGGAGATTGTATCTTTGTTTCTACGGTCCATAAAAGAAGCGAAAATGTGGATGTGGATGTACGTTTTCCTGTGCCGGCTCATATACTGTGCTTTATTAGCTCTCATTAACCCAGTGAGAGAAGAGCAGTCCTCACGTTGGCCTACATAATCAGCTGGGACTGTAAGGTACTCCAGCAGGTGTGTTTCCTGTCAGTTTGGCTGATGAAGCTAACATTTGCCTGCATCAGCAAGCTCGGTGTAAACTAGCTATGGCCGGCGTCGTCTCATGGGTTCAGGACAAGAACCCACAGTTCGTATCGTCCCAGCAACAAGCGCGATACGAATGAGGGTGGTGTTTGTTTACCTTTTCCAGTGTGTCCAGCTGTAACGTTTGACACTGTAGTCTCTGTGAAGGCAGTGTGATCTTTTATTAAACACAAGTTTTGTTCTTCTGGCATGTGAGGTGTAAGCGGCAGATGTGAGACTTCATTATATTCTGCTTTGCCATATGGCTCGGAATTTCCATAGTCGTCCCGCAGGACCAGGAAGGTGCGGGATGTGTGTTTGTTCACATTTCGGAGGTGGAATTGAGTTGGGCACTTGTCAGATTCACAGTGGGAGAGCAAGTTTAACCTTCAGATCAAGTGGAGAGAAGCTACACCAATGGCTTTAACTGACACCCAAATAAACAGTCATTGGACATGCGTTCCTGCGGGTGACCTGTCTCCACGAAACCTTTTGTTTGTTTGTAAAATTGTTGTCCTAAACTTCTCAAGAAAAATTTCCCTCAAGGTGTAACATTTAATACATTTACATTACAGTAATGAGTTACTAACGAAGCCTTTTTTTTCAGATTAGTTTTAAATATTTAAGATGTGTATTGAATTTATTTTTAAATAAAAACCTAGATCAGAAAAAACTGAAGCTGGTATACTGAAGCTGCTCCATGTGAGGCCATGTTCTTGTTCATAAATGAAGAAACTGCATATTAGTCTATTGGAAGTGGGGTTATGGACACAGGACAAAACATAAACACAGTATCAAACGAGTAAATCAAGACCATGAATATTTGAAAGTTTGAAGTTGAATAAGCGCAAATGTTTCTCACTACATTTTACTGTATCGTAGAGGGGAGGCTCACATTCATGTTTTCTACTGTGTTCAAACATTCTGGGAGCGAAACAGTCCAAAGTTGTGGTTCCTGGAAGAGAAACATGATGGAAAGTTGATTGTTTTTGGTGCAGCCCTGCCCACTGCAGGCTCTGGTGGAGGGAGTTCAAACTGAGTAAAGCCCCCAGAGCCTCCTGGTGTTATGACCCAGTCAAGGTTTAGCCCATAAGAGAAATGCTGTGTATGATGGACCGGTGTGACACTGATCAGAGATCAGTGAAATGTGACTAATGCGGAGGACAAACAGAACAGGACAGGAGATAACGGAGAGTTGTACTGAGGTGTTTGTATATACAGTGTGATTATATTTACATTTGCGGCGTTTAGCAGACGCTCTTATCCAGAGTGACGTACAAAGAGGTGCTTTGTTGTAGACTCACGGAATGCATCCTAGCCAGCAAGTAGGTTAGAGATCAGTAGACATTTGATCTAGATCACTGCTAGAATACAAGAAGCAGGGTAGTCCTAGTAGGAGATCTATTAAACAAACACAAAAACTGGAGAACAGTCAGTAATCCACCCTACACCTGGTGCAATGTATAAACCAAACACATACGATCCCGATTCAAGCTACATAAAGAGGAGGGTTCATGATGAGATCTCCATTCCATGTGAGGCAAAGGCAATGAAGTAGCAGAAAATTGGATTCAGAGATCATACCAATTGCCAAGGGTCCAGTCGGGCTGGAGAAGGACTCTTCATACAAATGGGCTTCTAAGAGGGAGAACCAAAGACTTGTGAGTCGGAACATATTCACCACCTTCTCGGGTCCAAGCTGTTTTGGTCATTCACAGGTACAGCTACCTGAGGAGGGCGACCATTCCTACATTCTTCCAATAACAAAAGGTCTTTTAAGCTGCTCAAATATTTGCACCTGGCTGGCTGCATACCATTGATTAAATAAAATCGATTTCTCTCTCACAAATTCCATGAATGTTTGTCTGGCTGGTTTTCTCAATTGTCTGAAATTATGTCGATAAGCCTCTGGGACTGACTGATATGCTCGGAGGACAGATGCTATTACTGCATCATAATCCATGCTAGCAGCTACCGACAGAGACGAACACACATCTTGCTCCGAATAAACAAAGACTGCATATTCTTGAGTCTATGGAGGGTTGTGACTGAGAACAAAGACCC
Source organism: Tenebrosternarchus preto (assembly GCA_025802075.1). NCBI lineage: Eukaryota > Metazoa > Chordata > Actinopteri > Gymnotiformes > Apteronotidae > Tenebrosternarchus > Tenebrosternarchus preto. Next base: position 7,040,715 of record JAOYMR010000027.1, on the reverse strand, counting down.
ACCAAATCAATGTCCCCAACTGAACCACAGACTCTGAGGAAGGAGCCACGTCTAGGTGAGGCACAACACCGAAGACCCTCACCTCACTCGGGCAAGATTCTCTCAGCCACTAAAAGAAACCAAACAGAAACTAAATAAAAGGGACAAGCCCCTGTTTCTGATGGGATCGATACGGTTGAGCCTGTAACAGAAAGGCTGTAGGACCAATGTGAGACTGGACCAATCATGGACCAATGTGAGGATGATCAGAGTCTAATAGAATGTGATAAATGCAGAGGGTAAACATAACTGGACACGAGAATGAGGTAATCTAGAGTTGTATTCAGGTGTGTGGATATGCAGGGTGATTATATATGAATAATATATACATTGTGGCAAAACAACAAACGAGTACCACGCACCAGACAGACTTCAGGAGGGTCAAAGTACACAGGCGAAAGTCAGAGATAATGAAGAAATGAGACAGCAAGAACGAATTCAGCTCGCTGGGATGAGATGAGCTCCTCCTTCGGCTTCAGGGAACGATGACGTACAACGATCCACGTCAGCACAGGCGGAGCCCCAGAACAGGAAACAGGTGCAGTACTGGGACAGAACAAAAGAAGCACAAAAACACAAACGTAATGCAGTAGAACAAGCACCACCCTTGAGTGGCCCGTGCTTGTGACTGGCCCTTCCTGAGCGGATCCTCCACACTCCTGTTCTCCGTGCTCTCCTGTGGGGCTTCTGGGATGGCAGTAGCCCAGGTCCTGCTGGCTAGCGCTGGCCTTCTCATTAAAAGGCTGTCAGTGGCACGTCTGCTCATCTGATGCTCGCGCTGTCAACTCCCACCTGCCCCCTGGGCGAGAGGTGGGGGCAGATTTTGAGCCAGACAGCGGTTGCCCTCATACGCATCTCTCGCTCTGGCCCACCCTGGTGGGGTTGGGCTGGCAGGCTGGCATTGCAGGCCTCGGAACAGTTTTGATGTGGAGACCATGTGTGCCAAGCATAAGAAAACCTAATACATCAGTCCTTCTTTTGATTGATATTCTATTTCCTTTGTGTATTAACTTTCAATAAGGAGCAAACCCAGGAGGTATTTATGTTATGATAGCTTTTGCTGTGTGTGTGTGTGTGTGTGTGTGTGTGTGTGCCCGCCGGCACGCGCAAGTGCATGTGTGTAAACATTCCATCACAAACCTAGGGGGCGTTTTAAACAGAAACTTTTAGAGAGGAACCATAACAATCCAATTAGCTCTTCAAAACTAATCTCCGAAATGTGCATCTTTTCCCCACCTTCTGCTGGAAGATCTTTGACCTAACATCTGGTCCAGGAGAACTTGTCTCTGTGTGGTCTTTGTGAAGTGTCAGCTCATTAAACTACTCCCACGTACGCCGTTCATTACTTGGTGCCACGTTGGTCTCCTGGAGCTCTGCTGCTTGTGCCATTTGAACCACTAATTAGTTTAAGGAATCCAATCACATCTTCTCTGATCTCAGTAAACCTAAAGGCGTTTTTTTTTTTTTTAATGATTTGGTGATTCATTAGCATTTTGTTGCGTGTGCACGAGTTGATTGCTGCCTGTGCACTGAGAGCGTTGCTTGTGGAGAGAACGTGTGACTGCTCCAGTCGTCAGGGCTTCGTCTGTGATTGGTGGTCGAGCTTGAGCATCACCCTGGTACAGGCAACCACAGCGAAAACAGAGCTGCAGATCTCTGGAAGAAAACCGGAAAGGCAATGTAGACAAAGAACAGGATAGACATGGAAGGGAAAAGATGGAGGGAACAGGAACAGACACAAACAGCAACAGAGGAACTTAAAAAAGTTCCAGATGGAGAGGGAGAGACGCTCAAGGAGGGCTGGAGTGTGTTTTTTCACCGTCTACATGCCCGTTACCCACTCCTCACTGCTCTGGCCCCAGAGCAGCCCAGAAGGTCACCGAGCATCTCCAATATGACCTGATGGAGAGTCTCATGGAAATGTTCATGCAGTCTAACCTCCTCTCATCGGCACTCCACCTGCATCCTCCAGTACCTCCTTCAAGACCCACTGTGCTGCATGACTGTATCACGTATCAAATTAGGGAATGTGACAAGCAGACTCTCCTAAAGCTATGGAACATTCAGTGGGTCAGAGAGCTCTGTCCTTCTGACTCACTCCAGTCTAATTCACATGGAAAGGCAGTGTGTGAGAGTGAGTGTGTGTGTGTGTGTGTGTGGGAGGGACTTTTCTTTTGGTGGCATTTTGTCTTGCACGAAAAGTACAAACCCATTTAGGCTTCAGGCAGTATTTTAGAACTATTTATTTCTGATGATATTTTTGTATAATTTAGAATTTGACATATTGTGACAAGTTATGTATTATTTTATTCACACAATAAGTATGCAGTCAGTTAAAAAACCTTTTTTTTCATTGCTTTTTTTCTAACATTAGAACAAATCTTACTTGTTGCTGTCTGTGAGGCCATAGCAGAGCTTTTATTAATAAAAAAAAAGAGATTAATTTATTTTATTAATTTTAAGCATGAAAGGAATTATAACCAAGCAGATTAGAATATAGCAGTTTAGACCATATCCCTGCATGATTCCTTGCTGTTTTGCTGAGGAACATAACTGTGGCTGAACAACACTGCAGTCTCCCTCCTCAGACATGGTTTCACCATTTTTATCTTCAGCGAGAGCTTTGCCAGCACACCCAAGCTGACCTCGCTCTCCAACGGCGCTTTGTATTTGTGGGCACAGGTTCCGTACGTGAAGGTGGCCCCAGAGGACATCCTGAAGGTGCAGTTCCCCCGATTCACCACGCTGGACCTGCGGCCCACCAACATGGACGTGAGCCTGGCCGTCGCCGGCCTCCTCACATTCTTCAACAGCACCACATCCTGCCTCATCTGTGCCCAGGCCAGCTGTGAGTACATCTCCTGAGATGCCCAGTGCATGCTGCAACATTAAAAAGTCTTACAATTCCCAAGAAAATGATGTTTCAAGCTGTTTACCAGAGCGGGAGGAGCTTTATTTGCACCAGAAAGGTAAGCTGCTCCCATGGTAAATGTTTTTTTTTTTTTCGTTTTTTTTTTTCTCACCTTTTTTCTTGTGTTCCCACACGGCTTCAGCTGTGCTGAGGGTAGGGAGCTTTAGGTTGGAGCATTTATCTTGTTGAAAGATGATAAAGTTTTCAAGTCAAACCTTGAGGAGAGTGTGGGAACCAAATCAGTGTTGGTTCTCAGAAACAAACTGTAAAGTTACTTTGTGCCCTTATATTTATCTGCAGTGACACTTTTTTACATTAAGGCTTTACAGATTGATGCGTTTTACATACAGTGTGTTTTACATACAAATAATCACATGCTGTCTTGGTGAGTAGTGTACAGTTTCTATTAGGATTTGGGTACATGAGTATCTGGTACAGTACTATACATTCACTATTAGCATTAGTGGAACTTGTAAAATGATCATCTCAGCATAGTCCTGGTTACTGTATGCTGCTTCATTCGGATCTGGTCATTGCTGTAACTCACCTGCTTCATTCTGCTGTTGCCATTTTTGTAACACAGCTACCCTCTTCTGCTGTTCCTGCCCTGTTCTTCTGTTGTCACTGCTGCAACAAACCTGCTCCAGGTTAAGGAACCTCACACCTCACAGTTTAGTAACGCCCCTATGATCTGAACCAGATATGTCACATGTGATCATATGTCTATCATTTCTGCTGTATATGATCACGTGTGAGATGTTGGTTCCTGGGCTCTGGGCTCTGGGCCCTGCTGCTGTACAGACCGCCAGCTTCTCCTGACTCTTACTGGCTCCTTTGTGGGTACAGAAGCAGGAAGTGGTTCAGATGGGAACGGTGCAGCTGCTTCCTTGCTGCTCGTAGACACTTGGCATGATTGCTGACGGCATAACCGCAGTTCACTGCTCTCCCGTGTTCCTCCACCTTACACACATGATTATTTTATTAGGTTTCATTTAAGGTTATGTTCCACCATTCTGGTTTAATGATACAGATGTTTGATGCTGGCATTAGACACATGACTCAGCACTCACATGATATTGATTACCGCACGCCGTAGTCATTTTACACGCAGGAAGATACGGAATTGATTTCAGAAGCATCACACACTCGCCTTCGCTCTTATTGGCTCGCCGGCTCTCGTTATGTGTCCTGTCACACTTGTTCACCATCAAACAACCCCTCACGACGGGCGCTTGTAGTGACAGCCATCTCTCCTCTAACGTGCATGTAAGTGGATGGATAGAAAGACTCACTAGCCAAACAAATGAGAGGTGACAGATCATCCGGTGAACTCATCTGGGACTCGTTCAGGTCAGAATCCAAGCCTCCACTCAGCTCGGGGTTGATCAACAAATTATAAACAAACACCAAAACATCGAAAGACTTTGTTTCTTGGCCACTGTGCTGGGGATGTTTACAGGCATTGAGGGGCATAACTGTGAGTGCGAGACCTGAGTGGTAAGTTCAGACTTTTCTTGATCAGAACATCTGAGCCCAGCTTTAATCAGTGTGGAGTGATGAAGGAAGGCGTGCTCCTAGCAGTAGCAGGAAGATGTTTGTGCAGGTAACTTTTTGTTGCCGTTTGGTAAAATTCCCAGGTGCAGGGAAGTCCACATTGGAATGTTATTCACGTTCCAAGACCCTCCTCATCCCATTACTCAAACACGTGCCTTCTCGTTCAGGGAGCAGCAGCTCCAACTTTTGGGTGGAGGAGCTGTTTTATCTGCAAAGGAGTCTGGGGGAAGCGCAGATAGCTCCTTGTTTGTGCATCTTGTTTTAAAAGGTTCTGTTTCCTCCCCGTGGAGTTCCATGAGAAAATAAAGCACGATCCAGGGAGTGCAAGGCAAATTGTGCAACAACTCTTGTGGCAAACTTCCTGCCAAGAGTCTTTTCAAACATCTCCATAAAAAACAAAACTTCACACCGTATTGGAATGGCTGAAGTGGGTTAGTGTCGCTGTGCTAGCTGTGTCTTTTTCTTAGGTGTGCTGTGATGCTGCACTGGGACTAAATCTTGTACACTCTCTAGAGTTACTGCACCAAGTTGCTCAAATCCTTTTGTAAAAAAAAATTGCTTTTTTTTCTGCACCCAATCATTGTTCTCTCTCGGACGCTCTTTTGTATTTGTCGCTAAATTTCCCAGGCAGATACACTTGAGCTGTAAGCTGATGCTAATCTGGTAAGTAACACTGAGAAATGCAAATACGATGTATCCAGAAGGTCCTTAACTTTAGTTTTTGATATATGCTAGTTTTAGGTTTTTAGGTTACTTTTCTGGGTTACAGTTATTTACCTTAGTTATCTAACACCATGGCCAAGAAGCCCTTGCAGTTTAACCTCAGTGTGTAGTTGAACTTTGGCTACCAGCCACATTTTTTTTTGCGTTGCAAGTTTTACGTTCAAGACCTGACAACAAAAACGTATATGGACAAGTGTTTAGACACCTACACATTACACCTACAGGAACTGTTATGATATCCCTTTCAAAATCCATAGGTATTAATATAACGTTGGTCCCTCCTCTGCAACTGTAACAGCTTCCATTTTTCTAGAAAAGCTTTCTGCAATATTCTAGAGTGTGTCGATGGGAATTTGCTCATTCTTCCAGAAAAGCATATGTGAGGGCAGACGACGGTGTTGGACGAGAGGGCCTGCAAACTCCATTTGCAGTTAATTCAAAAGGTGTTTGATGGAGTTGAGCTCAGGACTTCCACACCAAAGTCACCCACCATGCCCTTATGGGCCTTGCTTTACGTACTGACACACTGACATGTTGGAACAGAAAAGACTCTTCCCCAAACCAAATTGGAAGTATGTCCAAAATATCTTGGTATGCTGAAGTATTAAGATTTCTCTTGACTGGAGCTAATGTGTCTAGGCCAACCCCTGAAAAAACACCTCCATAGCATTATCCCTCCCTACAGTTGGAACAGTGCAGTCAGGCAGGTAACGTTCTCCTGACATTCACCAAACAGAACCTGTTTCCTCTGCACTCGGTGACCCCGCTCTGTAACTTTTATGTGATGTGTCACTTCATGGATGAGTTGATGTAGTTTGCTTCCCAGTGCTTCCCAGTTTTTTCAGTAATACCTCTCACAGCTGATCGTGGAGAATCTAGAAGGACAGAAATTTCATGAAATTACTTGCAGCAGTGGCATCCTATTAGAGTACTATACTCAAATTCACTGGGCTCTTTAAAACGACCCATTCTTTCCCATATATCTGCAGATTCAGACTACATGACTTAGGTACATGATCTTATACACTTGTGGCAACAGGACAGAATGAAACACCTGAATTAACTGACTAAGAGGTGGGTCCCAAACATTTTGCCCATATAGTGTGACTGTCAAAAATAACAGCTTTCACAATATAAAGAAATACAGGCATAATAGTGTGGAAACAAAATGACGTGCTTTTTTCCAGTGGTGAGGCAGCAGTAGTAAACATTTTGACCTGCTTGACTTGCACTAAAGAGAAAATCCAAGAAACTTGAGAAAAATCCTGGTGAGGATTTCTGTTCTGAAACTGCAGTACCCACCTCTGATTATTAATTTAAATAATTGTTTTCATAATAATACTTTTTTGGGTATGTTAATGAGAAAATTGCATGTTAATGGGTGGTTGGGGTTTTGGCTGGCGGTGCTTCTCCAGCAGAGGTGCAGGGCCAGCAGAGCTCGAACTCAACAACAACAAAAAAGAATAATTAAGAGCAGTCAAAAACCCAAGCGCCCATTAATATGCGTTTCCTCATTAACATACCAAACAAGTATTATTCTGAAAATTATCATTATAAAAACGAATACGTCAAAACATTGAAATTAATATTATTAAAATACTGCAAACATTATATTTGCAAATCCTGTCTATGGCACATCATGCTTAAAAATAGATACACGGTTAAGCTGTCCTGTGTATTTGGTGATCACGTTGCATAATTTGTGGCAATTCTCTGGATTTCTTGTCTAAGATAGCTAGATGTTTTTACTTGTTGTGATATTTGCGTTGACCAATCAGTGGCTGGCTAGCCTAGCGTGTCATCACTAGCTGTCTAAACACTAGCTTAGTTAAACATCTGCACATGACAATCGCTTTAGGGATCTCAGTACTTCATAGTCCATGTCATGGCACCAGAAGTTAAAAATTCTAATTAAATATATTTAAAAAAAGTAGGTGGATATGATGGAATTTAAGTACATTTTCAACCCTGTAAATGTATGAACAAGCGTATAAAGTACCTTCTTTTAAAACAGCTCTTAAAAGTACAGTTTATTCAGGTGCTTAAGTAAATCTAATAGAGCAAATGTAATGTGTCACTACCCACCTCTGCCCAGACCGTATCGATTTGCCTGAGTTCCTCTGGAATGCTGTAGGTTCACTGGAAACCGAGAGAGGCGGAGCATCTCATTGGACACCTTCACAGTACACCTTCACACTCTCCGTGATCTCATCCCATTTTTAAACCTTTCAAATGACATTTTGTCCTTTTGACTAAGTACGTACAAAAATAGTTGTTCGCCTGCTGTGTTTCATAACACGACACGGCGGACCAGACCTGGAGTCTGACCGTCTGAAGGAGGGCAGCATAGCCGTTCAGAAAATGGGAGCGTGGGTGTCGACAATGGCAGGAAATGACACAGGATGTAGTGATTGACCTGCACCAGTACCCCTTCAGCACCGTGGACAACAGCTGATGCCTCCGTCTGTACGTTTAGCAGTAGACCTGTTGGCCTCAGTCTCTCTCTCTCTCTCTCTCTCTCTCTCTCTCTGTCTCTCTATGCATAGGACCCATTAATCACCCCAGATGGTGACAGCCTAATAGAGCATTGGTCCACCCATGAATATTTCTCCCCTCTGGCCTGCGCCTCATAGCCAGAACGCAGCAATTCGTCCTGATAACCTACAGCACTGTTAACTGCACTGGCCTGGCAGTCTCACACACACCCTGTCTGCTGGGCTGGGTTGGGCTGGGCTGGGCTGGGATATGTTTGGTTGGGCTGGGATAGGCTGGGATACACTGAGCTGAGCTTGGATAGGCTGGGATAGGCTAGGCTGGGCTGGGCTGGGTTAGGCTGGGCTGGGCTAGGCTGGGTTAAGCTGGGCTGGGATAGGCTGGGCTGTGCTGGGATAGGCTGGGTTGGGCTTGGCTGGGCTGAGCTGGGATAGGCCGGGTTCTGAGCTCTGGCCTGTAGGCTGGGCTAGCTGCCATTCAAGAGGGGTTTGGGTGAGACAGCTGTAGTGTTAGTAGTGTGGTCTCATTAGCCTGGAATATGGGCTGTGCTGAGATAGGGAACCAGCAGACCTGAGGGACCACCCAGTTTCCTGGCAGGCTGCTCCAAACAGCTGGCCAGTCACAGGAGCAGTGTGCAAAGCTTTCATGCATCCACTCTGGACTCCTGGCAACCCTGCTTTGACTGGAAAAAAAAAACAAGTTTGATTTCCTGTCAGACACAGACACACACACACACAGGGTGTGACTATCTTTGTGGAATATTTCCTTTGCTATAATGCTAGGCTATAATGCTACACACACATTACTATGACCTTGTTTTCCTTTTCTGATTAAATCCCTATTATCTGGTCAACTTCATTCAGCACACAGAGATTATATGGAGGGAGAAAAAAAATAGTTCTACAAATGAAAAAATATCGAGTAGCCTTGTTTAACCTGGAGTTTAACCTAGTGGCTTAAACCCAGTTATTCTGTAATGCTTCTTCCTGTAATACACTTTATAACACAGATGTTTACTACAGAGAACTGCATCGAACAAGAGCGTCATTACACCTGCAGTACAACCATCCAACTGTGTGATTTTTGAACTTGCCTTTGTTGTTTTCATATTATGTGTGTTAATTAGATTATTGCTGCTGGGTGCAGCGCAGATTGTTTCTCGCTTCTGATGTTCAGGGCACTTTTCTTCAGTCGTCGCTGGGACTGAAGGATGGAGTCAGCGTTCGCATCTTCCCCGTGCTTCAGGAGAAGAGAGATGACAGGCTCTCGCTTTGTCTCCTCCTGCATTTTTTTCTCATTTGACATCAGACAATTAATTCGATGTAAGAAAAGGCCATAATGGGATTTCGACGTGAGCCTTTATTAAACAGCACAGAGAGAGAAATGTCCCTCCTCCTTTAACTTATCTGTGTGTGTAAGAAGAGGAGCACAGCGGAGGAGAGTTGGAGAGATTGAGTGCTGAAGGCATAGAGGGGTGGAGAGATGGAGGGAGAGAAGGACAGATGGAACGGTGGAGAGATGGAGGGGGGGTGTGGAGGGGTATTTGGATGGAGAGATGGAGGGAGGGATAGAGATGAGGGAGAGATGGAGGGGTGTTGGGTGGAGAGATGGAGTGAGGGACAGAGAATAGGGAGAGATGGAGAGGTGTTGGGTGGAGAGATGGAGGGTTGGCTCATGGAGAGCTGACTGCTCCTTCCTACTTGAGCTGACAGAGAAATTTTCCTCTGCCTCCTTTAACTACTGGGTTCAAGGACACAGGTGGTGGAAAGTTGTAAGCTCACTTTAGCTTGGAGCTGTGAGTGGGTGAGAGGAGTGGTGTGGTTCATGTTTTCATGTTCCTGTCCACTGTGTGTACTTGGTTTGCCCACATCAGATTTAAAACTCTGATGCTTGTCTACAAAGGCAAAAATCGACCAGCGCCTTCCTACATGACGATGATGGTCGAAAGCCTGATCCGTACCTCGAATATGTCAAGCCTCCAATACAGCTTGGCGTGAAACACCAAGCTTCAAGTCTCACGAAAGGCAAGCTTTGAGATTATTCTCTGTCCTGGCTGTTCCACACCCTGCACAAACAACCAACAATCTAGACTTATGAACTCTAGACAAATCTAGACATTGATCGAACTGACTCTTCTAAGGAATTGTGCATAGCAGGTTGGTGAAAGTACCCTAGCTAGCGCATATTAAGATAACTAAAACACTTATTAAAGCCCTTAGCCAAATTACTGCATAAAATACCTATGACCCATTAACATTAAATTCATGGTGTAATTTTGCTGCAAGTATAATCCTGAATGTTTTTCATTTGATATGATTCTAATAATATGTATTTTTACTTCATTTTCTATTAACAAAACATTCTTACATTCATTATGGAGTCAATATACTTTCAACCTGGGGCTGGATAAAATAGTTTTTTTGTGTGCTGCAATGGTTGTGTGACTTATTATTTAAGTTTTTGTTGATAATTCATTAACCATCTAGAAAAGGACTGAGGGAACACTGGTAGTGAGGAAACAGTGAGAGAGAAATGTATTTTTATGGATCTTTTTGGATTTCAATGTTTAACATGTTATAGTCAATTGTAGAAGCATCCAAATGTAGGAACATGTACATGGTGTTTTAATTAGGTATTGGCAAATCCTATTGATTCTCCTAAATGTATCACATAGAAATTGTCATATGTGTCACATAGACTCTAAACCAAACAAAATCAATAAAAATACCCATAGTGTGTGGGATTTTAAGAGTGTATGTAGTGAGGGGGTTTAAGAGTGCACGTGTGTGTAGTGTGTGGGTTTAAGAGTGCACGTGTGTGTAGTGTGGGGGTTTAAGAGTGCACGTGTATGTAAGGTAAATGAGAGGCATTGTAAAGACCTGCTAGGAGTCTCCAGGCTGTTGGAACATGGCGGATGACGGGCAGCTGGTGCTGAACAGGATCCTGTTTTTATCCAAGTCTCAGTGTGACAGGAGGCTTTGTGCTGCTCCCAGTGAGTCCTCTCTCCATCCAGCTCCATCCTCAGGCTTCCCTCGTCTCCCCTGCCCTCCACCCATACACACCACCCCTCCTTGCTCCAAAGGCATGTCACAGGAGTCAGTCTAGTGATCCAGGCTGCCACAAACCCCAGCCAACAGTTGGCACTGTCAGAAAAGAAGAAATAATAAATGACATTCTGAAAGATTTTTTCCCCTATTTTTCTATCCTCCCAAAAAACCCGAGGAGGTGGGCAGTTCTCCCGCGGGCTTGTCCTCCTTGGCTGGAGAGGAGCAGTCAGAGCTGCTGGGGTGTGCAGCACTGCCTGATGTAGTGTTGGCCACGTGAAACAGCATGTGGTGCAGCAGGAGGTGCGATGCGCTGGAGAACAGGGAGGAGGACTATGGAGGTGAGGAGAAGGAAGGGAAGCAGGATAAAGTAGAAGACCAAGGAAGAAGAGGGGAGGTGAGCGAGGGGAGGTTGGTAGGGAGGACCATGAGGGGTTTTCATCAGAGATCCACCGTGGGTCTCCGACGTTCCTGCTCCAGGTTCCAGCTCTGCGTGACATAGGCGGCTAAAATCCTCAGAGTCCAGTGGGTCAGAACAGCCAGTACCAAAACCCAGTGAGTTCTGATAGGTCCAGCCATTGCATTATCACTGGTTCTGTTTTGCTTTTCTGATTTTGGTTTGGAAGATTTTAAGGATTAAGGATGATCTTAGCTGCTAAAAATCGGCATAGAAATATTTATATTGGTTTCTATATGTGATTACACTGGAGCCCATAAACCCAAGTCTTTATTACTAAACAGTGCTCAGTAAGCATTTCTTACTGTTCTGTGCACAAATTCCATACATCACGACAGTCCCTTTCCACACAAAATGACCTGCATTTGCAGACAAGGACGTGACACGTATTTGTGTTTATGAAAAATCCCCTGAACAAAATGGTATTTAATACAATGTGCTGCTAAACTGGCATCACAGTAGTGGAGTTTGCATTTTCAGTATTTTGTTGTAAGTGAGTAAACTTGGATTAGACAACAAAAACGACATAAAGCCTCTTCCGCAAACCAAAAACATCAAACTGTAAATATAACCAAATACATCAAAGTATAATTATAACCCCAGTCATATAAAAACAAAAACACAGTCAGTGTCTGAGCAATCAAAGTAAAAATGACTTTGTAAAAAAGCAACAACAACGTGTTTATTTTTCTTTTTGTTGTTGAAGAAAAAAAAAATGTGTTTAATGCGAACATGTTTAATGAAAGAGGATATGTTTATCCAGATGTGTTCTGATTGGCTCTTGTAAATGTGTTGCTTGATTCCATGGAAACGTTTAACCAGAGCGGTGGAGTCTTTGGAAGCAGCACGATCGCAGTGGTTTGTACATTTAATGAGTGAACGTGGAAATGAAACTAACCAGCAACTGTGCATGACTTACCTATTAAACACAATGATCTGGTTTTAGAAATCCTGCAGTCTGGAGACCTGTGTGTACAGTTCCTGCATGGTTCCTCAACATCACAAACACAGATGATCAAAAACGCACGCAAGTTTAGATCTTACACTGAAAATATGAGACCTGTCTTTTCAGTGAAGTAGAACTATTCAAAGCAAAATAAAATCCTTGAATGTGTCACAATTGCACACACACACCAGAAATTCTTATGAACAAAGTCCAACTGATACACTCCAGCTGAGTCTTTAAGAACTCTTGTTCCATCACAGGGGAAAACATGTGAGGTGACTCAAAGGGCCAAGTAGCTTCATTCATCTAGAAGATCAGAGAACACACAAATATAATGAGACAAAATCTTGTTGACCTTTTGAATTCAGGCTGTAGCTTTATAAAATAGCTTCACACCTGCCCTGTTAGGCCGGTGATGAAAGAAAACTGGACGATAGTTCAAGAACCGAAACCTTTTCTAAGTTGTGTCCTGGCATCACCAAGCATCCTCATCTCTTGTTATTCGCTTCTTCCATACCTACAATTTATTTATAAGGATCTCTAGAAGAAAGACACTTTTATTGTGAAACCACAAATACAAGTTAACAGAACATTACATTTTAGATCAAAATCTGGTCTTTGTTGGTCAGGAGGGTAACACTCGCGGTTGGATCTCACAGCAGGACAGTGATCCAGTGTGTGCTCCCAGAACCACTCCTAAATGCCTCACCGACTAGAGAACGGTTTTGCGTTTGCTGTCATAAACGGCATTGAAAACGTGCAGTCGGAGCAGAAAAGAGGAATTGAACAGCAGACATTCAGGAGGATGTGGAGAGACAATGCATGACGTCTTTGTATCTGTCCTCCCACCTCATTCAGCAGAAGAGAAAAGGAATCAGAAGAGAGAAAGATCAAAACAAATGCACGTGTGGTTTCATTTTACATGCATGTTTTCAAGAATTTTCAACATTTTTAACAGTCAATTTAATTATGCACATACTATATATATATAGTGTGTGTGTGTGTGTGTGTGTGTATGTGTGTGTGTGTGTGTGTGTGTATAAATAGAATTTACACATTGCTTTTTCTAATATAAATTAGTTCCACCTACTAGAACCTGGAATCACTTTGCTGGCACATCTAATGAAGGACCTCTGTCTCAAACATCCTGTTTCTCTGGAAACCTTGTGTTGTACTTCACTGCAGTTTTTAGAATATATATATATATATAAATATGTGTTATGGAGTTTTTGTTGAGAGAGAACTTTCACTAGTGTTACGGTCCAAATCAGCTGGTTTGGTTTAGATTTAGTGTATTTGGGATAAAAGATTAACTGCTGTGTTCAGCTGCATGTTGATCAAGAGAAGTGAGTAAAGAGTCTTGAAAAGTGAATTCTGTATTGAGAAATGTGTAATAACCAACTGTGAAATCTGTATTTGTTAAGTTTTATTAAAGCATTTTAACCTGATCTATTTTTAATGTTGATTTTCGCTATAAGGCCAAGATAATAAAGTTTAGTAACAAAGTACATTTTGCTTCATTTCACCAGTGTTGTCATTAAACCCTAGAGGACACATGACTCCCCCTCTCCCTCTCAAATGTTCAGTATATTCAGTATATTCAGTATGTTCAGTATGTAAAATGTTCTTTACTACATCCTATTATTTAAACATTACATTATTTCTGGGTGATGTATTGGAATTATTAAGATAATTATCTTGGGACCTGTTGAACTAAAGTGGCTTTGGTAGCACTGTTAGTCTGGAACATTGATACTATATGGATTACAACCTTCATAATAACAGGGTCTGTAAGTTGGATTGCATTTTCTAGCCTCTTGAATTGCAGTAGAGGGAGTTGAGAAATTGCATGTGACAGAAACAGACATGAGCCTTCATTCGTTGATTTAGTGTGTGTGTGTGTGTGTGTGTTTATGTGTGTGTGTGTTCAAAAGGCCTATTAAACCTGGAGGTGCTGCTGCGACAGTTTCTCATCTCCAAGGAAACCCTCTCTGTTCGCATGCTGGACGATAGCCAGGACCCCACCCCCCTCCTGAAAGAGATCCGCGATGACAAGACTGCCACCATCATCATAGACGCCAACTCTACCATGTCCCACATCATCCTGGAGAGGGTGAGACGGCACTCTGCATTTTCCTTTACAAACCTCAGGCAAAAAAGAAAAGGCTGAAATTAAGCATCTAATAAGAAAAAGCGCTGCCAAGATCTTGCATGATGGTCTGCATTAAAGTTGAGCAGAATATGTTTGGGCTTTGTGTGTGTGTGGAGCGAATAGAACAGCGAGCGAATTTGATTGGCCGAAGGCAAGTATGTGGCAGCGGCTGTGGGAGGAGGGTACCGATGGTCGTTGGTTCTTGAGTGGGTTTTTAGATTAGCCATTGTTTAAGTCAGCATCTTAGAGAGCTCAGATGCTTAGTCTTCAGTGACCCCCCCCCCCAGGGGGTTAAGATACAGGTACTCCAGAATCATCCACTCACTCCTCTGTCTATGACATTCGCTGAGGGCTACAGCCCCTCCCGATTCTCATTACACCTTTTCGCTAATAACCCGTCACCTGTCGGCCAGCATGGTGGGAGTTTGAATCTCACCACTTAAGGAGGCCCGATTGGATGGGGAGGAGTTAGAGCTCACAGGCAGGACCTATGGTTGTGCCATAATAACTGCAAACTTCATTATTTCGGGAACGGCCCAATCAACGGCTGAGGGAGGAGCAGAGGGCGGGGACTGAAGTGGAGGGAGTGAGGTAGAGTGACATCCTCCGCGGTACCTCCTCTCTCCAGCTGAGGGTTTTTATTGGCTCCAGGCTAAAGCCATCATGAACTCTCCCAGTTCACGAAAGTGCATGTCTCAAATGCACATCCAAAAAACAGTGGTTTTTTGTTGTTTTTTTTTCCCCAAATTTCTCTTGATTTTGGTGTTTATGGTTCCTCCCCACTGTCTACATCTTTCCCTGTTATATAATAGATGCTAACCCAGCAGGGAAGGGCTAGCGTCTGCTTTATCTCAGATGCGTGAAGCCAGACACACCACGACAGTGCATGATCGGAGGCAGGTCCTTGATTGGCTGATTCACTGCACCGATCTCTAGCAGGAGAGGGAACCGAGGTAACGGCTCCCAGCCGAAAAACGGTTCTTTTTTCCGGTCGGCGTTTGCACTGCGAGGTTCTGCGTTCGCTCCGAGCCCAACTCCAGGAGGCGCAGGCCGAGGAGGATTCGTCATTCGGTCTGCTCCCTTCGGCCAGGCTGCTCGCGCCTCCCCAGGGGCCGCCGCTTCCCTCGCCACTCCCTCGTGGAGTTTTGAGGAGAGCCACTCACATTTGCCATCCTGTGTCCTGTTTTATATCTTGCCGTTTGCTCTATTTTGCCTTAATCAAAAGATCCGATGACTGCCGCAGGCCATTCCTGGGCTTTTTCGTGTTGCTATGGTGACAGCGGGCACACCGTTTGGCCTGTGAACGGTGCTGTTCGCGGCAGGGGGGTTCGTTAGTCTCTCACTCTCTGTTAGCCCTGCAGTCCCCTCCTGCTCCAATCACCTCTTAGTCTCTCCCTCACTCCCTGTCTCCATCACTCCCCTCTCTCTCCATCTTCTTCTCTCCTTCTCTCTCTCTCTCTCTCTCTCTCTCTCTCTCTCTCTCTCTCGCTCTCTCTCCTCCTCTCTCTCTCTCCCCAGTCTCCTCACTGTTTTTCCATCTCACTCTTTCCATGACTCTCTCTGTCTCTCTGTCTCCCTCCCTGTCTCACTGATTCCCCTTGCTCTGTTTATACACACCCCCTTCCACCTCTAACAACCTCTTCATCTCTCACCTGTCTCCCTCACCTCCCCTTTCTCTGTCTCCCTCTCTCCCCATCTCTCTCCCCTCTCTCTCCCCATCTCTCTCCCCTCTCTCCTCTCTCTCTCCCCTTTCCCTGTCTGCCTCACTTCCCCCCTCTCCTTGTCTCTCTCTCTCCTTCACTCTCTCTCTCTCTCTCCCCCATTCTCTCCCACTCTCTCTCTCTCTCTCTCTCTCTCTCTCTCTCTCTCTCTCTGTGAGAGAGATTCAGGCATGTGGTTGAACAGAGGAAGTGGAGTTGGCTTGGTTCCAGTGGGTGAGGAACATACAGCAGCCAAGTGTGGAGGAGCTGCCAGCATTCACACCACTGCTCTCTTGCACCAGCTTGGGTTGCAGGATTCAATTACATGGTCAATTGCAAGGCCAAATCTTACATTATAAAATACTTACGCAAGGACAAAATTATCCTAAGCTGAGAAAACACTTGGCTACTATAGCTGGTTTCCTCCTACTTCTGTTCACTCAGGCAGTTAGTGGTAGATTCTCTTTGCATGTCTTTGTTGAACTTTAAAGCAGTGGAAACATGAAAAATGCTGTATTTTAAAGGTAAAGGCTCATTCATAGCAGATGTTTGTGTAGCTAATTAGCCTCACCCAACACAAACATTTCAGATCTTCAGGATTGAACCATACAACCATCACTTCAGCATTTTTTCTTTTCTTTTTTTTTTGTGGTTTGCTTTGTTTTGTTTGTTTGTTTGATCACCAGATTTCTCCAATTTCCATTTTTGAGTCTTAAACAGAGGAACCTAATCTTCATCTAATTAAGTCTTGTTGGCCTGGCGCATCTGGCTAAATCCATTAGTCACTGTCCAGTTGTCATGGTACTTTGTGTACTGGTCTATTGCTCTAAAGGGCTGAGGTGTTTTCAGCAGAGTCTATAGGAAGGCCTTGTTCTTCTGGATTGCTAAAATATATTTAATGAAGCTGAGGTCCACTTTTCCAGTCACAGATGGATTTTCCAGAATATTAACCTCAAAACTCAGAGTGCAGTTTCTAAAACAACAACATTTCTCACATCAGTGTACTATTCGTTCAAAAGATGTGTGTTGTGTAGATCAGTCACTGAAACGCTGTCTCCAAATCATGAGAGCCTTTTCATCATAATGTGAACACTGACACAAAATGTGAAGTCTGAACTGAGCAGACCTTACAAAAGTTACACAAAAGAGTGCTGTGTACACAAATGTGGAGGGGGTGGCCTTTATAGTACGTAGTTATTATACAAATTCCAAATTGTGATAGAAAGAAACTAAGATAGGTCTGGTTACAGTTCTGGAAACAAAAGGATATGTTGATGGCCTTTTGTAACAGCTCTGTAACAGAAAACAATGTAACAGGGGTCAATGCTGTAACTCCTGGACTTCTGTGACCGCAATGTAACAATAGATATTATAACAGGGCTCATTGCTGTAACCCGTGGTCTTCTGTTACAGCAATGATTTACCCCCCGAGGAAACCTTGCTGAGCGAGTGGGAGTTGAGCATGACCATCTAGCAAAAGTGTGACCAGCATGCCACAGGCAAAAACAGTGTGTTAAATGTTTCGTAAAATTTAGCTTTAGCATCTGCATTTTGTATGAATGCGTTGAAAAGTGGAATAGTCCTGTGGCAAATTGCGTTAATGTTGTCAGGTTTTAAGGTGCTGTTTTGAGAATGAAATTAATGTTTCAGTAAGTTTATCTAAGAGATTAAGGAAAACCTATAATCTTCATTGTCAGCTTCTTCCCTTGCAAATGTGCTTCTATTCACATTTATTCATTTTTCACTGTTTTTCAAAACATCTCACAGACAAAAACCCCAAACCCCAGTGGATTACTGTGAAGAACATAATGAAAGCACTTCGTAACAACTGATAGAAGTGATTCACACAAATATAGTGGAAGCTTTTCAGACCCCTTTTACTTGTTGCAAATGTTACTGGGTTGTGCATTTGGTTTTAAATCATAACTATCATTTTTACCTACCAGTTTACAATGAATCATCTATGATATCAAAGTGAAAACATATTTTTTTAGAGAGTTCTCAAAATTAATTAAAAATACAACATTATTCACAGAATTATTCAGACCATTTTCTGTGGCACTCAAAATATCGGTCAGTTATGTGCTGTTTGTTTAAATTATCCTTGAGATGTGTGTAAAAGTCACTTGGAGTCCACCTGTTTCAATGTGAATGTATTGGACAGTTTGGAAAGGTACCTGGCTTTTTTAAGCACAACAACTGTCTGGACAAAACCAGGTCCACGGAGCTGTCTGTCAATCTCTGCAATCAAAGTCAGAGATCAAAGCAAGGATCCAAAACAATATCTAAGGTTTGTAGTGTTTCCATGACCACTGTGGGCTCAATCATTTTGAAATGGAAAATGCTTAGCACAACCTTGAGCCTTTTTAGAGTTGGATATCCAGCCAAACTGGATGTCTGGGTAAGGAGCTTTTGTTACGGAAGTAAGAGCCCAACAATCGTCCTAAAAGAGCTGACAGAAATGGGAGAGCCCGTTAGCTGGTAAGACTTCATGAATCAAGTCTTTATGGCTGAGTGGAAATACAGAAACCCCTGTTCAGTAAAATATAAACAAACATAAACAACACAAGGATAAACAACATAAAGGACTGATGTGTGTGTGGGGAAAAAATCTGGTTCAGTGAGACAAAAAGTTTGGTTTTGGTATGACCACAGAAAAAAGTTATTCAAAGAATTCATGATATAATTTTTTCATTTGTGATTTTAATTAATTATAAATTGAGAAAGTCTTTTATTTAATAAAGTCTTCAGTTTTGTTCATAATGAAATGCTTTACTGGACCTGATGGACAAGATCTAAGACTATAGTGGTCTGTAGAAACTTGTGAAGTCTGAATATTTGATGATGCTGAAATAGACCTGATGCTACTAAGATCTGTATGTAATGTCTGTGAAATCTTTCAGTGTCAAGAATGATAAGTTAACTTTGGTAAATGGCTCAATATGAACAGAAAAAGAGATGTCATACACGTAATATTAATATTTCCTTTGTGAATACTGTTTCTCAAGTGTTGCTCCAATGAATCTCAGAGCAAACCCATGAGTTATACAACAATCCTGAGCTGATGAGACCAAATGAATGAAGAAGACATGAATCTAGACAGGAACGAAATGAAACCAACAATATTTGTGATTCACAAAGGCTGCTCAAATGTTCCTTTCAGGTTTTGTTTCAGGTTTATTTGAATGCAGCTCAGAATTTTTCATGTTTGTTGCTCTTATAAGAGCCTTAGGAGAAATAAGCAGGTTTGAAATGAACACTGGCTGATCCTAAAATGATAAGGTCTTGTTAGTCCATCGTGCGTTTAGGGATATGTGCACACATCTTCAGAAATATGGCTTTTAAATTGGTAAACGTGTTGAAGCAGTTGAAGAAAGCTGATTTCATACTCCTGTAAAATCTACAGTCCTGCTGTTTCACATTATTTGCTTGAGCATGCAAACACACACACACACACACACACACACACATCAACACACACACAGAAGGATTCATGAAAGGCTTGGTAATTAGATGAATCGAATCAGAGAATTTATTGTTTGTGAAGCCCTTATCACTGAATGAAGAGTTCTCCAGTGTTTAAAGTGTACGAGAGCTTAGAATTGAGAGTAGCTCTCTGAATAGCCTCTTTTGCTATGTGAGTTTAAATGATATTATTTAGGAAATAGCGCGTCATTTATGAATGATAATTATTATAATTAGACTTTTGAAAGTAGTATGATTTGTGTTTGCATGTCTTGAGTACTTTGGATGTCTTAAAGCATGGTTTGGCAAGAAAATCCAGGGGTTTGAGTGAGCTGTCTTGAAAATTATTTAGTAACTAAGAAAAACTGAAATTGTCCATTGAAAATATGATTTTACAGTATCTTGCAACTTGTAAGACCTGGGCGGGACGTGTTGCTAATGTTCTGACCTGAGATCAGTTCCAATCCTAATGTCTAGCATAGCTTAGGCTAGAAGAGTAGGTTGTAGATGCTGCAATTAACTGAAACTATAGTGAAAGGATAATGAGAGACTCTAGCAGTAATTGCTTTAAAAATGAATCCCAACATTTTAGGCGGGGGGGGGGGGGGGTAGCACTGCTGCAGAAAAAAGAGCCAGGGATCAGGACCATGGAGAGCACCAGAATCATCTGTAAGCCACAAAGCTCCACTATTATAACAGGTGCAGAAGTCTCTGGCTAGAGGCTTTCACAAAGGTAACTCCTGCCACACCATGTTGGGGAAAGGAATATAAAGTGTGGCCTCGAGATGTGAGGAGAGAGAAACGGGTGTGGAAAGAAGACAATCAACTCCCAAACCAGGTTCTTCCGACCTGTGCACCATCAGCACCTGTTAGCAGCCATGTTTAAGGACTGTGGACAAGCATGGAAGATGTGGATCTCGTTTGGTTCTCTGAGCCAGGCTGATCTGATCTGTACGCCGTTCGCACCAGATAATCGCAGCCAGCCGTGTGTAAGGACGGTGGACGGCGCGGTAGATGCAGATCGCGTCTTGGTCCTCTGAGTCAGGCCGAGCGACTCTGTTCCATCTCAACAGTCTGGCTCAGTCAGAGTGTTAAAGAAGGTCACTGTTCCTGTGCTGGCATCAGAGAGCCATCTGATCCAATATGTTTTCCTCTCTCTCTCTGTCTCTCTGTCTGTCTGTCTTTATCTCTCTCTCCATCACTCTGTATCTCTCTCTTTGTCTCTCTGCACTATCTCTATCTCTATCTCTATCTGTCTCACTCTCCCACATCCATAGGCTTTAATGGCATGACTGAGTGAAGTACCATATTGTCAGAACACTGGATATTAACTTATAGAACACGTTTATTAACTTATAGAACATATTAACTCGTAGAACATTTATAATTAATTACAATGAACTATAATCATACAAATAATTAATAATTAATTTCTCTCTGTATTTAATTTAATGCTTTAATTGAATGAATATTAGAAGTTATCACCAAATAATCACCAAAGCAAATGAACACAAAAGAAAGTACTACAACAATTCTTCAATCAGCAGTAATGATGAACTGAAGGGGAAGACTTGCTGTCTCACTGATGCCTCTCTCATTCTTGTCTCACTCTTATTCTACTTCAGTCTGTCACTCCATCTCACTCTCTCTTTCTCTCTTACACATACTTTCTCTCACTCTCTCATTGTCTCACTCCATCTCACTCTCACTTTCACACTAAATCTCTCTCTCTAGTGGTGTAATTAATATAGATTTTGATCAATACATTCAAGAGTGCATGATTAATGATTACATCCCAGGGAGTCTTTGTGAAAAAAAAATTTATTTGAGAACTCATTTCAAATGACTGTGTAGTTTTGACTTCACTTTCTTTTTCAAATAGGAAATGCAATTATGTTTCACCGGAGGCTGATAGAAATCAATAGCATTTTATTTATCTAATGATGCTCAGATCAGAGTGGAGAAAGACTGGCTGGTTCCTGTATTACTGACTCATCCACATCATATAGGCATTGGAGGAGATTACAATGCATTGCAAACACACGCACAAGCTCATGTGAAGGCTCACGTGGCCACATGTGTGCCTGTACACATACATGCCCACACATGCGCACACACAACATGCACATGCATGTACAAATAACTGACTGACATTTGATTGAAATACTTTTGATTCAAATACTTGGAATAGTTTTGTGGCTGTTTCCTAGGAGACAGTGGTGAATTGATGAATCGAGATGCTCAGTTGGATAAGGGGGGGCTTGTCTGACTCTCTTTTGTCAGTTCAGATCTGCCTCTGAATGGAACTCAAAAAGCCGAACACCTCATTGTACTCTCCGCTTTTCCACAGAGCAGAAACAACAAACCTTATGCTCACATTTACATAGAACCAAGTGAGGCATGTTTCTCTACCTCAGCTCTACTGCCGAGTAAAAATTAGGTTTTCATAATGAGTTTAATGAGGGAATGACTTTAATTTGATCTCTCTCTCTCTCCTTCTCTTTCTCTTTCTCCTTTTCTCTCTATACCTCACTGTCTTTCTCTCTCTCTCTCTGTCCCAGGCATCAGAGCTGGGGATGCTATCTGTGTACTACACCTACATTTTCACCTCCCTGGTAAGTCATCAACTCTTCTGCTCCTCGCTCAGGAATTGGTGCCACTGGAGCGCCGCGTTGACATGATTATTTGTACTGGAGTGTCATGCCAACGTGATTATTCATACTGGAGCGTTGTGTTGACGTGATTATTCACACTGGAGCGTCGTGCTGACATGATTGTCCATACTGGAGCGTCGTGTTGACATGATGATTCATACTGGAGCATCGTGTTGACGTGATTATTTGCACTGGAGTGTCGTGCTGGCATGATTATTCGTACTGGATTGTCATTCTGACATGATTATTCTTATTGAAGTGTTGTGTTGACATGAGTATTTATATTGGAGCATCAGGCTGACAGGATTATTTGCACTGGAGTGTTATGTTGGCATGATTATTGATACTGGAGTGTCATGTTGACGTGATTATTGATACTGGAGTGTCATGTTGACGTGATTATTGATACTGGAGTGTCATGCTGATGTTATTATTCCAATCTGCCTGTCATGTGGAGCTTGTTCAGAGTCCAGCTTTTCTGCCTGGGCCTGTGTTTCTTCTCTCCTTTGGACCAATGAAATATCAGCACATACTTCTTTTAATTAGGGTCATAATTAAAAGTTTCCATGCTGTTAACATTACTACATGATGCATTTGCTACAGAAACAAGCTCTGAAAAGCCACTTATATTAGTAAAGTCACAATATTAGAAGCTTTTTCTTTAAGTGTGCGCTTTTGTTTAGGGCAATTTTCAGAGACCTTTTCGATTTTGAGGGAGCTGGCATTAGAGCGCTGCGGTATTTAAGGCTGACGTTTTAGTATTTTTTTTCTCTCTCTTGGCTTTTAAACTGGTTGAAATGGGAAAAGCTGCTGGAAGACCAGTGGGCCAGGACGGCCTGAGACTGGAGGCTCCAGCCACATCTCAGGGGCCGTTTCCTCTCTGCATTGACTCGCTCTCCTTCTGTCCATCACTCTGGCAGGCGTCCCTCCTCAGCTCAATGGCTCCTGTTCTCTGATAAGACAACAGTCCATCTGTGACCTCTGCACTGCGGTGTTATCCGTCGGGGGGGGTAAAACGGTGATGAAAACAGTCATGTCTCTCGGAACATCCATCCATCGTTCATGCCGCCGACTGTGAGCCAGGAGACTGTCATGTGACCCAGTAACGGCGGTGAAAATCCTTTTTTTTTTGCCAGTTGGAGGCCAGCTGAGGATAAGGGTAGTGATGTGATGACACTCTGTCATAGTCCCATCATCTCACTTAAATTGAAACAGTCGGGGGATTACTTAGACCCCATGTGACCCTCGCTGATGTATTGTTTGAACGCTTTCAAGTGGCTATGAAATTATTCTCCCATCTGATACACGACAGATTGGTAGCAGAGAATCAAAGAAAACCATGAATCACCCTCAGCCGCCGTACATGAGCTCTCCAGAACAACCAGTGATTTCATTTGAGCAGGAGAATGTGAAAGCAGGCATGTTTACCTCATGTGGCTTCCATGGTTACCCCTTTATATTATATTAAAACTTCCCTTAACCAGCATTTACAGCAATAGTTAACAGCAATAGTTAACATTAACAGTCTATGAACTTCAGCATTTACAAACTAATGCATAAAGTGAACCAAATCCTTCTAATCCATAGCACTTTCCAAACTCAGGATGGCACGAGTTTTGTCGTGTTCCAGGTGTATTAACGTGTTCACCATAGAACATCTGCAGCTCAGAGCTTTATAAATACATGTCAGTTAGCATGGTTTTAAGCTTAATAACAATGTTTGTATGTTAACATTTGCTGTTAAAAATGTTGTTTACCTTCATTTTCACAGAGGGGGAGTGAGAACCCCCCTGCTCTCATTAAACATTGGGTTCAATAAGCTAATTGTAGTAACAAAAATGAAAAGAATAAACACATCTTACTCTAGTTCTGGGACGTGCTCTCTATGGCTGTTTGGTTGTTGTCCAGGTAACCTGGGTTTGGGAGCCCTGCTGCTGATTGGATGGGCATCACAGACCTGAACAGAGTGGCTGTGTGGTTTAGGTGGCAGGGGTGAGGAAGGTTGCTGCAGTGTTTTAGCTTTGAGACCCAGGACTGTTGGTGAGCGTGAGGGCAACAGAGCTCTTTTCCTGCTGCCCACTCAAGGCCAGAGTTCCATAGTGGACTGGAACGCTGCAGCTGAGCTGGTTCGATCAGGATTCCGTCTTCAGGAGGGTGAGGCAGATTCCGATTTGGCACAGAGGGAAAAACACCACGTTATTACATCATTCCGTTTACCCAGAGAACGGCGATGGCACACGTCTCAGTAGCACACGTCTCAGTGGCACACATCTCAGTGGCATACGTCTCAATGGCACACGTCTCAGTAGCACACGTCTCAGCAGCACACGTCTCAGTAGCACACGTCTCAGCAGCACACGTCTCAGCAGCACACGTCTCAGTAGCACACGTCTCAGCAGCACACGTCTCAGCAGCACACGTCTCAGTGGCACACGTCTCAGTAACACACGTCTCAGTGGCACACGTCTCAGTGGCATACATTGAAGGAGTGTTGTCTGTATTCCATCTGTGAGAAAACACTGCAAATGTCTCTGCTAATTCTCACTGGCACTGAAACGTGTTGCGTATCCTGACAATTATAGAACTGCTGTTTGGCTCAGTGTGGTTTTGACACACAAATCAAGAAGATGATGTGACTCTATTAACCCTTTGCCATCATTCATTTTTTGACAAGCTGAGTGTATCTTTTCAGAAATTACAATTCCTCTTAGACTTCATTAGTATGTGTTCCAGGAATATGTGTTCCAGGAATATGCATTCAACAAGTTCCTTCAGTATGTGTTTCTGGAGCATGTGTTCCTGAAGTATGTGTTCCTGAAATATGTGTTCCTGAAGTATGTGTTCCTGGAGTATGTGTTCCTGGAGTATGTGTTCTTGAAGTATGTGTTCCTGGAGTATGTGTTCCTGGAGTATGTGTTCCTGAAGTATGTGTTCCTGGAGTATGTGTTCCTGCAGTATGTGTCACTCTCGGGCCTAGACAGCATCATCAAAATGGCCTGCAAATAAAGGTAGCAGCGGTCAGGCCATCTACATCATTATATTTTCTATAAACTTTCTATATACTTGAAACCTACATACATACAGGTTAAAGCTGGGCCATTAGGACCAGGAAGGCAGTGTCAGTCACTGGCCTCTTAATGGGAAGGAAAGGTAACAAAATGACATTTGGCCCTAGAGCTATAGAGCTTCACTTATAGGTCATGATCGATAATGACCTCATTACCGTAGCTGGTACTTAAGAGCAGAAATGGTGAAAACTCTGAACAAGGCTGATCAGGAAACCAATTTTTTTAATGGAAACTGAATAGGACATGAAATAATGCCCCGTCCTCCCATTCAGTAAATGAAGCGTACTGGCAGGTTCTAGTCATTCGTCAGCCTGGCGCAGAAGATCAAGCTAAATCAGGAAGCTCACGCCCGTGGCCCGTGCCAGTGGTCCAGATTTAAAGAAGCTGATTAAATCAATAAAAAAACCTCATAAATACTTAAGAAACACTGGCTTCTCCCATTTCTCAGGTGTTATTGAGCTACCAAGTGGCGACTCAACAGATTCAGACGGTTCATTTGTATATATTAAAGTCTCTTGAGTTCAGCAGCAGGCGGCAGGTGATCACTGCCTCTTGCTCCGGTGTTATTGTACGCATCCAGTACATGCTCAGCCAGTCCATAGCTCACGGTGGACCTGCCTGATTGGCTGTGTGCTATGGATTCTCCATTTGGTTCGACCCTCCCCTCCCCACTTGGAGTGTCAATAATGGATGCTTCTGGAGAATGAAAACAACAGTGCACTGGAGAGCCAAGGTGACAGCCACATAGACTCATGGAACGGGAATAATCCGAAACTTCTGTGGCTCAGTGAACCCATTGAACCTCATCACTGTTTGCTAGGAAACACCATAATAATGAGAACAGGTATTACACACCATAATATGTCCATCGAAAAATGATATACAGCAGTTCAGTGGAGCACGCAAACGTTTACATGAAAGCAGAAGGAACGTACGCCGCAGACAATAGCAATGTGCATGTGGGCCAAACTGAATGCACACACAAGCACAGAGGGCCGTATAACCTCTGAGTCCTCGGTGCATTTTAAAATAAAACGTAGGAGCGCGATACTTTCATTTCACAGCACGACCTTTTCTTCATAGCAGTTCTTTCACCCCCAAAATGCTTCTTTTAAACAGAGAAGTTAAGACAACCGTGTCTACTACAGTAGGGGCCCTGATACAACAGCTCGAGTGATGTTAGTAATGCCAAGGTCAGGGGATTGGTTTAGAGTTCATGTACTGATAAAGATGTATGTAGCTCTGGATAAGAATGTCTGTCTGCTGTTTTAAATGTGAGATGTTAAGAGGCTTTTGTGTGTCATGAATCCAGAAGGGAGAAGTTGCTGGATCTTGTGTAAACAGACGGTGCGTGTTGTACTGAGAGTCCAGGAGCTGTAAACAAGGTAGCTGTGTGCTTAGCAGAAAATGGACAGGTGATGAAGAGTTGTTACCAGGAACCATATACAGAGAGAGAGAGAGAGAGAGAGAGAGAGAGAGAGTGGAAATAAGAGAGAAGAACAGATGCAATGGGAGAAAGAAAGAAAGAAAGAAAGAAAGAAAGAAAGAAAGAAAGAAAGAAAAAACATAAACCAACCCCACACCCATCCCTACCCTAACTCCAAGTATTACTGATATTGTAATTATTTGTTGCAAGCTGCATTAAAACTTTTTTTTACGTTTTTCATATGAAATTTAATTAAATAATATGGCTGTAAAATGAATAAAGTGTGTGTAAGTGATATATGTATTTGCTCTCCAGTCTAATGCCTGGTATATTGGTTTGATTTTGGTATAAAATTGTATTAGTTTGTTGTATGGAACTTGCTAGCTAGTAAACTGGATCGCAAGATAACAATGTTAGTTTATATTTGATAAGTTATATGAAGTGAACATGGCTGGCATTACTAATAATGGCTCTAAAATAAGATGGAATTTTTACTATTTGAAGAGTCAAGATGCATTTTTTTCAGTGGGGTTTTAGTGAAAAGTTGTTACTGATGTCCGTGTCTGTGAGGAAGAGTGTGAGGGTGGACATTTTAACCAAAGAGGATGTAAAGCTAGACAACTATCTGGGGCCATATGCGTTTGTCAGCTCATTAATTTGTGTGTGTGTGTGTGTGTGTGTGTGTGTGTGTGTGTGCGTGCGTGTGTGCCTATTGAGCAAGTGTAGGTGTGTGCATTTGCAAGGACAGCTCCAGGCAAGAACAGAGGGAGCGGGTGAGGACAGTTCAGAATATCAGGAGGGGTCGGAAGGGGTCAGGAGGGGTCAGGAGGGGTCACGACTACTAACAGGGTGGAAATGAAGGAAGACTGACTGGACTGACGGAGCAGAAGAGAGAAGCGTGAGGTGGGTCTCCACTGCCCTCCACCTCAGAGAAACAAACAAACAACAATCAGATGAAATCTACTTTTGTTTAGTTCCAGCAAAATGACCCCGATGAGTTTCTGAAAAAATAGTTTCTGAAAAATTGAAAAGTTAAAAACTTTTATTTTTGGTGGTTTGGGTTTTTGCTTCAGGTTATGCCTAGCAACTGGTTACACTAAGAATAGTAAAATGTAATATATATGATCCCATGACACAGTATAGAAACAAATGTGTGTGGGTGTGTGTTTGTGTGTGTTTAGTATTCATGTATGTTGTGAATGTGGCCATGGATGTACATACATATTTGCACACAGGTTTGGATGTATCAAACATATCCGTGTGTTCGTTTGTGTGCATGTTTATTTGTTTATTTATTTGTTTATTTGTTTGTTTATTTGTTTGTGGACACACAGGCAACTTTGTGAGACTCTGCAGAAGGTGGTGAATAATTACAGCCATCAACTGGCCATCATTAGAGCACCAAAGCCAAGAGCACACTACTCCCTCTACACCCGGGAGACAAATGAATCGCATCTCAGGGAGTCTGTCATTAACACGAGTCTGATAGAGACTTATGAAGCAGACCATTTGCAGCACGCAGTATTAGTTCAGCGGGTAGGGCGGGTCGCCCGCTATCGAAAGCCCCGCCCACCCGGTGAGGCCGCTGGCAGAATCCCACCCACCCCCCCCCCCCCAGGCGACGTAGCTGGCACAGACTGAGGCTTTGGACTGAGGAGTGCAGACTGAAACAGAACCGTCACCTGCTTAGACCCTTGCGTTAGATCAGAATAATAGCCTCAATCAGCTGATGTTTATGAAAGGAATGAAGGAATTGGGTCTGAACAGGTCTGGAGTGGATTTATGAGGCTCCCTTTGAACACTAGTATAGGGGTTCTTATTAGAGGCTTCTCAGAAACAGATTTATGAAGAAGAGGACTGATACTTCTAATAGGCTTTATTCAAGCAGCCAAGGAGAAAAGGGTCTCTCTCTCTCTCTCTCTCTCTCTCTCTCTCTCTCTCTCTCTCTCTCTCTCTCTCTCTCACACACACACACACACACACACACACACACACACACACATACACCCTTCCTATAGGGGTGGAGTGAGGATGTTCCCGGGTTGTGGAAAATTTTCAAGAATGCCTATTTTAATTTGTACAATTTTCCTTATTCTGTTTTACTCAAAAAGTATAATGTCAGGAGTTTGCTAAATTCTTTTTTTTTTCTTTGTTGTATAGACCAGTAGTAGACTACTGTTCCAATTTACTGTCAAACATAACATCTTTCAGATTTACAGACAAATATTTCTGTTCCATTTTTCTGTTAATAAGATTTATAACATATAAGCAATATTTAGAGCTTTATAATGTGACTTATTATATATCCTTGGTTCTCTGATATATATTTGTGAGCATATCTAGAACTTTTAATTTGACATTAAACCTAAAACTGTAGCAAATCTCTGTTCAATACTGATATAACACTTCTGACTAGTAATTTACTGCACTTTTAAAGCTTTGCTAATCCAGTGCAGTTTACTTTTCATTGCAGTTGTGTACTTGCACTTAACTCGTCCTTTGCTTAGATAATGTGAATATTTGCTGGGAAAAGCACAGACAAGGTGTGTAGAAGGATCTAATATCTAAGCAAATGAAAGCAGCAGGAGCCCTTGAGTGATAAATGACACAGGAAGGTCACCTTGAGGCAGTGAGCACTGCAGTCAACGAAGCAGAGCCATCGTAGCTTTGAATATAAGCTTAAATCCTTAATTATAGAACCAGAAGTAGACGTGAGTGTGAAAGTCAGGACTATTGACCAGTCCTGCAATAAGCACCATCAGATTTCGGGGTACCTAAACTGTGTGGCTGGCTGGAGGGGTATCATCGCCTGGCTACATCAAAAGAAAAGAACAGTTAGTCTGGATAAACCTGTACCATGTGAAAAGCACGGAGACCACCAAACCAGACCTGCAGTGAAGGTTCATGTTTAGAGAAGGTGACTGTTTGTTATTTGCATGTCCATTTGAGCCATTTTACTGCTGGCACGGCTCTCAGATGGCCGCCGTGCCTAACAGACAGCGGCCCGGGCCACACATGGAGCCAGTGGGCAGGAGGGAGTCAGGTCAGGAGTGCATTTGCATAGTGTCTGCTGCCTTCGGGATCAGTCTGTCCGCTTGTCTCAATTACACAAGGGAGCACACAGGAGTAGCTGCATCACACTGTTCTCTGTGAGGTAAGGTACTACCAGCTCCCCATGGTAGCAGCTCTTTGGTTTGGATAGGCTAACAAAAAACTGAATGCTCCCTTATATTTAATTATTCAATATGGTTCCAGAACATCAGATGTTCTGGAACCATATTGTTCCAGAACATCAGATCATTATGTTATGAGAGATTATTGTCCATTGTTAAAATTATTATTTATTATTTATTGATTTACATGTAAAGGATGTGTACAGATATGAGAGCATGGTGTGCAGGAGATCAGTATGTATGCAGTATGTTGACTGATATAGAAGACCAAGAAGTGAACCTATTGACTAAAAACTCTGAAGTGTCTGGGAGAGATAACAGGAATCCAGACTATTAGATAAGATTATTGGAGAAGGAAGGAATTTTTACATAGTAGTGTTGATGACCTGCTTCGATGTCCTATTGGTGGCAGTTCTACGGTCATCTGAAACCAGCCTAATTATGGTCCCGAAAACACTGTAGATTGGCAGTACTGGTCTCACTGGGAATGAGTTGTCATGTCAAACTGTGAGCCAATCACAGGGCTCCCTGAGCTCTACACAGAAAAGCTCAAATTGGGTCATCTAAATAAGGAGCAAGTCTTTTTGAAAGAGAGACGGGGGGAGCAGGAGAGGACCTCAAAGAGACCAGACAAGAAGGTGTGTTGCTTAGTGCTCCCCACGGCGAGGAGTGCTGTGGACATCGCTCTGACATCTGAACAGGTAATGTGTAGAGAGAGCATGGCTTCAGTTAGAAGGTAATCTTCTCAAATCACTAAATAGCCTTTTTCCTTCATTACAATCCAGTTCTTTTCATGGTACGCCCGAGTCCTCACTTCAGGTTACTGTCATGGATTATTCATTGAAGTCTGGAGTTTAAGGTCTTGCTCCGCTTTCCTCCTCTCACCTTCATTGAGGCCGTTTTGATCTAGGTTAGAGTGGGCTAAATATACCCTGATGGGGTCCATTCTCGTATACACACACGCTCCCTCTATAGGCCAGATGATCATTTTAAAAAAGTTATTGCCACTTAAAGTTTCTCATTTGCCTGCAATTTACATTTGATTGAGAAGGCTGGTCATCAGCAAGGCAAAGTTGTTGTGTTGTCAGTGCTCGTAATGTGGTCGGAGACGTTAACCGATGTCATGAATGACAAGCCGCCTTTGACGTAGAAAATATGAAAGAGGCTTACGGAGGTTCTGTCTGTTTGAAGTTATTGAGCTTCCTTGTGTTAGTGACTGAAGCAGGGCTAATCCAGCAGTACAAAGAGAGTGCTTACAAATGTATGGATATGAATATTTCCAGCGTAAGATGTCTAGCACTAGCATGTGTTCTGTCTGTCAGGCAGGGAGCAGTGTGTGTACGTTGTAGTGAGTGTGTGTGTGTGTGTGTGTGTGTGTGTGTGTGTGCAGGATAGAGTTCTATAGGGCAGATGAGTGGGTATGAATGAGTGCATCTGTGATGAGCATGTGGTCAGCCTGGACAGAAAGCAGGTCTGCTCTGTGTAGCACACACTGCTATTTATAGCAAGAACAAATCCCAGATATGAGAGGAATCCCTTTGCCACTCTGCAACCTAGAGAGAGAGAGGGATACAGAAAGACAGAGAGAGAGAGAGAGAGAGAGAGAGAGAGAGAGAGGAAGAGTCCACTGAACTGCAACGGTGGACCACGCGGGGACGAGACTGACCCAGTGAGGACAGAGCCAGAGGGAGCCGCTTAGACAGAGAACGAAAGACACTTCGGCATCTGACCCGGCCTTCCCAAAGAGCAAAAGATTGTTGGACAGTTCTGGCAGTAGGTAAGAGACTTGGGGAAGGGAGAGCATGGACATCTGTGTTCTAATGTGTGACAGTTTATGGTGTGTGTGTGTGTGTGTGTGTGTGTGTGTGTGTGTGTGTGTGTGTGTGTGTGTGTGTGAAAGTGTTTAAAGTCACTGTGTATATGGTGAGACAGACATGTTTTTTTAAGTTTAATATATAAGTATATTTAAAAGTC
>JAOYMR010000027.1:6995129-7008836 GCA_025802075.1 Tenebrosternarchus preto | reverse complement strand
TGTGTGTGTGTGTGTGTGTGTGTGTGTGTGTGTGTGTGTGTGTGTGTGTGTGTGTGTGTGTGTGTGTGTGTGAAAGTGTTGAAAGTCACTGGGTATCTGCTGAGTCAGACCTGTTTTTTGAAGTGTAAGGTATCAGTTTCTGGAAATGTCTTGTACTTGTTAAAAGCCAAACAATATTTATGATTATGTGGGAGTTTGGCTCTCACTACCGTTAGCTCATAGTTGCCTTGAATATTCCATAAATGATGCTACACTCACCAAAATGTTTGAGTTATTTTCTTCACTCCTTTTTTTAAAACTGACACTTGTGTGGATTTAGCTCTTTCTTCATCTCCACATAATTTTCCATTCAACCCTCAGAACACTTCTCCCAAACTAGGGCCAGAGGGCTTTGGCTCACTGGGTCTTAGGTGTACACACTCTGTGCATTTAGAAAAGCAAGGTCGCTTTCAAGGGTATAGCGCCGGTTTGAAATTCAGCTGAAGGTCTCGGCAGTGTAACGTAGTGCCGATGCCCACAGGAGTCGTGTTCCGGCTACGCTGCTTTGCATAATAAACAATTTAGGTTTGTGTTGTCGGGTAATGTTTATAAACAGGCTCGATGTACACGGAACAACTCTGACAAACCTAGGACTGTGATGTTTGATTTGAATGATGGTGCCTGTGATGACACATGGGAAGGCAGAGAGGGAGGTAGGACACAGGGAAGCTGTTCGCCTTTGGCTTTGGGTGACTACTGCCATTTGAAAATGGAGAAAACACGGAGAGAACCTATGTTAACCTATATTAAACATACGTCAGTGGACATATTTTGGAAGAGTGAAGTAATGTTTTAGGGGCAGAATTCTTGGGTATGTGAGCAGAGGAATTATGTGCAGGACAGCTGGAGAATGCCGAGTCTCCCTCGCTGTAGATATAAATACATCCATGCTCCATGGACAAGCACAACACCACTTTAAGTGCTGAAGCTCCACTGTTTCTGTAAACAACAACCCCAGCTACAGTTGCTAAGGCCGCTAGCAATCTGCTCAAGTGTCTCTCCTACTGCGAGCACCGACAGAATCTGACAGAGAGATAGACAGAAAGTGATAGTTCAGTCATGAATATGGGCTACTGGTCCTGAGGAGTGAAGGGACATCCTGTCCCGGGCCCTGTCCCCAGAGGAGCAGGTCTCTGCCTTGCGGAGGTTCACACCCTGCTGACGCTTGCACGTGCTTGTTTACAAACGATGGAAAAGCCAGACACCAGCATACTTCCCCGTGCTGTTTTCCGATTACGGAAATGACCGTTTAATCTCCAAATCTTTTATGAAAATTCCCATTATGAGAACAGACACAATTTATGCTGTGCCTCTCACACCTAGGTTCCAAAGAATCGTTTGTGCTCACACACCACAGTAAGAGATCATTGGCTGGAATTCAAATAAGGAAGTCCTACCATACATTTTTGGTTCTATACTGGTTTATACGTGCGTGACCCATGACAAGAAGCTCATTCACTACAGCCATAAATGATTTAGGTGGACCAGTCCCTTCCTGCCTCTCA
Organism: Tenebrosternarchus preto; assembly: GCA_025802075.1. Classification (NCBI taxonomy): domain Eukaryota; kingdom Metazoa; phylum Chordata; class Actinopteri; order Gymnotiformes; family Apteronotidae; genus Tenebrosternarchus; species Tenebrosternarchus preto. The sequence goes on along the minus strand of JAOYMR010000027.1, from coordinate 7,007,292 downwards.
CTCCAGAAGTCGCTTAGCAACGGAAAGACTATCCCCAGCACCTGAAAGCCAGGGACAGACAATGGCCTAAGTTATCGTCGTCCGCGCACACACTCCAGCGCGGCCACCCACAAACCCTTTCAAGCGAACGCTTGACTTTGCGTCCGACTGCTAGTTCCTCCAGCTCTTCTCTTCTTTTGCCTGCAGAAGGACCGTGAACGTCAGCCTGCACAATGTCTAAACAGCCATCGTCAAACGTCAAAGCCTTGCAGGTGAGCACAACACATGTATGTGTGTGTTTGTGTGTGTGCGTGTGTGGTGGTGCACGTGTGTCCTTGCTCACGTCTGCTTTATGAAACAAAACAAACGTATCAACATTTTAGGAGTTTAATCAGAAAAGTGAGTTCTGTTGTGAACAGTGAGTAATTACTGTATAAACACATTTCAAATGCACAAGGCATTACAGCAGCGTTTCACAATTCACATCAAGCCCAGTGATGTACATTAAATACATAAAGAATCTTACTCATGCTTTTGTTTCTAGTTTTTCTTCTTAATCTGAATTGGAAATCTTTAATCTCGCTCATACATTCTGATAAACACACTGCATATAAAAATAGACGCGCACACACTTCAGTCAAAGTTACTGGGACCACTGATTGTTGCAAAGTGTTCTCTGCTGTTTGGCTGGGCAAAGAAATGTATCAAAAACTTGGAGCTGCAGGCTATGATACAGAAAGAGAGAGAGAGAGAGAGAGAGAGAGAGAGAGAGAGAGAGAGAGAGCTTGTGTTCTTATCACATTTTACCATAGCGCAGAAACACACATAGCATACATCACATACAAACATTGGACGCTGCAGCCAAAAATAGACACTTTCTCTTTCCATAAAAACTTTCCATATACAGAATAATCTATTAGAAAAGCCCAAACATTACACACATTAAGAACTGTATATATGGTCCAACTGAGGGGCACAGGCAGAGCAGCAGTCTGGTCATCCACAGAGGAAGTGAGCAGAGCCCTAAACCTCCCTGCTTTCTCCACTGATCTGACAGCGATTTGGCTGTTTCTCTTGTAACGGTGAACTTGTTTGGATTGGGAGAGCGATTCTGACCTCACCTAACCAGGATACAAAGATGGGAAAACAGGGTGCAGCCTGGGAATCAGCTAGAATGGCATTACAAAAGACCCAAAGCTATCAAAGAAAGAAAATGGAAGCCACAAGAACTAAGATTGTGCTGGAAGCAAACCAAGGCTAAACAATGCACTTTGCTGGATAGAAACAGAATATAATTAAGGAAACTCACAAATGGCCCAGGCTCTGGGTAATGAGGATTATCCACCAGGTCTTTTTACTGCTCAGACCATGAATATACACATCAACTCTGTTACAATGCTATGCGTTGCCTTTCTAACACAAATGTAAAGACAGAAGCCTGTAGGAGGCCCCGGCTATTATGGAGAGATAAACACCCTGACTGCATTGGTCTCACCAGCACATGCAAGCTTATTTTTCACTGAAATGCTTTGTTCTTTAGAGAACAGCTCGAACTCCAACAGAAAAGATGTAGCCAGTGTCTGGAATTATGGACTTGCATCCCAACATGTGTCACTGTACAACCCTGCTCTACACAGGCTTCTCGCCAGATAACCTGCTAGGCCTTGTTAATTACGTGCAGTGCTGTGCCCTGGTTTTTATTTAAGACTAATCTCAGCACAACGCTATAATGGTAGTGAGGGTCGTCTCATTGGCTCTTGTCCATGTCCGTCTTAAAGGCCAACCTCAATATTCCAATGGGAGCTTTGCGTCCCGGGGCGGGGCATCCTGTGAAGAGGAGAGAGGAAACAGTGGAGGAGGTCACAGAAGAGGTTAGTGCTTCCAAATGTGCTATACATTTGTCTAACACACACACACACACACACACACACACACACACACAAATGACTAAACACCTACATATACCCAGTTCTATCTTATGCCAGTCCTGTATGAAGCTCATAGGGCCCTAATGCCTTGATGTGCTGACACTGACGCATGTCTTGTTCCTCAGGCCCCAGTTGTCTCTCCAGAGGAGAAGAAGCACCTGTCCGGAGCCGTGAAACTTCCTGGTCCGGCCGTCAACCTCTCCGAGATCCAGAATGTCAAAAGTGAGCTCAAATGGGTCACTAAGGACTAGGCTCACATAGGTAGGATGCTCAGTCACACCCACCTTTCCACACAGAATATACAATACAATATACAATAGTGTATGTAAACTCTGGGGCAGAGTAACTCAAATAAACTTGTGCTTTTTATTTTCTGCAATTCAGTGTTCTTAGAAAACTTGCAAAAGGAAAAAAAGAAAAAAAGGTGACAGAAAGTGAAGGATTACAAGCAAAGTTTCTTCTATTACTCTGCCCTAAATTAGGCAGCAGTTAACAAAGCTCTGGCTCTGTGTGTGTTGTTTGGTTCCCTGTTAGAATCATCACCTGGAGAGAAACCATTAGTCGATCACTTACACACACACACACACACACACAAACACACACACAAACACACACAGTACAAGGTCAGGATAAAGGATGGAGTATTTTATTAGTGCGTCATACTCCTGAAATTGCTGCAGGGGACACTGCATGCTGTGTTCACAACCAGCCACAAGGTGTCAGTAGTGTTACCAAACTGGTCTGTTCATGTGAGTTTGTATGTGAGACTGGGTGTGTTTGTGTGTGTGTGTGTGTGTGTGTGTGTGTGTGTGTGTGTTAAAGGGTGTGAGTGTGAATCAGGGTCTATTAATACGGATGACAGAACTGGGCTTGGTGGGGCAGTGAGAGCCCGTCTGTAGTGTGACTGTCACAGCATGACTCCCTAGGGCCTGCCAACACTCAGCAAACACAAATTCAGCCTGTGACCCAATCCATCCATCTGGAGACTGTGTGTGTGCATGTGTGTGTCTGTGTGTGTGTGCGTGTATGTGCATGTGTGTGTGTGACCATATATATGAGAAAGAGCAACATAGATATGGTGTGCAGAGGCATTATGTGAAAAAAGTGATTAGTTAAGTTAGCATTTGTTAGTGTGTTTAATTAAGTGTTCCCTCTTTGAACAGGTGACTTCCCCCCTTCCCTATCTCCATCCCTCATGTTCAGGAAGCTCTACCAGCTTTGTCCATTCAATCTGATTTCTCCATTAACTAAGGGTCAGCTACAGCAAACCCCAACTACAACACCTCCAGCTACTCCAAACAAGATGCCCATCAGGCAATTCCAGAGGAACAGCCCTGCAGTAACTCCATCCAGCTCTGGCCTTCGGCTGAAAATGCACACGAGAGACCAAAAGAGGACAATGGATTGCACCTGTACACAAACTGATGGGGGAGGAAACAGTTGATCTTAGACCAGACTTTACTCTGTTTGATGTTGGTCATCTCTAAGCTTTCTAGTGAAACTTGTAGTCTAACCTCCTTTGTGACTCCCAATGTAAGCCTACAGTGTGTTCTAGCAGTGATTTGATTTCGTAGCCAAGTCTCTTCGCTGTCACGTGTGGAGTGGCATTTTTAAATTCCTTTTATAGGATCTGAATCATGCTGGTTTATGCAAGCGTACTGAATTCTGTCGTAGCACCGTTAATCTGCAGTGTCCATAGCAACAGTAATGACTGCCACCTCACTACATTCATCCTGAACAAATGTGAGACATTGAAAAACAAGACTGTTTTTTTTGTTTTTTTTTTCATTTGCTCCATGACCTTTGCTCTTAAATCACTCGGTTTCGTTGCCTTTTGCTCGCTGTGGTTCTCCGTCTCTGTGGTGCGCACGCTGCTCTGAGGAAGCGGGGGCTGGACGCGTTACTGAAGCACGACTCCTGTGTGCTCGCAAGCAGGGGCCCGGTGTAGGAGGCTGAAGCGAACACTCGCTGTCCGCCGAACAAACAGAACTGGATTTCGAACAGTTTGCCACTACATATCATTAGCTCGCAAACATGATATTTGTGAAGAGCTGCTGGAGGACTTTCTCCTAAAGAATAGCACTAATGCTTTTACTGTTACACAGCGATGGCAGCAAGGCAGCCAGCCTGTCTATGTCAGTCAAAGTGTCCTTATTTGATAACCTGCGTTCTTCCTCTAACCAGACTTTGAGGCAGTCTACACTGAGGACTTAAGGTGATACAATATAATGGAGATAAATTCAATCCTGGGTCACAAATAAAATATGCTACAACCTTGATTTATGTCTTATTGAAAGTTCTGAGACCAGTGTTTCGTGCTTATGTTTAGTTAAGTGAATTAGACGTGCCAGCTGAAATGATCTCTGACTAGCTTCTGACAGAAGCAGTGAGTATCACATTTAATTACAGCACAGTCATGTCAGTGTATATTCTGTGATGTTTCACTCTCTTCAAAAGGCTCAGCATTTGGCTTGCAAATTATATACAAGAGAAGGTGGCTTCAGAACCTCCCTGCCACTTTTACCTTGAGGACATCTTGTCCTTAGTTTTTGACCTCTAGACGAAGGAAAGGAGAAATGAGGTGCCTTATAAACTAAATAAAATGTATAAAACAGGCCGCGTCAGGGTTAGGGTTAGGGTTAGAACTGTCGAACTGGTTTCTTGGTAAATGGCTATGTGAGGGTCCAGGGGTTTAAAAGGAGCAGACTGCTTGTGAGACTAATCCTGAGATCAAAGAGTCCAACGGGGTTCAGAGAGGATCGGCACATTCCCAGGACAGGGAGCAGGAATGTGAGCAGATTAGTGGCTCTGTGAAGAGTCACCAACCACAGAGACACAGAGAAGGCTGGTGGCCCAGCTAACCAGCAAAGCCTCCACAACACTCCCAATCCTCTAATGCAGTGCAACAGCAGGAGCAGCTTTGGTGAGCAGATGAAGCCCCTCAGATGTCTTCAAGATTATACTTCCAGTCTCCTTCATTTGCTTTTACTAGAAGCCTATGTGCAATTACCAGATACCAGATGCCTATGTGTACTCAACCAACAGAATGCAAAGGCCACTTTGAAATGTTCTTTATCCAAACCCAACAATCACTAAAGTAGCTCTCAGTTCACTATTATAATTTGTATGTGCATGTCCTTGTGCTTTTTTGGATATTAATAGCAAGGAAACCTTTCACCAAAACATTTACACTTATGTACTAAGTACATAAGCACAGTTTACCACCATAATGAGTGGACAGATTTATTTTTAGATTCTCTGAGATCTGTGTGCAATACATAGATGACTATCTGTCCTTGTGTTCTTTCTCTCTCTTATACACATACTCTATTAGATTCTCTAATAGCTGACAACAGGTGTGACACATGAAAAGATGCATAAGATACAAATTACCTTCATAAAAATGCCACTGAAAAGCCACAAATTGTTGTCTCGAAGAGCAGAAAATTAACTCATGGATCGATTCCAAATTACACTAAAAACTAAAAACACAAACACGTTTCTCAGTTTAGAAGCACCGATTTCTTCGAAGCTTCATTGTTTTTTAAATGTGCCCCTGTATTCTTACAGAAACGTGTAAAAAAAATACAGGAAAACCTGACACAGCAATAATTATCCTCTCCGCCATTTTTCCACAGCAGTGATTGCCATGATCTTTGGAATTTAAAGCTCTTGCTAGATGAACCACGCATCAGTAGCAGAAAGCTACTTCACAACCAGTTCCAATTCCCAACTGCTGTGAGGCACATGTGCACACAAATATAGAAATCACAAATACAGACATGCGCCAACAAATATACTAATACACAAGTACACACATGCATGGACAGGCTGCCAAGACATTTTTGCTGCCTTGAAGTTCTTACTTTTGCTCATAGTTTTGTGTAGGCTACAGTGCTCAAGTTATCAGTTAGTGAGTGGATGTGATATATTTTACATGCTCTGGCATGGAGACTGAGTTTGGAGTCTCTTCACAGTCCCCCTGAACCGGAGAGTCATAGACCACACTTCTGGATATGTTTGGGAACAGAGAGAGAATTCCACAAGCAGCCCTCAATAATCTGCTCTGACCCCCTCACCCCAGTTACCCCCACCATATCTCACCCAGTCCTGTCTGTGCCAGGCGCTATTCAGGGATGATGAGATAAATACATGAGATCAGGTTGAACCCTCATCTTGCTGGGTCAGAAATATTCATAACTTCATAAGTCACATACTGACTCAATAACAATCAGTCAAGGTAAACAAACTACCCAACAGTACCTACCAAAGTCGTACCGTTGTCTACCGATTTGAACATATTTACTGACACAGTTCACCTTTTTTGAATGCTCTACTTTCTATCTGTGTTCTGAGTGCTCTTCCCCATGTTTCTATTCCTGTCCACAGGGTAATGTGGACAGAAATATCTGTGCGGGTGGCAGCAGACACACGTCTCGTGCTGCCTGGCTCCTTTATTTACTAAACGATAAAGTTCGTGTGGGGCCAAATGTGGTTAACGATGACCCTGGCTCGTCCAGTCCTGATACTCCCAACTGGACCAACAGAAAAGAGCACAGCCTTGTGGGTGGAGATGGGGGCCTTGTTGCTTCCCCTCCCCTGCAACCCCCCCCACCACCACCACCACCACCACCCCAACCCTCCACTGTGGGTACTGGGAGTGCAGACATACTGGGAGTGCAGACATGCCTGTCCTGGGAAAACAGAGGGGTGGATCACGGAACGCCTACCTCTGCCAGAGTCATAACGCCAAGCGGTTTAGGGGCTGTCCTTCGGCTAGGACAGTGATGGTTATCCCTCTCATTGGTGGGTTACTCATCCCAGCAGCTGCATCGCTGAACAGTGACCTTCTCTCCCTCATTCTGCAACAGTCTGCAGAAACAAGACAACCGAAAGCTTCTTCTCTTTTCTCTCCTCTCCCTTTTCCCTCTCTACCCCTGGTTATTCTAATTTGAGTCTTTTCTGTTACCTTCTGACTTTTCTCTGCACCTCTTTCTCTGGGACTTTTGGTCTCATCTCTGTCTGACCCTGTTCTCTCCTCTCGCTCTTCCTTTCTCTCTCAGTAATGAGTTACTTCCTGATGCTTAGTAAGTCTCACGGTGATGGGGTGCTCTCCCGCTACCAGAACTTGCGGATGGAGGGACGGATGTGTGACGTTACACTGGAAGCTGACGGCAAGGAGTTCTATGCTCATCGCACGTTGCTAGCCTGCTCCAGTGACTACTTCTGGTCTCTCTTCCAGGAGCACACCCTGGAGTCCAGGGCCCGCACTGTCAGCCTGGCGGCCCTGTCCTCTGCTGGCCTTCAACAGGTCCTGGACTTCATCTACACCTCGTGGATTTCGCTCTCTCCCTACACCCTAGAAGATACCCTGGAAGCTGCATGCTATCTTCAGGTCAGGCACGCTGTGCATCTCTGTGCTCGCTACATCATGGACAGCCTAAGCCTGGACAACTGCTGCTTCTTCGCCAACGTGGCGGCCCGTTATGGTCTCTGTGAGGCTCTCGCTGCCTCCAACCGCTTCATTGCTATTAACATGGCCAAGCTGCTTGGAGCCAGCGGGGGGAGGGTGGGGCTGCTGGAGCTGAACCTCGACTCTTTCCGGGAGGTCCTGGGGTCGGAGGATATGCCCGGGGTGAAGGAGGTGGCTGTGCTACACCTGGCTCTGGACTGGCTGGCCTGCAACCCCTTACCTGTCCTGGAAAGCAACTCCCTGCTCAGCCGTGTCAGATTCGGCCTGACTCCTCCCAGGGAGCTCTCCCGCCTGAGTTCCCTGAAACCAGCCCTGCGCACACCATTCATTCACAGCCTCGTGCAGAAAGCCCTGCACTACCACATGCAGGTTCCCCTCCAGCCACTGCTGCAGAGCGTACATACAAGCTTGAGAACCACAAGCAGTAGACTGCTGCTGGTGGGAGGAGGGCCCGGAGCCGACCGGCCCCAGCCACAGATCCAAACCTACGACCATCACAGCAAGAAGCTCCGCCCACTGTCCATCACCATGCCAAAGAAGCTCCAGCATCAAGGTGTTTGTGTGGTGGGGAACTTCCTGTTCGTGATTGGTGGGGAGATGGTGGAGATAGATGAGGAGAGAGAGAAAACGGCAATCACGACAACCTCTGACAGAGTCTGGCGCTACGATCCTCGGTTCGAGTGCTGGGAGGAAATGGAGCCACTGCTGCAGAGGAGGGCACAGTTTTCCTGCTGTGTGGTGGAGGGAGTTATCTACACCATAGGAGGACGAGACCAGAGAGGACAGCCTGCCCTGTCTTCAGTGGAGAGGTACAACATGAGGGCAGGCTGCTGGCGTAGCGGGACACATTTGCCCTATGCTGTCTATGGGCAAGCCTGCGCTACAATTGGCAGAGGTATTTACATTTCTGGTGGTATCCATGGCACCCAGCCTGAGAGCAGCAAAGAAGTACTATTTCTCAATACCTTAGGACCTGCAGCTTGGAAAAGATGTGCAGCGATGGCTATAGCCAGATTTGGCCACCAGATGGCGACGATAAAAGAGCACATCTATACCTTCCTGGGAATGTATGAACCATTTTGTGATATTGAGCGCTACGACCCTGAGCAAGACCAGTGGACGACACTGAAACCACTTCTGCATGACCGTTTCTGTTACGGCCTGACGGTCACTACAGGAGGGCGCGTGCTGCTGTTTGGAGGCAGGAAGTGGCAGGACGGACAGGAAGTATGCACCGCAAATGTACTCGAGTATGACCCCGAATATGACAGCTGGAGGGAAGCATGTAAACTGCCAGCACCGTTATCTGGAGCTCAGTGTGTTGTGATGACCATCCAAGAACCTACAGAGACATAGGAGACCAAAGTCCATTCCATATACACACAGAGATTGCAAGGTTTTCCGCTACCTGACTCTCTGTCATAAGAGACAGAAAAGGAGGGCATTATTCAGTTGGTGCGCTCTGATATTGGGGGAGGATGGGAAAGGGAAAAGCTTAAGGGGTAAAAACAAGTAATCTGTCATCTCCAGACCTGGTGGACCGTAATAGAAGTGAAATGCCATCAGTCTGTGCAGGTACAATGGGATTTGACCTCCTGGAAGTGAAACTGCTCCACAGGTCTATTGGAAATGCAAACAGGTGAACCAGAGTAATGTTGGCACTGGATACATGACACTGTGACATGAATTCAGAAAACCATGACAGCAACAGGAGCCTGGAGAAGGTGATGGTGTAAAACAAGCCAACGATTCCAGCAAATGCTCAGCAGAGCAAAGGACAGAGATAAGAACATGTATTTTTGTTTATCGAACAGGAGGCTAAACATACAGAGAGGAACTAACAAAAGGCATTTCACAGCATGAACTGACAGCAAAAAGAGATTCGTGGAAATGCACACATCATTGGACACAGAGTAAGATATCAAGTGTATTGATGAGAGAAGGTCAGAAACAGAGAGTTTAGGTAGAAGAAAGGAAGGCAGTGGACAGGAATGAGAATACGTTCCGAGAGGAGCTGAAGGTTACGATTAAAATGCCGTGTGAGGATGGAAGGTATGCAAATACATGCGAATTCAGTGCAAGTGTAAAGGTCTCTGAGTGTGTGTGGGATGAAGCCTAGGCGAGGAAAAAAAAAAGCATAGATTTAGCAAGGCTCAGTACGTTTTCATAGACGAACACAAAAAAACAGGTCGCCCTTCCCTCAAATTCCAGCAAATATGTGAAGGTATGACACAACCTCTAGAGTGCTTCACTCTGACAGCTTCAAAAAATCAGATGTCAGTGGAAAACTGAACAGAAATCACAGAAGGATGTGAACGGGCTGCATGTATTTTGATTATCTTATTTTATTTTGGCTAAAAATAAAACATCTGCCTAGAACGAATTGCTTTTGCTCTGCCTGCTGAATGTTTGGACAAAAACCTTCTACCTAATCAAAGCGTTTCGGTAATAGACCAAGTGTCCGAATAAATGGACTGAGAGCAAGATCATTCCTGCTCGGTCCCCTGAAGAAGCCATTTGGAGTCATTCGCTCTCGTTTAGCTGTAACTGGCTTAAAATAAACGAAATGATTAATGAGTAACATTAAAACCAAGAAATGTGAACTGGATGGGTGGGGGAGGGGCACCGCAAAAGGGTGGGTTGATTAAGGCAGTAAGAGAGAGAGCGAGAGAAAGAGAGAGAGAGAAAGAGAGAAAGTGAGAGACGGGCTTGTTAGAACGCAGCGAATTAGCGCTGTGCGGCCTGACCGAGGGGGCGGAGCTTAGTGCAAGGGAAGCAAAAGAACCTTCAAGCTTGGGGAGAGGAGGAAGGGGCAGGGAGATGAATGGAGCTGGCTGGCCATTATCTCTGGCTGCTGAGCTCAGGGGAGGAGCGCGTGGCTGTGCCTCTTTCATCCTGTGGTGTTTCAGCAGAGCCCATTAGCAGTGCTGTGGAGCACCCCCCCCCCCCATGTACGCCCACTGGGAGAAAGAAGCCAAAGGATCGACGTGTGCCTCCATCGCTGCTCTGGCTCAGTGAAAGCGTCCAACTGACAGGCTGAAGGGACGACCATTCGAAAGGGAATAAGACCTATTAAATATAATGACCATGGTTTCATGAGCAAAGTTTTATTGACTTTAACCACATTAACCTTAAAACTGGAGAAAGCAATGACCTTCTAAATAAATAATGAATAAATAAAACAAAGCAAGTTCCAGGTAGTAAAAGCTAAACACACCACATACTGACGGCACTGTCCAAACCACATGCCTAATTATAACAAATAAGGACCAGGTAGTAGAATGGATATAGACTTACTAAACTGGTATGTAGATTTAAACTGTGAAGGCAACTTTCCAGAGTTATTGATTTTTAAAATGGATATCTTTGTATTTTTAATCTGTGAGTTCTGTGAGAAATAAGTAGGTGTGCATGTAGGCGCAATTCCCATTTAAAAAAAGAAGAAGAAATCAAAATAGACAAATAATCCAAACAAAATAAATGTTTGTGACAGAATTCAAGATAACCAATATAGTAATTCTATATCCAGTGGTAAACATTTTGTAGCCTTTTTGAAAGCTTACTGAATCTAACATGATCTACATAGTGATATTGGCTATATAATCACATTATCAAGTAAATAAAACATTGGTTTAGTATAGAAGGAAACTCTTCTACTACAGTATATTTGTGAGAGAATTTTCTCTCATAGAACTGCAATGATGTCAATGTACATTATAATACACATATTAATTTAACTAATCTTTATCTTACATTAAACTCTGTTCAGAACATTCAAAATAGTCTAAAAATCACACACAACATGTCATCTTGGGTTCCTCTGAGAGCTTGATTGCTTTTGGTTGTTGTGTACAGTCACTGAAGACAAGAATTCAGCTCGAAGTGAAACACTGAATTTCACTCATCTGCCAGCACTGATTGAAAAAAAACAAAGAAAGTGAACTCCGTTATACTGTATCTGAGCCATGCAGAGCCTGTGCACTGCAAATGGAACCGCAAGTATTTACAATTGCTGTTCAATATCGGTGAGTGCTGACATATAATTAATATCAAGAGGACTGTTACTGTCGTGGGCAGCTGTTGAGGAGAGTTGAGTAACCAAGGCAACAGCCTTCATCAGTCTGAGAATGTGCGGTGCCTGTGCTGAGAGCGGAGCTGCGTTTGGTCGACGTCACCTGTCGCAAACGTTCGCTCTCTTCAGCCCCAAACGCTCCTCACACCACGCTCTGTAATCATGCGGAGGGAGAAAGCGGAAGTTGTCCAGAGAGTCGGACATTACGAAACAAAGGGCCAAGAAATAAATACGATGCCTCCCTTGCTTACAAATGGCCGAACTCAACAGATCGGCCTGAAATACAGAAAATAAAACATAAAAAGCTCCTTTCTGATGAAATGCCGCAGGTCTAGAACCTCTCGGGAAGCTGCATGAACGAAACACTGTGGTGCTCCACACCTTTCAGACCAAACAGAGCTGAAGAACCAACGGGGCATCAGGTCCAGTGGCACAGGTGTGGGCAGGGCAGCTGCTCCCACGACACATTTTATTTGCAAAAGAGCTGCGCCTCATTTCAAAGCACACAGGCAAATGGGCTCCTCAATCCACCCCTCCAGAACGGCGCCTCAAGACTTACTGCAGTTCACAGCACATAGCCTCGAACACAGGGTCCTGTAGCCCATGTTCTGTTTATATATTTGTCTAACTCTCTCTCTCTCTCTCTCTCTACACAAACACACACACACACACACACACACACACACACACACACACACACACACACATATA
>JAOYMR010000027.1:6987897-6995029 GCA_025802075.1 Tenebrosternarchus preto | reverse complement strand
TTATATATAACTGATACTGATGCACACGTAGGTGAGTGTGTGTGTCTATGCCCGCAAGGATATTCCCCTTTAAAGGGTAGGAGAGCTTGATTAAACAGGGTTCTGGGGAAAGGTGGTGATCATTGGCACTTTGAAGGAGCTACTGGTAAGAGCTCTGTGTTTAATTAAGCAATTTCACTAAACCAGCTCTGTCGATGCGCTAGCTGATGCCGTGAGAAGTCCAAACGCCACAGGTGTACTTGCATTTACCGGTACAAAGATCACACGCGCAGGCCGAATAAGAACGCCTGATCAAAGCCTGTGCTATTTGCTGAAGTTTGGTTTACAATTCTCCACGTTCATGGACATCTTACATGCAGCTTCATTAAGAGCTGCTCTGATATTCAGTCGATTCAGTGTCCTGTTATTTTTCTGTGGATTCAGTGTTTTGTTATTGTTCAGTGAATTCAGCGTCCTGTTTTTGTTCTTTAGATTCAGTGTCCTTTTCCTGAGTCCCGCAGTCCCAGGGTTGTCTGCTGTACTCCGCTCTGCGGTGTCCTGGTGTGGGCGTGGAACTGTAGTGTCCAGGACTGGCCTGAACATGTGCTGTCTGTGACAGACCTTGCCTCTCTGGGAATGGGAGACCAGTAGCTATGATATCTCAGCCATGCCAGAGTCCAGCAGTTACAGGCCTGTGGTCTTACTGGGGCCACTGTTTCACATGCACCTGTTCTGTTTCCGCGCCTGGTAGCCAATGGCCGTGTCTACAGAGATCGCACATATCCATTTTGTCAGACATTTGGGTTTTTATTACAGCCATGATGTGAATTCTGTTAGCAATTGAAGTAAAACTACAAGTCCTTTTTTCCTACAGTACTGGTGGTGTTTGTCTCTGTGTTCAGATGTCTGAATTTTGAATTTAAAAATTCAAATTTTTCTAATGTGTTTCTGAAGGTCCTGAGACAGGCCAGTTAGAGTGCGAGTGCGTACATGAAATCAGACGTGAGTCTCGATATAGGAGTGTGTGTGAGAGAGGGAGGGAGTGCGAGGGGACGGCTCGGGGGTGGAGCCTGGGCTTGGCTCGGAGTGGGGGCTGGGCTGCCGCTCCCGCTTGGCGTCCGCTGAGAACAGCTCCAGGTACATTCTCTTCCACTCCTGGAACTCGGTGGACGTGAGCTTGGGATTGGCCAGCAGCTTGTCAATCACTGCTATCTCCCCTTCCCTGTCCTATGGGGGCGCAGAAACAGAGCAAGTGGAGGGTGGGCGTGTTACTCTCCAGCATAGGAAGGTTAGGAGGTCAGACTCACAGCACGCCACAGGCTGTTAGCTAACATGTAAAGCGAATGTGTGCCCACTCAGGTGAGTACTGCTGCAAGAGCGTGCGGGGCAGAGACACACACACACACGCGCGCGCACACACACATTTACACACACCATGCTAGGTTCAGAGTCCTTTGGCACTGTGGGCCTCACTGCCCATGGAATCTACCTTATTTCCTCTCTTAGGGGCTGATGCCAACAGCACCCACAATGCAACAGGAGTCTGCCGCAGAACAAACACACAGCAGCAGCACAGAGGCCCCAGCAGAGGCAGACCCGGGCTGACCAGACGGGGAGTCAGGGCGACCCAGACTGAGAAGCGAAAGCCCCAAACCACAGAGCCTGTGACACAGCGCCACCAGATGGCGCTCCAAGATGCCAGGCACATGTTAGGAGACAGCGATACACAGATGAGGCTCCAAGACAGCGGCATGGGGACGGGGGGCTGCCTTCTATAAAGCAGCATGTCTTCCCCCTTAACCCCCCACCCCCACCCACCCCCACCCACCCCCACCCGTCTCGTACTCACCCCCCCAGCCACCACAGCTGCAGCTGTCTTCTGAGCCCTACAGACGCCTAGACGGACGGACAGGGGCCGAGTGACAGGCAGAGCAGACGAGGACGGGCAGTACAGACACAGACGCACTCTCGACTACGCGGCGGCCGGCCCTGTACCTTGAGCGTGCTCTGTAGGATGCGCAGACGATGCACTTTGTCGTTGAGCAGCGGATCGTCGCAGCGGCGGACGAAGGAGTGCTTGTAGTCCAGACGGCTGGAGAGGCGGCGGCTGCCCAGAGGAGACAGGCTGGCGCTCTCCAGCGCCCGGTACAGGTCTCCCAGCGAGTCTGCCTGGCCCAGTCGCTCCCGCTCACCGCCTGAAGGTGAAGCCACACACACACACACACACACACACACACACACACAAACACAGTTGGGGGGGGGCGGGAGACAACAGAGTGCAGAGCAGCAGTGAACACAGACACATTGTAGCTCCAAGGCCCAGTAACTGCTGTATCGCCATACTGCAAAGAATTATAGCGGGAGCGTAAAGATTCGGTCAGCTTCCTGAGGGTTTATCAGCTGATTCAGGGCAGTTGTCTGGCTGAAGCACTAGCGCTGTGTGTCTAAGGGCAGCGTTTCTCTAATTTGGCTCCTGTCACACAGGCTGAGCAATAGGACTGTAATGGCGGGCTGGAACTGAAGCGAACAAAAGCTCCCCAAAGCTATTGGGTCTTAATTATTAATTGCTCCTGAGCGGCACGGAGATCTGTAAACATCCTGCTCACTGCTCACTTCTCTTGTCTGTCTCTGCCATCCTTCATCATGTCCTCCTCCACCCACACACTTTCTCCCTGCCTGCAGTCTCAGTCTCAACACACACACACACACACACACACACACAAACAGACATCAGCAGAGCAATGTCTAGGCATTTTTCCCTCCGCTTTGAACATTTCTTCCTTTGACACAGATACACATCCTCTTTCTCACTCTCTCCCTCCCGACACACACGCACACGCACACGCACACGCACACGCACAGCCCCCACACGCATGCGGAGAGAGGCAGAGAGCAGCGTTTATAAACACCCACTGCTACAGCGCACGAAAGTGCACATAAGAGGAATGAAACCAGGGCTGCGACTACAGGCTTCAGCGCGGGCCGAACTGACGCCAGGCGCCCACGGCGACATTTAGCCGACACCCACGCGCCCCTCCCACTCCCACCCCCAGCTGGCCTGGGCCTGCGGAGAGGCGGAGCTGATTCACCCCAGCATCCTTTGTGCTCACAGGTGGGAGAGTCAGTGTGGAGGGTGGGGGGGGTCACTGCTGGTTTTCCTCGGCTCTGCTTTGTTTGTAGGTGTGGAAGCGAGTGTGTGTGGTCATGAAAGAGAGAGGGAGTGAGAGAAAGAGAGAGGGGGGAAAAGAAGGAGTGGGCAAGAGAAAAGTAACAAAACGAGAGAGGGAATGTGTGTGTGGGTGTGTGTGTATGTGTGTGTGTGAGTCAGGCAGAGATGCTGCAGCATGCAGTGACCCCCTGGGGTCTTGGTGTCTGTGCAAGGCATGGGGCCCATGTGTAATTAACTGGAATTGATTGTGTTTGGAACAAGGAGACCTGCCTTACCTCAGGCTGACTCTCAGACACGCAAAACGCACTGCCATGATTCACCACATGAGGGCAGCAGTTCCTCACACCATTGTGGTTAATCATAGAGCCTTCGGTGATTATGCGAGAATAGCTTAGTCATGTTTCTTATTATGATTATGGTTAGGGTTCAGGCAAGGATTGTCATATGCTAGAATAAAAAAATATCTAGCGATAGGTTAAGATGGCATGTACAAGGTAAACGAGAAAGAACAGAGAACTGAAACTGGAGAGTCTTTGAGTTCACAGCAGGTCATATAAATCATTCAAAACCTATTGTTCTTTGCTAAATCTCTGTAATACAGTTTTCCAGCTGCTGGTTAGAGGGGCTCTAATCCTTGAAAGGGCATTAATGTCAAAGTCTCCAGAGAGCCTCTCAGCCTCTTTGTGAGGGAATGAGTCTTTTGGCCCTCACTGCCGCCAGCCTCTGGGGAGCCGTGTGTGGCCCGGTCACAACGGACAGGATCTGCTGCTCCATGATCTCCAGCAGGTGGTGGAGCAGGCTGAGCTCAGGCCTGTGAGGATGACTAACATCCATCCGCCTCCATGTAAAAAAGACAGAGGGAAAATGAAAGGAAGAGAGAGAGAGAGAGAGAGAGAGAGAGAGAGAAAGAAAGTAGAGAGAGATGAGGAAAGATGGAGTGAGTGAATAAGAAGGAAGACAGAGAGAGAGAGAGTGAGAGAGAAACGTGGGGGAGTAAAGGAGAAAGGGAGTAAAGGACTATCCTTCAAGAGCACAGCTTTATATATAATACACAGCTGGAGTTCAGTGGTGACAAAGTGAGCTGAAGTGAGGGGGAATGGAGTACTGAGAGAGGAGTGGAGGACTGAGAGGGGAGTGGAGTACTGAGAGGAGAGGGGAGTACTGAGAGGGGAGTGGAGTACTGAGAGAGGAGTGGAGGACTGAGAAAGGAGTGGAGTACTGAGAGGGGAGTGGAGTACTGAGAGGGGAGGGGAGTATTGAATATAGAGGGGAGTATTGAGAGGGGAGGGGAGAAATATGATGGGAGGGGAGTGTTGAGAGTAGAGGGGAGTATTAAGAGGGGAGGGGAGTACTGAGGCTAGAGGGGAGTAATGAGAATGGTGAGACCCAGCAGTGATGTCAAAGGGAAGAAGCAGGGTTTGAAGATGTAAGCCCTTTACTGGTACCTTAGACTCAGGTAAAAAAAACATACATCACTATTTCTGGGAGAGGAGTGCATCTATGCGTGTGTGTCAGGGAGATGTGTGGGTGTGTGAGTGTGAGCGTGTGTACTCGTGCGTGCGTGTGTGTGTGTGTGCTTGTGTGTGAGGCCGAAGAAAAGAGCGTGATGCAGCATTCAGCAGATGAACGGACTGCACTGCTGACAAAAACCACCAGCAGCACATATGCAGCCGTCCCTGCTTCCTGCTGTGTTCACTCACTCTCAGCCAGAGAGAGAAAAAAGAAAGGGAGAATGAGGGGAAGGAGAGAGAAAAAGAGATAGAGAGGGGAGTGGAGGGAAAAATGATAATAACAATCTACGTCTACTTCAGGCCTAGGACCATCAGCCCAGAGACGATTCCAACCAAGAAAAGAAACAAAACACAGATCAAACAAGATCCTACAAAGCCAATGTCTGGAGATCTTCGCCTGGTCACCTGACTCTGTGGTGCTCAAACCCCAGGCCATCAAAAGACTCTACTAAAACTTCACATTTTGGCCTTTTTGGCAATGGAGTGTCTAGCAAATCTGGGCTGCATTTAAAGGGGAGATCCTATACAAATCCGGCGAGTCTGAAGACCAGTGATGCAGCGATCAAAGACCTACGTCACAACCAGACTGCAACGGCTCTACATACACCTGACTTCAACTGCTCTTTATAACAGCATCACATGGTCTTGCACCAGTAACAAATGCGCTCTGTTGCAAAACAACTGCTTTCTTGTGTTGTGTCCCTTTTTAAAAATGCACTTTCTGTTTTGTAACAAACTCGGTATTCTCACTAGAGCAAAGAGGCTTATTGTTAATTGACATTTATTATGATGTTTACTGAAAGCAAATACTTTCATCCAGGTAGTTATGGAGGTCCGGCAGACAGGATACCTTGCAAGGGTCCTTAATATAAAGCCTTTTCTTCACCAGCTTTAAGCTCATTACTTTAATCCTATTAGCTTTGCTGGAAAGTTCAGAGATGAGTGACATGATATCACATGCTTATTAAATAAGTATATTGCCCTGAAGCATATATATCACTTAATAAAAGCATTAAGCAGTACTGCCTCAGAATCAGGTCTACAGCAGGCTGGTGCTTCTAACATTGTTTGTGAACAATAACAATGGTCTGTAACCATGGGTACGGCAGTACCCTCACACTCACTGTCCACGCAGTGGCTGCGGCTCAGCTCACGGAGCGCTGGGTCGCGTTGCTCGGCGACGCTGGTGGATGGCGTGAGCAAGGCGCGCAGGCCGCCATCGCGGGGCAGGGTGAAGCTGCGGGGTTTCCCGGCAGGGGCAGGGTCCCGGAGACGCTCTCCAGCCTCCTCGGCGTCGTGGAAGGGCCCGTAGTGGTCGCGCAGGAGGGCTCGCTGGGCAGGGAGCGTGGACTGACGGCGGTACTCGGGCGACAGGCCGACGGAAGGCTCGCAGAACACGGCGTCCTCCAGGGGCAGCGTCTGGAGGTAGTGTAGGCCGGCGCTGGTCAGCGGCGTCTCGATCAGGTCCTGCCACGAGCGCCGCTGGCTGGTCGACTTGCGGGCCGGCGAGCCGCCGCCGCTGCTGCTGCCCCCTGGTGGCTCGGAGCGGTAGTCCTCGTGAGAGGAACGGGACTGAGAAGTCTCGGTGGAAGACAGGCGCCCGTGCTTGGGCTCTGGATATGGACTTGTACAGCTCCTCTATTGGGGAGAGAGCGGGAGACAGAGAGGAGAAGGAGAAGAGAGAGCGTTTTAGCTGATGGATTACAGAGACGCCATCTTGCGCGCCTCTTCTGCACTTACAGACTGATTAGATGAAGTGGCTGCTGTGTGAGTGGCATTGACATGCACGTCTGTGATCTCTCTGCCCTGGGCTCAAGAGAACAGAGATACAGGGTAACAGCTTCAACTCCTTCCTCCTCTAATCAGTGAAGCAGGAAGGAGAGTTAGTGGGAGGGAGAGGGAGGGACTATAACTTCTGCATTAACGTTGGATTAAAACGTCTGGAAGACGATAAAGGAATGGTTCCCATTTCTCTGTATTTACTCTGCTGTCAGCAGGCTAATTGTATAAAGTTAGGGGGCAATCATGACCTATTCATTTTACAGTGAGAGAGGGCTGGGAAACAGACAGACAGAGAAAGAGACAGAGAAAGTGAGGTCATCCCCCTCCCAGGATAATGTCTGTTTGTAGAGAGCTCCACTCCCAGTGAAAAACAGCTTGTCTGATCCACAGGTCTAACGGCACAGCCTGATCCACAGGTCTTACGGCACAGCCTGATCTACAGGTCTAACGGCACAGCCTGATCCACAGGTCTAACGGCACAGCCTGATCCACAGGTCTAACGGCACAGCCTGATCCACAGGTCTAATGGCACAGCCTGATCCACAGGTCTAACGGCACAGCCTGATCCACAGGTCTAACAGCACAGCCTGATCTACAGGTCTAACAGCACAGCCTAACAGTGTCACTCCTCGCCTGCTTCTCCCAAAATTGTGTGGGGCTGTGTGGTTGTGTGCATAGGTGTGTGTGTGTG
>JAOYMR010000027.1:6980397-6985397 GCA_025802075.1 Tenebrosternarchus preto | reverse complement strand
ATGCAGAGTAAGGCAGTTTTTATAAACAAATAAATTATAAACATTATAATCACTGCTGCACTGGTTCCTCAATGAACTACTACAGGTTCATTCAGGCAGGCTATGGCCCACTTTATATCTGCCCCATCCCTATCTCCACTCCTTAATGTGTGTGTGTGTGTGTGTGTGTGTGTGTGTGTGTATATGTGTGTGAGTGTGTGAGTGTGTGTGTGTGTCCTCCCTGAAGTGCTAATCTATCTCACTGAGAGAGGGAACAGTAGGAGAGCTGCACTGTCTCATTGGGGAGCCTGAACACTGCTACAGAGAGAGAGAGAGAGTGAGGGAGTGAGGGAGAGAGAGAAGGAGAGATGGAGACAGAGAAAAGGAAGTAGGAAGGGAGGAAGAGGAAAAGAGTAGAGGGCAAAAGAAGTGAGTGAGTGACAAAAAATGGAGGGCAGAAAAAAGAAGAGAAAAAGGGCAAAGAGAAAGAAAGATGGAAATCAAAAGTGAGAGGGGAATGGAGGGAGAGTAAGACTGCAGTGAGGGAAATTTGTGCTGAGCTACCGCAGTTATGGGGTACAGAGAGGCTAATCCTTCCATGTCTGCTCTTACTGGGATAAATCTATTCCCCTCATTGCTTCCTAACTCGTGCCTATTGCTCTCCATCTCTTTCCCTCCCCCTCTCCCCTCTCTCCACCTCCCATGGCTTCAGCCCTCTCCTTTCTGAAATATCTCCACATGTCAAACCTGCACACTACTCCAGTGATGAAGGACGGTGGGATATTTCCGTAATCTCTAACAGGTGCAAGTGGTTCTACTCATATCAACGATGTCTGTTGTGTATGGCACTATGGATCAAAGAAAAAAAAAAGAGCCTCTGCCAAGCCGTGCCCCTTCCCCACCATTGGAGGCATGCACACATTTGCTCCTCCCACTGCCGGTAGGCCCCGCCCCTCACCCTGCTCCTGACGGATCTTCTCCCTCTCGGCGTAGCCAGCCGCTGCCATGTTCAGGCGACTCAGCCACCTGTTCATGTCATCCACTCCATCAGCGGCAAAGTAGAAGCTCTTGATTTTAGGATGACAGGCTTTGAAAGCACTGCGGCAGCGAGGCAGAAAGAAGGATCAGGGGTGGGGCTTAGACAGGATGTTCTCCAACATACACACACACACACACACACACACACGCACACACACACACACACACACACACTGTAGACAGAGTTTGAAGGAACACTTACTACTTCTTGCGGCACTCACTGGCACGGTCAATCTTGAACTCTGGGAGGCTGACAAAGCCCTCGGCCTTCTCATCCTAATGGGAGAGAGAGAGAGAGAGAGAGAGAGAGAGAGAGAGAGAGAGAGAGAGAGAGACTCAAACAGACAGACATAGAGAGAGAGAGACAGAGAGAGAGAGAGAGAGAGAGACAGAGAGAGAGAGAGAGAATGTCAGGGGACATCTTTCTGCTGACACACACGTACACACATACATACACACACACACACCCACACCCACACCCACAAAGAGCTGTAACGACACCTCCATCCTCATTAGGATCCCGCTTCTTCCTCCCTCAGTGCAGGCTCCTCTTGCCAAGAGAGACTCCCCTGCTGCTCTAAGGTTCGCCTCAGTGATGTTTATGCCATTAAATGAAAGACAGTGACGGCCGCACAGACCATCAATTACAACACGGCAGGGGTGGGCTGGGGGCGGCCCTCCAGGGGCGGGGCGGTGCGGGCAGGGGTGGAGCCCTGCACCCCTCCCCCCGTCCACATACCCACGCTGGGAGAACCGCTGGCAGCGCATGGCCCCATAATGAGAGCAGCCAGAGCAGGCAATTAATCAGAAGCAAAGGTGTGAGGTAGATGGAGAGCGAGCAAAGGGGTAGAGAGCGAGAAGGGGAGAGAGAGAGAGGGAGGGAGCGAGAGGAATAAAGAAGAAAAGTGAAAAAGAAAGAAAAGAGGGCGGTATTGTGGGATCTAGCCATGTGCTTTGTTAAGGTGGATAGAGATTAATGTGCCTCCACAGAGTCCAAACTGGAGAGGCGTCGGCCAACACCAATTAAAATCGCCCCTCCGCTGAGCACTCCTTTGTTTTCCTGGCAGCCTGGAAGCGACTTCACTTCTACTGAAACTGCGACGTAAGACCCTCGCACCCGCAGTTCTTCCGTCGCACGCTGGGCCCAGCGCTGGCTACAGCACGCACACACACCGCCTCCATCAGGCCTCCTCCCACTGCTGCTGGGGACGGGTAGTACGGGACGCTCCCTGTCCTCACCAGGACCCCACACCCTGACTCACCTCCTCGTTCATGTACCAGTAGAGGCAGGCGTCCTTCAAGACGAACCAGTACTTCTTCCACTTTTGCGAGAAATAGCTCTTGGCATCCTTCTTCTTCCACAGCCAGCCCTCACAGTCGCCACGGCCCAGGTCTTTGCAGGAGATTCTCCTCTTACTGATGGAGGACAGAGGTGCCCCTGTAGACCCAGACACACAGAAGCAGAGCTCAAACGTGCTGCAGGTCTCTGGTCTACACTTGCACGGACGGCGGGCGAAAGTTGCATGATGAAGACTTACACAAACACTGCAACACACTATGTTTTTTTTTGCAGTGGTAGTGACAGCTGATCCTATCACACAAACCTTTGCTCTTCTTCTTGGTCTTTGAGAGCAGGGAGGATCCCTGGAATGTCTGGGGAAACATCAGAGAACATGAGAACTGCAATCAGACACGATCAGAATGGTGCTAACAAGGAATAAAAGCAAATGAATAAAACAGTGAGGCAATACGCTCCAGTATGAGAAAACTAGGGTCTTTTCTGACACCACATATCTTCTAATGAACTCCTCTGGACCTGGTGTGAAGTTGCTGGAGTTCATGGTGACTGAGGGAATCAGAGATCTGTGAGGCTGGGAGCAGAGCATTCAGAAGTGCTCGACTCCAGCACGCTCTCCACACACCACAGCAATCAGATGCGGTCTCAGCGGATGTGATGTGAGGGATGAGTGCGTGAAGACAGCCGCTCTGAGTGTGGCCTTGTCTGAATCTGAGAGCTGTCGACACCTCAGCTCTGGCTAGGAGGGAACGAGAGAGGGAGAGAGAAAGAGAGGGGGGGGGGGAAGAGGGGAAGGGAGGGGAAGAAAAGGGAGAGAGTGGGAGAAGAGAGAGAGAGAGAGAGAGAGAGAATGAGAGAGAAATGGAGAAAGAGAAGGGGAGAGAGAGAATGAGACAGTGAGAGGGAGATAGAAAGGGAGAGATAGAGAGAGATAGAGAGAGAGAGAGAGAGAGAGAGAGAGAGAGAGAGAGAGAGAGAGAGAAGGCACTTTGGGAAATTGCTATTACTAGAGAGGGCAAGAGAGGTTGAGAAAAATGAGAAGAGAAATGGAATCTTGCCAAGACACGGGTGTCTGTCGACATGGCTTCCCTTCTCCTGTGGAATGATGTGGAAGAAGAAGAATGTAAAGCACAGACGATCCACAGGCAACAATGATGGAGATCTGACAGATTAAAGTCAGAGTTGGCCTGGAGCAAGCAGGGGGAGCAGCGAGGGAGGGGGTGCATGGTGTGTGGTGAGGGGTGAGGAGCGTGTGGTGGGTGTGGGGGTTGTGGGATAAGAATAGAAAGGGACTGGAAACTCGATAGCCTGCCAGCAGCTCTCCGATTTGTCTGCAAAGCATGTGTGTCACATATATTGAAGTGTGCACTTCTGTGAGCAGCGGTGGGTGTTGGGCCTGCCTCCCGGGTCCCTCTGACTCCCCTAACGCGGGGGGGGGAGGTACTCCATTGAACCCAACACGCTTCGACACACTGTTGGGGTCCCCTGGAAGAGATAGTCAACCAGAGTGGCCTCGGTCAGCCAGGGTGAACGTCCCAGGGGAGTGTCCTTGCCTGGCGAAGTGCTGAGTCACTCCGCTTTGAAGGATGGATTTGTGCGAAGATGATGAACCTGATGACTCAGATAAACAGTCGCCCCGGTAACCGCTAACCTCCGAAGAACTGGGGATGTGGACGTGATTCACATACATGCTTGCACGCTCATCTTCATGTGGATGCTTCAGTATGAATTCCTCATTATGAATTCAGTATATATTCAGTAAGAATCCCTATGAATGCCAATTTCCAACACCAAGACAGTCTCTCCTCCCTTCCATTACTTTGAATACATTCTCTATTGCCCATCCTCCTACTCTCTCTCTCTCTCTCTCTTCTCTCTCTCTTTCTCTCTCTCTATCTCTCTCCCCACTTTATTACAAGGGTCAGTAAGAATGCAGTAGCTTGCTCTGAAGAGCAGCAGGGCTACAATGAGAATGGAATTGCCTTTCGGCACTGCTGTTCATGAAGTGCAGTGTGGCCTTCAGCGAGTGAGCAGAAGCCTGCTGTCAGACAGCATCCGCCAAGCCCAGAGGCTCAAGCACGACGCCACACGGCAACAGCTGGCCAGGCACGCGCACCAGGCCCTCGTCCAACTGCAACCGACCGATGGACGTTCAGGAGCTTGGACTGAATCTGATTGCTTTTTCCGGTCTGCTGCCATGTAAACGTGGACGTTCCGGTTCAGCAGGAATTAAGAATATAGAATTAAGAAACAGGACCAGAGGCACTGGGCCATAGATAAGGCTTTCCGACAAGTGTGTGTGTGTGTGTGTGTGTGCGTGCGTTGCATTGGCATTGGCCAGTCGATGAAGTGTGTAAACAAACATTCTCCTTTAGTGCATTAGAGGTCACAGCTTTGCTGGCTCAAAACAGTCAATGACTGCAGTATGCTCTCTCTCTCTCTCTCTCTCACACACACACACACACACACACACACACACACACACACACACACACACACTCTATACTGCCGAGTAGGCAATAATACTCCACTCTAAATTACAAAGTTATGCAACTCCACACTGCATGCCAGCAACAGTCCTCATTATGCTCATCAATATGGACTATTAATATATGCACCCCCCCCCCCCTCCATCCTCACTCACATATCTACAGATTACAGAGAACATTCATTAGCACTTTTCTTG
>JAOYMR010000027.1:6965722-6979596 GCA_025802075.1 Tenebrosternarchus preto | reverse complement strand
GTCATGTCGTCTAATGCCAATATGGGAAGGAAAGGGTGTGAGCGCGCACACACACACACACACACACACACACACACACACGCGCACGCACGCACACACACACACACACACACACACACACACACACAGAGTTTGGAAGGTGTATGTAAACAGAAGCAGCAGGATTCACCCAGTAAAAGTCACCCTTGCGTATGACGTCAATGTTCCAGCTGTGAGCACACGCTGGTACCTTTAACACCTAGGTGACTCTATCTATAGGACTTTTTTTTGGGCAGAGGAGGCTTATGGAGTGGGGTGGGGGTGTTATGGGGGTGTTATGGGGTGTTATGGGGTGTTATGGGGGTGTTATGGGGGGTGTTATGGGGGGTGTTATGGGGGTGTACCCCACGAGTCTCTTGGGTGGACACTGCCATCCACATTGGAACCGTCTGTCACGTCAAATGTAATGCACGTGCCAGAATCCTGGACCAGTTTCTCCAACAAAACGTAGCTGGCGGGCATTGGCTGAGCGCACGTGTGTCACAGATGGAGCTCATCCAATCATGGCACTTGACTCACCATGACAGATGACACTGTGACGATGCCCCGCCCACACCCACATAGGACCATCTGCCTACTCAGCATCCATATGCACTTGGAGACTCAAACACACACACACACACACACACACACATACATGGGCACGTACATGCACGCACACATTTCTGTGTGTCACCTAGTTTTACTGTCAGTACAATGTGCCACATAGTTTTCCAAATCATCCTCTGTGTGTGTGTGTGTGTGTGTGTGTGTGTGTGTGTCTGGGCTAAAGTGTGTGTTCCTGGTGTCAGAACTTCTGCTGCAGTCTTCAGTCCTGCAGAGGTATTGGCATTGCAGATCCTGCTCATACAGATCTTCCTAATACCCTCTCTAACAGGAGACACACACACACACACACACACACACACACACACACACACACACAGTGACGTCCCTAAAGCAACACATGCATGGGGATGTTTGTAACAGCATATAAAATCCCAACAAAGAGATAACCGCAGCTGAATTAAAACCATGTGTGTGATAAACACTTCCATTTCACCTTCATCATGCTGGCCTGGAGGACCTAGTTGAAAGCACTTACATGGTAGAGCGAAGTGGAGTCTGAGCTTGGGGTGGACATGGATTCCTGGCGAAGCACCTCCATCTGCAGGGCAGGGAGGAGACCATAGTGGGCGGGGCTTCCACCCTTCTCGCTCTTCTTCTTGGTCCGCTTGCCTGTGTCCCGTTTGCCTGTGTCCCGCTTGCCTGTGTCCCGCTTGCCTGTGTCCCGCTTGCCTGTGTCCCGTTTGCCTGTGTCCCGCTTGGCACTGCGGCCTGTTAGGTACTCGTCTGGAACTTTCTCTTCACTTACATACCGCAGCATGGAGTTGTCTGAGAGAGAGAGAGAGAGAGAGAGAGAGAGAGAGAGAGAGAGACAGAGAGAGAGAGAGAGAGAGAGATTTCAGTGTTGATCAATGCATTGCAAAAAATCACACTTCATATTGCAGGAAATTCTGCTCATTTTAATATGGTCATACAGAATAAACACCACTTTTGGTGATGAGAACTGTGATGTCCCTAATAAAATATACTGTTGAACCCTATTACAAGACAAAACTGAACCTATCAAAAAAACCTATCAACTGGTCTATCAAACCTATTAAAAGCACTGTCTCACTCTCAGTGGGCCAATCACTAGCTCAATTTCCTAAATGAGTTACAGCCTATGTCTCTAAAGCCCAATTCTTGCTTAAAAGAGGCATGCAGGACTGATTGGTCATGGTCCTGTTGGCATCCTGAAACGATAGCGCTCCACTAGCTTTAATTCCAAATCCACCACAGTCATCATTAGGGTTCTTTATTCCCACCCCCGGCTCCTCTGTTGCCCGGCAGCAGCCAATAGGATGTAAAACATTGCGCCGAGCTGCTGTCACGAGTCTCCATGGCAACGAAGTGATTGCAGAAAGAAGGCCTCTGTCTGTCTCTGACAGAAAAAAGTAGAAAATGTCAGTGGCGTGAGTCTTTCACACAGGTCTCAGGAGCTTCTCTGCCACTTTTTAATTAAACTCAAATTGCTGCGCTGCTCACAAACGTAAAAAATAGTTTGGAGTCGTGAAGAAAACTATGAGATCAAATGAGAAGAAGGTGAGTTTTATTTAGTCAATCATTCTTTTATTGATTTTTTTTTTTTTAGCTTAACATATCAGACCTTTGGTTGAACAGATGTTCTGGCAGTCCGAACAGCTGCTGTTCGATGGAACATGGGGAGAGCTGTGAGAATGTGCTGGGCTTGGATCCTCTGGGTGACCACTGTGCCTTTGGGCTTCTCCTGGACCACACTACCCGCTCCTGACAGGCCAGCTCTGTCACCACACCATCTCCCCATTCTCTCTCTCTTTCTCTTGATCGCTTGCTGTCATGTGTGCTAGCTGTCACCTTGCAAATTCTGGACAGAAATATGTTCTGCCCAGATTTCTTCAGAGAAACAAAAACACACAGGGAAGGAGAGACACAGAAAGGGAGGGAGGGAGATGTGGAGAGAGGTGAGGATAGAGAGAGAGATGTGGAGAGAGGTGAGGATAGAGAGAGAGATGTGGAGAGAGGTGAGGATAGAGAGAGAGATGTGGAGAAAGGTGAGGATAGAGAGAGAGATATGGAGAGAGGCATAGAGATATGGAAGGAATGACAGAAGGGTAGAGGGGCGCAGGGATAGAGAGAAAGATGAGAGAAAAGTGTAGAGGTAGAAAGAGAGGCGGAGAGTTTGAGCGGGACAGAGAGAGGTGGAGAATCTGAGAGACATAGAGAGGTGGAGAGGTAGTATGAAAGAGAGCTTTAGGAGGACAGAGGCATCATAGGAATACACTGCTCACAGTGCAGAGATGGAGTTTAACAGGACCAAACAGCAGGCAGGCAAACGAAGCCTATGATCAAAGTCACACACACAACCAAAAACATGTGCGAAACCACAACCACACCATCACCACCCCAACTACACCCAAATGTCTGAAATTAGTGAATAATTAATGAATATTTGTGAAAAAAGAAAGCTTTTCATGTAAAAGCACAAACACACCACGCAGTGTGATGTTCTTAACCAATAGACTAACTAATCTAGATTAACTAGGTTGATAATACTAATAACCAACAAATAGTGATGGCTTTTCTGAGAATAAACCAGATGCCCATAGGGATTAGACAGTGTCTATATGTATCGGCCTGATGGCACGGCTCGGAGTGCCTGTGTGGATCTTGGCAACCAGCGCCAGGAACCAAAGGCGGAAAGTTCAGAGAGCAGCACATGGCCTCACAGTGCAGAAACGTACATCTGCAAGGTGGATAAGCGAGATGGAGCTCCCCAGTGATAGAGGAAGAGTGGGGGGGGGGGGTGAAAGAGAGAGAGAGAGAGGGAGAGAGAGAGAGAGAGAGAGAGCAAAAGAGGAAGAGAGAAAGAAATGGGAGAGAGAAAGGAAGAGCGATAAAAGGAAAAAAGATCAGGCCAGATGTGGGAGGAGTCAGAGCGAGTGACGTAAAGCACTGAGAGCTCCAGACACGGCCTGCTGTCCTGCTATGCTGCTCTTCAGGAAATTACATTAATTAACATTAATATTGTGGTCATGGCATTCTAGAACAACGACAGGAGGTACAGAAGTTACAAATATCAAATCTAGAATGATTAAATAATGCAATATTCAAAAATGAAATATCACTGCGCTATTTTAGTCTGATAAATGAGTTATAATTCAGATCTTTAATTTTACATGGGAAGTTTAAACATGTTATATCTTTAAGGAAGAATAATTGTAGGGAAGGATGGAGAGATAAAAGGAAAATAATAAAATGCTCCTAATGACACATTACTGTGTGTGGCAGGCTGCTGTTCTGTGCTTCTGTGACATTTGCACAAAGCTGAAAAGAGATTGTCTGTGTGTGTGTGTGTGTTTACAACACACTAACCTCTCCTGCCCTCTCTCTTCAGTCTAGCGGGGTCTTCATAGTCTGGTACCCAGCTGTACTCCACAGGCATAGAAATGGGCCTTAGGCGGCCTGTTAAGGACACAAATATATTAGTGTTTATAGAACCATGCACACAGTCTGTTTGCGTGTGTGTGTGCACGTTTGTGTGTGTGTGTGTGCATGTGTGTGTGTGTGTGAGAGAGAGAGAGAGAGAGAGAGAGAGAGAGAGAGAAAGACAAAAAGAGAAAGAGTGATGGAGAGAAAGGGAAAGACAGACAGAAAGGAAGAGAGGGGTCTGAAGCAGAGTGTCACTCTATCTGCCAAGAAGCTGCGTATAAGATGCATGAGTCAGCATACACCACAGATACAGTAGGTACAGTAGGTTTTTCTCACAAAGCAGTTTCACGGCTACAGCTATGGGCTACACACACCCACACACACACACACACACACGCACACACAAAGCACAGGCTGTTCTCTGGCGTTTAATTACTGCAACTCTGAAAACCACTTGAGCATTCTCCAAATGCCACACACACACACACACACACACACACACACACACACACACACACACACACACACACTCTCTCACCCACACCCCTCCAGCACTCACACCTAGTACGGCCTCTTAGAAGATCTGTGTTGTGGTCGGTAGCTCATTCAAGCTCCACCTCGATGGCTCCCAGCTTCCAACAAACTAATTCGTCTGTTCTAAGAGCGCCATTGAGCACCGCTGCCTTGAACTTGGCATGAATCTCCTTGTTGGGAAGATGCTCCTCAAACCTGAGGGCAGATTCTTCCAACGACATGTTTAAAAAGTGTGTAAAAAAGTGTGTCTGTCAGCAGTTATACTTTGTGAAGCAAACAAATGTTTGTACATATTGTACTGCCTGCATGTGGTGTAGGACCATTTTTAAATATTACAAAAGGCAGTTTATTTCCCTGCAGGCAACATACAGCATCTATGATCTATAAGATGAAAAACGGAGAACACCCTATACAGCAAAGCAGAAAGGAGAGTTAGATAACACATTTGGATTTGCATGTGTTCCCTGTACTGCTGGTGTGTGTGTGTGTGTGTGTGTGTGTGTTTGATATAGTATGGTGTTTGTGTGCACCTCCTGTGTGTGTGTGTGTTTGATGTAGTGTGGTGTATGTGTGAGCTGGTGTGTGTGCATGTGTGTACCGTAGGTGGGAGTGCCGTCACGCCGTGAGGGCTGGGGACCACGGCTGGGATCGTACTCATAGCAGTAGAGCACGGCCTCCTCCTCCATGAGGGGGAAGCGCCGTCTGTACTCCTGGTCCAGGAAGGAGTTGGGCGACTCGGAGCCCTTGGCTGCAGAGACTCCCTGACCTCGCTCCTCACCGGGCAGGTTGCCCTGGTCATCCCTGCACACAGGTCACAAACACTCAGGAGGCCTGGCCACAATGCTCACTGCTGCCCCCTCCAGGCCAGTGGCCATGTACCAGACTGTATAGAAGCAAAAGTGCATGGGGACCAATAGGGTTTTGTGCTTTAACCTGGTTAAAGTATAAGTAAACACAAGATCATTGATAAGATAAACAAGGTCAAACAGCTGAGACGCCCTGGGTGAAAGGAACGCCTGCATTTACCTGGGTGTGTAGGGCTCAGCAGGAGGAGGAGGTATGTAGAGGTCATGGAGGGCGGAGCTATCTCGCTTGGAGGGTGTGCTGATGGTGCTGGTGGGCGTGGCCGAGCTGCTGGTGGGGCTTTTGGGAACGACCGGCTGAAAGGACAGACAGGAGAAATCGATAGCAGATCAAAAGTCACGTCGATCCAAGGCCCCAAGGGCCATGATCATATACAACTAACACGTCCGTTAATTCAACAAGCTGTCAAAGAACAGGCGTCTCTGGCATCCAGAGGCAACCGTAGCAACAGAAGTTTAACAGGTGTCAGAGCTCAGGGTGAGGCTAGCTGCATGGTTATGGCAGATCAGACAGCCTACTGGTTCTCTGAGTCTGACACAATATATGAGTCAGAGAGAAGCACCCCTGCCTCTCCAAATAATGTACTGCCTTTAATCAAACTGACTATGATCTCTGGGCAGTCGACAGCATATCTGGAAGGTAATGTAGCAATGCATAATGGATTTAAACTTGAAATATAGAATATATTTAATTAATATATGTCATTAATTTGTAACAATTAGAAAAAGAAATTAAAATTATTGTTATTGGTACATGTAGCGAATCATTGTCCTTGCTACATGTATTTGGACATGTATCGGGAAATGTAGCAAATTGTAGCTACATTCAAATATTGAAATAAATATTAAGCTTCTGGCTGATGTCATAAAAAAGATCTTTCTTATCTTCCTTCTCTTGAGCATGTTGGGAAGTCAAAGCTACAATCTGGCCAACACCTCTGATAGCTGAATGGAACATGGTATCCGATACTGATCATTTCTGCATACATCCAGTTAAAACATATTAAGATGGCATGATCCCATATGCAGGAATGACAAGCACACAGACACACATGCAAATAAACACACACACACACACACATACACACACAGGCAAAGCTAATATGAAGCACACAATGGAAGGCGATTAGGGTATGATTTAAGAGCAGAGAGTGAGTCTGAAACGAAGACTAAGCCAAATTAAATCCTCAAGTAAAACACAAAAGCTGATTAAAGCCAGTCTGCATTCCGAACACACACACACACACACACACACACACACACACACACACACACACTCTCACAGGCACACACACAGACACACACACACACACACATTTTGTATTCACTTGTGTATCAGAGTTGAAAAATGCTATGATAAACCTAATGTTAACCTCAGAAACCAAAAGGAAATCTTTTAGTTTTTTAAATTATTTTTGTATTATTATTCTCTCCACACAGATCAGGTGAATATATTCGTTCTCCATAGAATTTTCACTGCGGGGACATTTCAAGAGCTGAATACACACTGTCCCCCCACCTCACCACACACATAAACACACATACACAAACAAACCAATCCAAACATCTTCTACACCAGTCTTAAAAACCCTCTTCATTTTGTACTAGTGAAGGATATTGCACAGCCCAAAGCCATCACCACATGCAGCCAGAGCCATATACCCCCCCCCCCCCCACACACACTACCACCCCCTCCACCTCAGCCACAGAGCCCTAGAGGCAGGCAGGTACAGAGCAGAGCGATACAGCAGTCAGCACTGAGGCGTGGAGCTAGCACGTCACCGGGGGGAGCCCTGCCCGGGGCTAGAGGCAGGGAGCTAAGGGGCAACCTGTAGCCTGGAGTAGGGGATAGGGGAGTGGCGTGTGGGGCGTGGCTTGTGGGGGAGAGGGGAGGAGCTTCCTACCTGAAGGGCCAGGGGCTTCCACCTCATGTTCTTTAGCAGTGCTGGAGCGGAGGTGAGCGTGCTCTGGGGACGCTTTTTCAGCGTCAGTGTCACCCCTCCAGGGTCCCCACGCAGTGAGTTTACCAAGTTTTTCAACTGCCAGCCCACCTACAGCGACAAACACAGGGTCAACAGGAACAAACACACACACGCATACACACATATATACAGACATACAACACACCCAACTCTAAGCGTCAACTGCCAGACAACAGAATACACGCTTATTAGCTCTTTATATGTAAGGCTTATGAATACAGAGAGATCAGACCAAAACTGCAGTTGCCAGGAACACTTTCATGACTGGGGCCTAGTTCAGTTCACTAAAACCTTTATACTTTGAATGCAGGCCATGTTTGCAAATAAGAGAAAAAACTGACTAGGCAAGTAGGACATTGATCGTGAGGATGAAACTGTCTGATAACAATATGTCTTTTGTAAATTTGACCCAGAAAACTGCATGCAAGCCTCACTTGTAGCTAATAGTGCTTTAGTGTTGTAGCTAATAGTGCTGTAGTGTTGTAGCTGATAGTGCTGTAGTGTTGTAGCTAATAGTGTTGTAGCTGATAGTGCTGCAGTGTTGTAGCTAATAGTGCTGTAGTGTTGTAGCTGATAGTACTGTAGTGTTGTAGCTAATAGTGCTGTAGTGTTGTAGCTGATAGTACTGTAGTGTTGTAGCTAATAGTACTGTAGTGTTGTAGCTGGTAGTACTGTAGTGTTGTAGCTAATAGTGCTGTAGTGTTGTAGCTGATAGTACTGTAGTGTTGTAGCTGGTAGTACTGTAGTGTTGTAGCTAATAGTACTCGACACTCATGTAGCTGCTGATTCATTATCAAGAGCCAATGAAAACCTTAAGAGAAATAGAAGAAATCAATGCACCCACAAGTCTTCAAGGAATAAACCTATTTTTGCACACACAAACAAACTCATTATGTACTAGCTATGCCTTAAACATTGTAATATGTACAATTTTGTAAGATAAAAGTTGTCTTACTTGATATACAATCTCCTATAAAAGTTTATGAACCCTTTTGAATTACCTGCATTTCTGCATGAATGCCTAAAATACACACATAATAAATTCCTGTTTCACATTTCCTGTGGGGGACTTTGAGGGTGTGGCACAGTACTTTAGCTGTTCCTAGGACTGCACTCTTATATGCAACTCATATTGACGATGTCATCCTGGGATCTGATGGAGACACTCCACCAGTTTATGGGCCACGGCCCCGAGTGCCCCCATCACCACTGGGACAAACTTGGTGTTTGCTGTCCACATTTTCTCTATTTTGGCTCCTGATATTTGTCCAATTGATATTTATCGTATTCCTTCCTTTGAATGTTTCCATCACTCACAAATGCCACACCCATTACCACTGCTGTCTTATCTACTTTGTGGTTGGTCCATCATTGCTTGCTTTGTATGGGTCTGCTGTATCTGGAAGGCGCATAGGATCCTAGCTTTGTTGATCCTAGCTTTGTTGATCCTAGCTTTGTTGATCCTAGCTTTGTTAATCCTAGCTGTTGTTTTCTACCACTCTCTTCGGTTCCTCCCATTTGGACTAGGAGGTGGTGTCTAGTTCATATTCCTTGTATATGTACATGTATTTCTCAGTTTATGCCTTCCTTGCCAGCCCACACACACACACACACACACACACACACACATGTAAATATATAAACCAAATTCTGTTGCAAAATACATGAATGTAATGTTATGCCATTAACAAGCTTTTAGGAGATCTTTAGAAGAAAATTTATTAAAATTATACAACTAAAAGGGTTATAAATAACATTGCCAAATGTAGGCATCCACCAGTCCAGTTGGACAGATAGTTTCGTTTGCACATGGGCAAGAATTGGCATTGCTGCCTAAGATTCCTGTGAGGAGCCCACAGACTAGTGACAGAAGCTCCCTGGGGTGGCAGTGCGAGGTCTGCAGGCATGTTTACAAGTCTACCATAAGTGCATCACTGCCAGTCGGTAGCAGGTTTCCATGGGGAAGTGTACACCTCCCCAAATCCCACCCCTGCACGTCTTATACTGGCTAAAGACCACCTAGATGTTATAAAGAACTATATGCACAGATGAGACAAACATTTAATGTTTTGTTAAATGTGCAATATATTTGCAAGCATGGTGTATAAAACCACTGCATACCAGCAAACATCATAAGCTTTGAAGCTTGATGGAGGCTAATATAATGTGAGTCTGTGTTGGCACCTCAGTGACTTCACGGTTTGAAATCAACCAGAGATCAATGAACCACAAGCTGTATGAAGTAATGCTACAACAGAATATCAGAACATCTGTCTGCGGTCTGAACCTCAGAAGATGTTGGATCATACAGCATGGCAGTAATCCAAAACCCAGGAGTAATTCAGTGACAGAGTGGATAAATACTAGAAAGCCATTTTAGGTCGGTCAAGGAAGATTCCGGACTGATTCCAGATACTGGTCCTCCTGAAATGATGTCTTGAAGCAAGTCTTTCGGTCTAGGCATCCCTGAATTCAGCATAAACTGTATAAGTGTAAAAGAAATGGGGCAAAAAGCCTTGTAACTCCTGTGCAGGTTATTGTTAGTCCTTGAGCGTATACAAAATATTTTCCCACAACAGCTGATTGATCCGTACTTGGAAAAAAAGGGCACTGTGATTGACATGACCAAAATGACAAAATCATACTGATTACAGCTGACATCCTGGACAGTTTTTCTCCTGAACGTACACAAACATGCAACTGTGACAACGACTGGCCACACATACGCACACAGGGACGCGCTGAGATGGGCTGGTCCTGGATGTCTAGATGCTTTTCTCAGGATCCACATTAAGGGTTCTGCACAGCGAGCAGAACTACCAAGACAGGAGCAGAAGAACTAACCCCCCCCCCCAACCTCATTCTTGCAAGCCCTCCAAGCCATTTCCTTAGCTGATAGTTCTTCATGGGGTGCCTGCATTCCTTTTTTTTTATCGGGTTGTGGGTTTTTCTTTTTCATACCCAAACCCAAGTCGCTTATCACACATTAGCTTTTCCCAATTACGGAGCTGACAATGTGCTAATTAATGTAGTATTAATGAGGCTTCGATTGTGTTGATGCTTCATCAGAAAAGAAGCCCCATAAACACTTGTCTACAGGTAGTGTGTTGGCCATAGAGGGGAGGCACAGTCATCTCTGCAGCAAAACAACAGTGGAACAAAACGCCGCCCGTGTTCAAAAGGGTATATCATTTGGATGAATGAACATGACACAGGTGGAGGTGGAGGGTGAGCAGCGTGGGGTGGAGTGTTGGTGCTAGTGTTCGAAAAACAGAGCCAGAGATCAGCCAGCTTCTGAAATGTGATCTGAAACTATTCATCAGCTCACCGTCATCAAAGAATAACAACCCTTCAAGCGGAATGCCCAACTTCGATGTCATTTCCTGCCCCCAAAATGCACACACAGAGTTCAGTCATCTCCTCGTTACGTCAAAGCTTACACCCACAATGCTGCTGGTAGATGATGTACGCATTATGGTCTCTATAGTTACATATATGATAATGAACTCAATGCTTTTTCAAAAAAAAAAGAAAAACAACCCAACAAAAACACAAAAAACAAAGTGCTTTTGAAGCACAATTATTTTAAATGGTCTGAACATATAAAACAGTCTCATTTAAACTGCAGAGGTATGCAGTTTAGATCCAATTCAAATGTTTGTTTGGCCTCCATGAAGTTTTCCCTGAGATCTTGTTTAGTGTACTGTAATGTCATTGATTCTCAAAGCATGATCCACAGTGATTCCACACACACACACACACACACACAGACAAACGCTCACGTTCTTCTCAGTCGACTACTGTAAAGCGTTGTAGCTGCTGTAAGAGTGGAGTGAAGAGACAGGCGGCCTGCAGAGAGGGTGGGGGGTGGAGGAACAGGTGGAAGGGTGGAGAAAGAACCACTTGGGGAGAAAGGTGGCTGAGACGGTAAGCCGGATTTGGGTGGGGGTGGGAACGGAGTTTGATGGAGCCAGGACCACGGCAAGAGATGCTGGGCAAGAAGATGCTGGACCTCACCACTGTCTGATGGTTCACCTGGATCACCTCATCACCAGCATGGATCTTCTTACAGCGGTCAGCTGGAGACTGAGAGACAGACAGGGAGGGAGAGGCTCTACTGAGTGGATTTTTACACAACTGGGCAAACCTTCTGTCTTCCTCCCTCCTCATTTCTCTGTTTCTCTCTCTTTTTGTGTTCCATAACCCCACTCTGGTTGGATCAAACAGACAGCAATGTTATCACAGTTACACCAGCACAATCACAGTTAGGCAGGGCTTGGGCTGGTCTGATGGCCTGATGGAATCCTTTGTTTCTTTGTTTGTTTTCCTGTACTGTTATGTTGTAGCTTGTCAACTATCACTCACTCACTTATTCTCTCTGTTTCTCTCTTCCTTGTTGACAGAAAGTTCAGCAGTGTGATATTGAGAGTGACAGCAAAGTTGCAATGAAGAATTCATCGTGTTGACATTGATTCAGATGTAAAAGACCATTTACAGGGAGAAACTGCATTAATAGCTTAAACACACGTAAACACACATGCACACAAGCACACATACGCACACAGATGTACACACACACACGCACACACACAGATGTACACACACACACACACACACACATACACATACACTCACACACATACACTCACACACACACGCACACAGATGTACACACACACACACACACATACACTCACACACACACACACACACACACACACACATACAGGTGAGAGAACATGTATGCTCTTACTCCCTCAGTGGTTCCAGTGATCACATGAAGGCCATCATATGTGGACTTGATGTACATTCCCTGCAACAAATATAATACAGGCAAAATTTCAAAATCACATCTTCTACGAAAAAAAGAATAGTGAATGTAAAGTTCTCTTTCTCTTCCCTCTCCTTTATCACGTTTCTCTTTCTTACGTGCGTGGATGAATAAACCAAACAAACTGTCAAGATATGACAGTTAACTGAGCAAGATATCATTCAGGAGGATCGGGAGGCGTAAGGAGGTCACAACTGTTGTTTTGTCTCTGGCACTTCTAACAGATAGCAGCTCTATCAGAGCAGAGTGCAGCTCTGTCAGAGCAGAGAGTAGCTCTATCAGAGCAGAGAGCAGCTCTGTCAGAGCAGAGAACCCTGATGAGAGCCAACTGGCTGGGATTGGAGTGAACATACGTGCCTCCATAAAAAACCCTCTCCGGCTTGAGCATACATACACACCTGTGCACACTCATCTGGAGCCTTGCGCACAAATACACACACACACACACACACAGGCTTACTCACATACACACTCATCTGAAATATCGTATAACCACAAACACAGACAAATGCACACACACACATACACGCACACGCTTACTCATATACACACGCTCATTTGAAATATCACACACCCGCACACACAGATGCACATGCAAGTTTACATACACACATATGTGTGCTTGCTACCAGAGGTAAAAGCCATGGAAAACAGAGGACTTTTAACTGCTATGAACTTAATCTGTTTCAGTACGATCTCACACACACTCATTCAACAAAGCAGCGAGAGACAGAGAGAGAATCATCTTTACCTTGTCATCTCTACACACACACACACACACGCACACACACACACACACACACACACTCACACACCCTTTCAGTAGGACCACAAGTGGTAAAGAAATAGTAAAGAGTGTATGAGTGTGCATGTGTGTTTGTGAGTGTGCTTTTGTGTGATCTTACCAGACCCTCAGTAGGTTTGATGTTAGCCAGTTGAACCACCTCCAGATGGGCTGACTGAGAGACCAGAGGATCCGAAGACAGAGAGATGATGTGGTCACACACTCCTGATAGAGTCTTACACTACACACACACACACACACATACACACACACACACACACACATAAAATATAGATTAGCCATGTCATAGAGCCTTTATAAAAACTGCTTATTTGAGACTCTAAACTTTGCTGTCCTTAGTTGCCATTCAGTGCAACATCTTACAGCAAACACCTCTAGGATCTCAACTGGTTACAGAGATGTAAATAGTAATGGTCAGATTAGAGTGTTAACATCCCAGCACACTGGCTGTGGTTCTCCTACAGGACTCTGAGCCCCCAAACTCCCAGGAAGCAGGCAGGGAGTATCAATAGCTAGCCAGCCAAAGCCTGCAGCAAGCTTCAGGATGAAGTCACAAGCTCACATGGGAGTCCAAGACTAAATCTGCTTGGGGAAAAGGCTGGAGGAAAACAGGAAGAGATGCGGGGAAGAGGTGGAGGAAAACTGGACGAGAGCTGAAGGGGGCAGGGGTGCAGGAGGGTTGGAGGAAAGATGGAGGAGAGCTTGTGTTTGGACGTATTTGTTGCTGCACACATTCTCAAGATGACAGACAGAGTGAGAAAGAGTGAAAGAGAGAAAGAAGTGAGAGAGTCGGGCTTGAAACCCCATCACTGCAGTGGTTTCAGCAT
>JAOYMR010000027.1:6949157-6962677 GCA_025802075.1 Tenebrosternarchus preto | reverse complement strand
CTCTCTCTCTCTCTCTCTCTCTCTCTCTCTCTCTCTCTCTCTCTCACACACACACACACACACACACACACACAAATACATGTGCATCATAACGGTCAATAGCACAAAGAACTGTATACTGCTACTCTTAAGGAGTGGGAAACAGAAAGGGAGAGAAAGGGAAAAAAGAATGAACAGAAAAAGAGAAGGCGAGAGAGACAGGGAGAGAGAGAGAGAGAGAGAGAGAGAGAGAGAGAGAGAGACAAGACGACCTCCTGTATGTTCTCAGCAGGAAAGTAAGGAACGCCTTGATGCTGCGCTGCAGGCTTAGCTCAGATGAGAGCCACGTCTGGGCCTTCTGTGTCATAATCTGGCATGGATTAAGAGCGGGATTAGGAGAGGCTTCGGGCTCTGCTGGTCAAAGCCAGCCTTAAGATTTCAGCAGAGCTCTCTGTGGCAATGACCATGCAACCTGTCACACTAGTACCCATCAGAATGCCTGAAGGAGCAGTTGTGCATACAATAAAGAGTAGCATAAGTACTGGGTATTAAAGCGTTTTACTGGTTAGCTACATTAGTCTCACAACTCCAATGCAAAGATAAGGGAGGTAAATTGGGCGCCAAACATGTCTCGGTTGATCAGTTGGGAAGGGAAGTGTAAAACTTGTGTAAAAAAAAGGTGCATATTATTCTGTTGAAACATTCCTTTAATAGGACCAAATATACTAATGTAACATGTATGCATGCACAGACAATTACAGGCAAACTGATATATTCCAAAAACATCTTTTCAAGTATTTCCTCTTTTTTGAAGTTGGTACACACACACACACACCCACACACACACACGAACATTCTGCTGCTCTTCT
Source organism: Tenebrosternarchus preto (assembly GCA_025802075.1). NCBI lineage: Eukaryota > Metazoa > Chordata > Actinopteri > Gymnotiformes > Apteronotidae > Tenebrosternarchus > Tenebrosternarchus preto. The sequence continues at coordinate 6,961,829 of JAOYMR010000027.1, read as the reverse complement.
GCCACAGCTGTGCTGGCACCATTGGCTCCGCCCACTTTCCTCCCACCTGCTACTCTAGAGTGCTTCAAACAAGCCGCTGGCCTACTTCTGCTTGTGCTTGTAAAACTCCACCCACTCTCCCAAGGGACTACATCACCCATCATACACTGCTGCTTCCAGCACACTGTTACTTTCAGAACACGTCCCTGTTACGTCCCTAATAGTGTAACAGGGCCAGGAGAGCAGTGTGTAGGGGGGGCAAAACATATTTTACACCCACTGAAGCACTGATTGGACCTTTGCTCACTTATCCACAGGGAAGGAAGGGAGATAGGGGGAGGAGAAAAAGACACACTCCTCAATTTAGACCAAACATACACAAACAGGCCCAAATGACAGCTTCGAACTTCTGTTGATATAAGGAGTGATTTATGAAAGTCTTCTCCTTGTTTTATTGACACCTATTAGATCCAAGGCCAGCAGATTAGGTCTTTTTCTATAGGTGTACAAAGAACACAAAATGACCTGGTGCAACAGAGTTTTGTCGGTTTGTCTTTGCACACACACACACACACACACACAAACGGACACACACACACACACACCTGCTGTACGATAGTGGTGAGCTCGAGGCACAGCTGGATCACGTTGTTCCGAGTCACTGAGTAGTCCGTCACAGCGGCAAAAGGTGACCTGAAAAAGAAGTAGCACCTGGAATGAACCATTAGATCATTCTTAAGGTCGGACCTGCTGGATGGACACTGTGTGTGTGTGTGTGTGTGTGTGTGTGTGTGTGTGGGTGTGTGTGTCTGGCAAACATACCCTCTTAAACTCTCTGTGGTGAGTAAATGTCTTACAAATGACATATAAACATGAAAGATAACCCTTTAAAGAAGCCTTTTTTATGCATATAAGATATATAAGATTTCCTTTGATCTCTGAGGTTAGCTTTATGTGCAGGCATAGCAATATTTAGCTACAGTAATTCATAGGTCAGTTCAAAATACCCATAAAGATACTATTACAAGACTGTATGTATATTTGCAGGGAGAGGAAGGAGCAACATACGTAAGGTTGAAGTTTCTAGAGTTTTCTTAGGTCAATGCATCAAAATGTTTTGTTTTGCAGGAGAATTTTAATGAGAGGAGGATGTTCGAGTGTGTGTCAGTGTGGGTTTGAGCGTGCTTTATCTCTGGTGACGTCTCAGTTGGCGTCGAGTACTCTCCAGACCCAGTTTCCTTTCTCCCGGCGAGGGCTGTAGAATGTGGGTCGTTTGTATCGAGGCTGTGTTCTATATATATGGGGCTTTAGGAACATTGCTTCTTCCCCATGCACTCCTGCATCTCTTTAAATACCCTGTCCTGCGTGGGTGGAAGGGCTCGTGAGGTCCTAGACGCCCCAGAGGGGCCTCCTCCCATGGAACACACACGTCACGTCCGTCGTAAGAACTGCGTAACGCGAGCCTTAAATCGAACTCCATACGTAAACGCACCTACTCGTAGGAAAGTTTCTGCTAAGTCATAACACATTCATTTTTAAAGCTACATCCCCTTTTACCAGATTTAGCATCGACCCTTCTCGGAAAACCAAATCTCCATCCCTACCACCACTCTTGAAACGTTTTGAAGCTCAAAAATGTTTGCAAATATACAGAAGTCTATCGGGAGGCTTACAAGGATGGAAAGAGTGTTTGTACTCTTTGGACGAACACAAGAAAGTGTGTTAAGGCCTTTTCCTGTGAGAGCGAAGCCCACGACAAGAGCAGCATTTGAGATGAAGGCTGGCCGTGTCCGCAAAGCATGTAGAGAGGCTCCGCCGAGAATAGACCGGTAATCTCTGCTTGCGCTGGCATGTGCGATGCAGTTACCTCCGAGTGGAGGTGAGATGGCATGCTCACGGATGTGCGATGCCCGCAATGTCACTTTGCCAAGCAGACGTCGAGGGTGCGTAGGCTTGTCGACCAAGGACAGCCCGTCAGGCGGAGCGGACATGGCCGCAGGCGGAGGGCGACATTTCGAGGCCTAACAGAAACGTGACCTGAGGACCCACGCAGGCGCAAGAGAAGTAGAGAGAGGGAGAGAGAGATGAGGAGCTAGTGACAGAGAGAGGGCAATGAGAGAGAGAGAGAGAGAGAGAGAGAGAGAGAGAGAGAGAGAGAGAGAGAGGGAGAGAGAGAGAGAGAAGGAGAGGGGGCGAGGGAAAGGGAGAGAAAGAGAGAGGGAGAGAGAGAGGGAGAAACACGGAGAATGGGGCAGTGCTCTATAATCAGCAGCTGCAAATGATCTAATAATGCAAAAGTGAAAGGAGGTGGAGCTTAGAAAAGGGCTGAAGAATAAGCAGTTGGGAGGTGCAAAAAACACCCCCAGTCCTCCTGCACTGCACCTCCAGTTACCTCTAATGCCTGCACACACACACACACACACACCCCAAACAAACAAACAAACAAACAAACAAAAATAACAACACACACACATACACCTCTTAACTAGACATGACGGAACAGTGAGCACAGTTTGTCCGGAAATCACCCGGTCAGGTATAGAGCGCCCCCTACCATAGGATTCTGGCATGGCTACAGAACGTCCCCTTCTCTTTGGGAGGTGATGTACCTGAACCCACACAGCTTGCTGTTCTCTGCCCACGCAGCAGTGTCCTAACAGGATGCTGGCGGGACACTGGCGAGGCACTGGCGGGACACATATGGGACAGAGATTCCCCTGTAAGAGTCAATGTTTCCCTTGAGTTTAGAAACATTGCCCCATAACTGTCTCTCTCTCTTACTCTCTTTCTCTCACCCTCCCCTGCTCTCTCTCACCAACCCACACATACACACACACACTTTCTTGCTCCATTGCCTTCTCTTAAATCTCTTCTTTTGCCATCTTCTTCTCTGTCTGCAGGGCAGACAGCAGCTCCACTGGGGACCAATTTTGGCAAGAACGAGTGAAGCTGATTTGCTTAATTAGGCCAGTGTTAACGAGGGGGAGCCCCATCCCACACCCCCCCTGGATGCTGGTGACCCTGTTTCTCAGCTGTGCCATGGTAGCGGCCCACAGGTACACGATGAACTGGGAGGCTGGAACTTGGAGTCCCGTGTCTCACACACATACACAGTGACGAGAATCTGGCCAGAATTCCCCCCTCTGTCAGCAGAGCACGGGTCACGGTGCAGCCCGGGGTTACCGTGGAGCCCCCCAGCCCAGTCTGGACTCAAATCTAGGCCAGTTTACCTAAGGTTAATCCAAGACTGGATTGAAGAGAGGCTCTACCAGAGAGAATCTGACAGCTGTGTGTATGTGTGTGATCGGAAAGGAGTGGACTGGGGGTGTTGGCTAGACTTGAGTGCAACCAATGAACGTTTGAGAGAAGTGCGCGATTAGACATCAAAGCTGTCCCATTTCCATCCCAGTGACGAGGAACGCAGCCCTGGGAAAGCTGGCCCAAGATGACTAACACCACCATGTCCAGTCTGAGGTGGAGTGTTTAGCTAGCACAACAGAGACTGCTGCAGACCTACTGGGAGAGACCTCACAGTATCTCTGCACATCTCCCTTCACAGTTAGTCACAGTGATGGCTTTCTCACCCCTGGTTGATATACCTGAGAGAAACAATCCCCAGACAAAAGCTTTCACACCAGAAACAAATGTGACAAGCAAACATATTAAGTAGCAAACTGTGAGAGAGCGACAGACAGGGGAGGAGAGAGGGGGAGAGAGAGGGGGGGGGGAGCTAGAGAGAGAGAGAGAGAGAGAGAGAGAGAAATACTCTGAGTTATATAAGTGTTTCTTGCCAATCTTAAGGTCTGAATATGCATGAATGTTACATAAAGGGAAATACATATCATCAACATATTTGTGTTCAAGTGGTCAGAACCACAGCACAAGTAACACACAAACCACACCTGACTAAAGACACCAGGGTGTGACCACCACATCCACACACACACACACACACACACACACACACACACACACACACACACACACACTCACTCTCTCTCTCTCTCTCTCTCTCTCTCTCACAAATAAGATCATATACACACATACACACACACACAGATACACACACCCATACACGTGAACACACACACACGTACATGCACAAACATTTTGTGCATGTCCGTTTTTTTTCATAAACGTTTTTTTTCGTAATTTGATGAACAGGCAGATTTTAAACTCTCAAGGTGTTCATTTGGCCAAAAGTGTCATAATCTGTAAAGAAAAATAGCCCCATTAGTTTAAAAAAGGAACACAGAAAATAAATAAATAAATAAATTGACCCCAAACACCATTCCATTAGCTTCTACACTGATGAATCAACCCCCAATCAAATTCTTATTCATGTTAATCAAGGGTGCTCTAATGATTGTAATGCAATCAATGTTAGCTCATTATGTGTCACCTGGGGGGAAAGGAGAGGCACGTAATGGAATTGAAAACACAGCAGAAGATCAATCCCGTGAGTTGAGAACTATCCCATTCCACTAACAAGGCTCGAACCCAGCACTGCTCCTGGAGAAGCTCTGAACTCAACAGCTCCAGATTAGCATGTGAAAGGCCTGATCGTCACCAGCTGAGTTGAATCGGTTGTGTCGCATCAGGGAAACACTGGCCTGCGCCAATTCACTATTCGATACTTATTTACTCTGCAGACTTGGAGCTTTCAGGCAAAACTTGTTTACTGAGGCGTGTTATGAGTGGAGATGGTTGCCAATGGGGGGGTTGGTGAACAGTGTGTGCGTGCATGAATTTGTGTGTGATTTATGTGTGTGTGATTTATGGGTGTGTGTGTTTATCTGTCTGGTGTAGTGTGGTGTGTGTATGTGTGTGTGTGTGTGTAGGTGTGTGTGTGTGGGTGTGTACGTGCGTGTGTGTGTGTATGTGTGTGTGTGTGTGTGTGTGTATATTTGTCTGGTGTAATGTCGTGTGTGTATGTGTGTGTGTGTGTGTGTGTGGACCTGTCCACTGGGTGCTATGATACATCTAGTGCAGCACTACAATGGCTAGAGGGAAAGTGTTCTACATCTGCTTACAGCACTCTTAGCTGTCGCCTACCTATTGCTGCCGCTGGCTAGCCTTTATGGTGAACAGGGGAGAAGCCTGGAGTACAAGCCTCTCCAGCACAGGAACTCCTGTCAGGCCTCCTCGCAGTCACAGGCGGCCACTGTGCGCCCCGCAGCTCCCTGGCTGCCATAGTTACGGGCCCCTGATGTCACCCAACAACTGTCCCACGGACTTGTGGAATAATCAGATAAAGGCTCAAGCAATGAGGTGGCAGCATGTGTAGACGGACCTCTGACTGAAGACCTTGCAGCTGCCTGCGGTTGGGGAGGACTGTAGTTGTCTTGGAAACAGCCCCTGTGGATGCACAGCCCCTGTGGAACTCAAAACCCTCATCGGCACAGGTTTCCACGTCCATCCTAGTGTCAAATGTCCAAAGCATGGCTGTACTGACGTGTTTGGTGACATGAGCGGGTCTGAATAATCAAGAAGTTCCTAGTCGGGCCCCTGCATGTCACAGGGCATCCGGTCAGCAGTAACCGCTTACAGAAGACCCCTGTGTGCAGAGGCCTGGAAATGGTGGTCTAAAAAATGACCTCTCAGCCTTCTGCTGGATAGGTTGCCATGTTCACTGGGACATTCTACTGTGTGAGCAAAATAAAAGAATGTGGAATGTGAGAACCCTCTTGGTCTCTTATGGCCATATTGGAGAACAGCTCTGGTTGCACTACAGCACTGACATCACTGCTCTGGGTGAGACCAAGCTCCTGGGTGAAAGCTCCCTGAAGAAGAATTGGTTACACCTTCTTCTGGAAATGATACCGTGTTGGTGTACAGAATCTTTATTCGATGAGGCTTGCAATCAGGAACACACTTCTCCCAAGAAACACCACTGTGCATCATGGAAAGGCTAACGTCTGTTCGCACACTGGTACTCTTCCCAGTGTCTATGCAACTATCTACCGTCTATGAATGAGGTTAAGTACTGCTTCTATTAGCCACTTGATGAATAACTTCAACTGATCGATAAAATCGTATTGCTCAGTGACTTCAGTTCCTGGGTGGGGAAGGACAGCTGGAGTGTGGACTGACTGGTGGAGATGGTGTGGTGTTGGCCAGCCTGCAAATGGCACGAGACTTTGCACACAAAAGTCTTTTACCATCGCAAATATGTTATTCCAGCAAAAGAAAAAGTATATAAAAAAAGTACAAATCATCATCCGCACCTTCTCTTCAAATGATGACACCTAACTGATGACATCATCATGTGACACAGTGACATCGGTACACCAATGATGTTCTTATTCCATGAAAGGTGCTGAACGTTGAATTAACCATCACATGATCACATTACAGTGTGTCCACCTTCCCAAGTGCAAAAGCCTGGTGAGAGAAAAGCTTAATCGTGCTCTATGATTGGCTGATGTTAGAGACAAGTTCCCTGGGGAGTTAAGGGAGATCAAACCATCTCTTTGCCTCAAAGAATATATGGACATAATGTAAATAATATGCACTCTGTATGAAGCAGCAACCCTAACCACTGGCTTCAGACTAAAAAGGCATCAGGACTGGTTTGATGGCATAGCAGAGACCATTCTTGGCTTGCTAGACATCATGCATAAATTGAACAAACCCCTCATCCAGTGATCTAAGGCAACAACGGTAGACATCTTGCAGGGTTGTGTAGAAAACTGTACGGATTATGCAGAACGAGTGGTGAAAAACCAAGGTAAAGGAAATCCAAACTTATGCAGATAAAAATGACTTTTATAATTACTATAACTCTTTTAAAACTATATATGGGCCAAGGAATTACTCTCACACTCCCCTCAAATCAGCAGAAGGCCTGACACATTTTAAAGACCATCATAAAATACCCTGGAGATGGACAGATCACTTCAAAGCCCTTCTCAACCAACTCACTTTGCAGATCATTCTATCTTAGATGAATTGCCTAAACACCCACCTCTCCCTGCCCTCAGGCAGCCTCCAGCTTTTCCTTGAGGTTCTGACAGCTGTTCGTTCTCTCCAGAACAATAACTCCCTTGGCATTGACAGCATCCCTGCTGAGCCGCAGAAGCACAACTCAACAACACTTCAATATATTCCCAAAGTCTGTGAAAATGAAGACATGGCCCAATAGAGAGATGCAACAGTTGAGAGATGCAAATAACATCACCATTTACAAAGAATGGTGCAATCTGCAGAGGAATTTCTCTTCTTTATAGCAGGCAAAGTGCTATTAAACATTATACTGTACATTGATCACCTGCTTAACTGAATCAGTGTTACCTGAGGGCCTGAGTGTGGTTTTAGGAAGGAGAACAATATCTATTGCTAATGGGACTGGAGAACAGTATCTATTGCTGATGGGACTGAAACGGACACAGTCAATGGACAGCAAGCAAGCTAGAATGCCTGTGCGTGAGTGTGTGTGCGTGAGTGTGTGTGTGTGTGTGTGTGTGTGTGTGTGTGTGTGTATGTGTGATATGTATGTTTGTGTGTGTGTTTTTCTCTTTGTGAGACTCACCTATCCAGCCAGGCCAGCAGGCTCTTGGCGGCGGCGATGAGGTCCACCACAGATGTGAGGAAGTCATTGGGTAGTTTGCGTGTGGTACGGCCATCGTAGTGACCACTGCGTCGCCTGCCTGTGATGAAGTTCTGCAGGTTCTTTGCCGAGGCATTGAGCTTGTGGGAGAGGGTCTTCAGGTTCTCCGTCTCCAGACCATAGTTCTACACATAGCGCACAGTCCGAGGGAGAGGGAGAGACAGAGGGAGAGAGAGAGAGAGAGAGAGAGAGAGAGAGAGAGGCAGCTAGTTACTACAGTAGATCATCTCCAGGGATGTGAAGCACAGCTGAGACGCACTGCTACATTAAAAAGGTGGGGATGACAGCAATGACTGAATTTTCGTCTTTCTCTCTGAGTATCGTTGTATGTCTCACACTCTTTCTCGCTTTGTCACACATACACACACACACACACACACACACACACACCAGATGAATATTCAGTAGCTGGCTGTGTGTGAGCTCTTTATCTGCAGAGGTACAGCGAGTGGGTAGAGGCAGACCTTTGAGTTAGCCCAGCACAAAGTGATGCGTATAAATAGAACATAGATCTGTACTGCCAGCTTAAACAAGTCCAGAATGGATTAGTCACTGCACAAAGAGAACTGACAAAGCCACTCTGATACACAGGGGAAATGTTACCATCAGAACGGCATTCAGGCTATAACTTTTTTATAGTCTCATAAATTAAGAGAGTGTGGTGGTGCACTGTGTGCATCAAATAGAGCAGACTTACTTTACAAGATTTAGTTTAAATGCATATAGTTATTAATAATAGGGTTAATAATACATTTTGACCCGATTAGTATCTTATCTATAGTTTGATGTTTAAGTACAGAAAAACAATCTATGAATGTTTTGGTAGTATATTTTTAAATAAAGAGTATTATTTGGTGAGGGAGTGTGTGTGTGTGTGTGTGTGTGTGTATATATATATATGTGTGTGTGTGTGTGTGTGTGTGTGTGTGTGTGTGCTCCAGGTCTGTTATGATTGTTGTTGGACAGTCACACTCTGATTGACAAGGCAGAAGAGCAGAACAGGATTGACCTAGAGCATAACACACACACACACACATACACACACACGCACACACACACATCATCATCGTCATCATCATCATTATCACAGGCTACAGCAGTGGTGTGTGTGGCAGTGAATCAAAGTTCTGTCAGTAAATCAAGACAGAGAGGCAGGCACTGTGTGCAGGCAAGGATCAGTTTAACCATCTCTTTTCACATCAATGCCACAGGAAGACAAATAACATGTATGGCTGGTCCTGAGCCACACACACACACATATATACACTCTTCTCATATTTTGAGATTGCCAGATGTTCACACACACATTGTTACACACATAAAGAAGAGTTGCAGGCAATTAACAGGTGGTTAATATCTACGTCACTGATAAAATTGCAAAAAATCTGCTATGCACAAGCACACACACACACACGTCTATATCATGCACATCTGAACATGTGCATACAATTCATCATGCGCACGGACACATCTGTATCACTGATGCACACACGCATCCAATCCACTTTGCACTCGCACATCTGTATCACTGATGAACACACACTCACACACACACACACACACACACACACACACACAATCCGCCACACACATGCACAAATCGGTATCACTGATGAACGCGTAGACAATCTGCCTTGCACAACCATATCTCTCCCAGCCTGCAGCATCATAGCCTGCAAGAACAGATAACAGCAGTACACAACTGAGTCAGGGCACTGTGAGAGAACGAAAGAGAGATACATAGGAAGAGAGAGAAAGAGAGAGAGAGAGAGAGAGAGAGAGAGAGGGTAGTATCCATCAGTCTGGAGGTTTCTGCACTGCCCTGCCAGGTTACCTGGGCAGAACTGGAAACCTCTCTAACGCCCTGCATTATGCTAAGATGATTATGTTGGAGGATTTGCATGAATAGCCCAGCATGGGGGGCTGGCTGACATCACAAAGACCACAGCCGTTCCCAGCAGCAGAGGAATATAGAGACTCGCTGCTACAACAGGGAGTGACAGTGGACACAAAAGTGTAATGCAAAGTGGCATATGGATGTTTTTATTGTTTGTAATATTACTTTTATGTTAATGGTCGGTTGGAGTGAATCACAATTTCAAAGGAACATGAAAAGAATCTGAACTAAAACAAGCCAGAGCTGTTAGCAGGTATAGCATATCGATTTGTGCCTAAGTAATCACATATCTTGAAACCATATTGTTTTCATTTACATCATTCCCCCATTGTTTGATATTCAAACACACACAGGTGGTGCCCCTCAGTCTACAGTCTGATCAGAGATCAGTGAAGGGTTGGGGAAGACGCAGGGTTGCTTCAGAAGATTTAACTGGATTAGATATGTTAGATCAGGGGCAGGTAATATATGCAATGTTCTTGTGCTAAATTATGTGATCATAATTTTAAAGATACTGTGACCATTATTGCTACTGTGATGGACCAACTATTTTTCATAAATGAAAGATGTAGATCTATAGCAGGATATGAGGCCCATCGCTAGTTGGAACTACACTGTGAGACAGAAGACCTCCAGGGCTGCAGTTGGGCACTTGTGAGATAGAGAGAGAGGAAGAGGTCATCCCCATCACAGTGGGCTGAAATTACAACCCTCTGAAATGTCAACTCCATGCCTGACTAATACGCTAGCAGCACAATTACTGACGCGGACACACAATCACATACAAATTACTGACATGGCACAACAGACTCAGTATCTATGACCCAGGAAACAAGGCAGTCCTATTACCCACAACACAGGAAACACAACAGACCCATTACCCTATGACACAGGAAACACAAAGAATCCTGTGGAGAATTATTACCCTCACACAGCAGTCAAAAGGTACATGGGTGAGACCAACTGCAGCCATCACAGCCAACAAAGACACACAGCTCGGATGGAACGAACGCGTCAACGAGTGGTCAACCCTTTAGTCCTGAGCACTGGAGTCCAGTCCCCTCGTGAAATGGGCCAATCACTGGATACATGAGGCAGCCCATCTACAACTGCCAATCACACCAGTGTAGAAAGAAAAACAGAGAAGGAAAGACGGGGTATGACACGCCTCCACTCCGAGTTGCCCCTCCCTCCAGTCTGGCTGGCATTATGAAAAGGGTAGGCAGATAACTCATCAATTTAATACAACAAGAGAGAGGGGGGGAGAAACAGAAGGAGAGGAAGAAATGAGAGAGAGAGAGAGAGAGAGAGAGAGGGAGGGAGAGTGAGTGGAATTAAAGAGTTAGTAAATGTTAATGCACATTAGGCCCTCTGGTTGTCCACTGAGGTTTTAGTGGGTACAGGGGGAGTTGAAGCGCACATTTCTGCACATCTGTGCAAACCCTCAGTCTTCCTCTCGCCTTATCCCTCCATCTCTCTCTTCAGCTCACCCGCGTAATCCTCCTGCTCCCTGCCAGCCATTGCCAGACGTCCCCTTCAAAACCCCCAGCAGCCGAGCCCAGCTCTCCCACAGACACCACCGAAACATCCATCAGTACAAAGGAAAAATAACAGCTCCCAGAAGTAACAGCACATCACCACCGGGTGCCTAAAGGAGAGTGTAGCAACCACACCGACTGATGGGCTCACTAAGCTCTGTTCAACAGCTCTGTATTAAACAAGTGTGAAGTTCTGACTACACCTGGTGAACCAATGATCAGAGGACATCACTGTGTCCTTTGAGACCCATTAAACAAACAGACACACACACACACACACACAAACACACACACACACACACACACACACACACACACAATGCATGGCTGTGATTTTTGAAAAAGGTAACAACTATGTTCCACCATGGAGTTCAATTTTTATAGCAAAGAAGACTTACAAGGAATGTATTATGCTTTTTTAAAAGCTATTATTTTTGTATTTATTACAAGCAATTTATTTCTAATGTCTTTTTTGTTACGGTCATTTACAGTCATTTATTGTAGTTATAAAGATGCGTCATTTACTTTTAGTAAATAAATTATTTATATTTTGTTTACAAAAGCAGTTGAACATTTCATTTAAGATCAAAAATAAAAATTTGCATGGATGTTTTTTTCAAATATTTTATCCAATATGAGTGATGAAGTTATTTTGCCCCTTTAACACCAAATTAAATGCACATAAGTTCTCCCACGTACCACTTTAGTGCAGAATGACACAACCAGCAGGTTAAGGTCTGAAAAAAGACCACTAATTCTGCTCATAAGTCCAGCAGCAAAGAAAAAAGTAATAGTTAACGCAGACTGCCAGGTAAAGGCTGGGTTTGTCTTGTTCTTCACATGGTCATGGATGAAAGACCACCTGGAGATTATAAAATGTAATCATTCCACTGGTATTAGCTTATAACACTCCACTGGTATCATTTCCATAGTTACATCCATCTAATGCGTCATAAGGTCCCCATTAACCTGCACCTATCAAAAGGCAGCTGTAAACGTAAGCAGCTGGTTACCAGGGCACACAGCAGGTCCACGGCCTCCAGGATGAGCTCCTGGTGTCCGATGCGTGACACGCCCAGGTCCTCCAGCTCCTGGTGCGTGATCCGCAGCAGCTGGTCGCCTCCTACTTTCTCTCGTTCAAAGTTCTTTATGTACTGTTGCAGACAGTCGTCCAGCCCTGCACAGAGAGAAGCACACAGAGAAACATTTATCAATAATGTCCATTTGTACTTTCATTCATGTTTATTAAAAAAAAAGGTAACCTGAAAAGACCAGGACAGATTTCGGATTTGGTTCCTTAACAGATACATCAGATCAAATTAGGCTGTAAATTATCAAGTGTAACCATAGCAGTTCCTCATTGATTACTCAGCACCATTGATTATTCAACACTACAGTAAACCACTATGTTGAATAAAGTGTCAGGACTAAGTAACATAATTTGACCCTGTTTTGCCAATGTTTGATGGTTCAATAATTTTCAATAATAATTAATTAATAATTACTATAATTATATTCTTGGGGGCGGGGGGGGGGGGGGGGGGTAAAAACAAGTGTTTTAAAAACCAAAAAAAAAAAACAAAAAAAAAAAAAAAAAAACGGTTATGGAAAAATTATAAAATGTTTAAATACAGTGGAAAAAGTATTTA
>JAOYMR010000027.1:6919440-6938920 GCA_025802075.1 Tenebrosternarchus preto | reverse complement strand
CCCCCCCCCCCCCCCCCCCCCCCCCCCCCCCCCCCCCCCCCCCCCCCCCCCCCCCCCCCCCCCCCCCCCCGCCCACGAGGGAAGTGAACCACAGATTTCAAAGGTGAAGTAAATATGAAATTCCTACCTATACAACAGTGTTATGATAAACCACGAGATTAGCAGCAAACCGGCGTTAAAACAAGGAAAACGTAAAAACACTTGCATATTTATTGTTTCTCATTTAGGAATTCGGGTGAATGTGGAAGATTAATACTTCTGATAAGAGAATCTTTATTTATTCCGATATGATTTCTCATAGGAATGGATGAATAAATTACAGAATAAAATCTGCGAGAATTACGTAAATATAGCTTCCCTTCTCTCATATTAAAAAATGATATGTACATAGACCAGTTGTTCTAAACTATACATGCGTTTAGACAAGTTATTTAATATGAAAGAAGCTCAAAGGTTATGAATATACTAATGTAGACGAACATTTTGGTTCCAATTTATGCTGTTTAACATTTAAAGATACATGAGGGGCATGAGGGACTAAAAAATGTCTGTCGGTCTTAAAAGACACGTTTAAGTCATAAAACCTCGCAAGACCGCTAGCGCTTTTTGTTATCATGAGCGAACCACCCACGCCCACGAGCGCTGTGAAGGTGCGTAATTGCCGTCCCCACATCCGAACGGCTAGCGTTTTCACCACAGATGCTGCAGTTCCCCTCGTCACCTGCGAAATTGTGTCTCACTTTCATTTTCCAAGAGAAACAGAATCACTATCAAATTCTAAAACGCCTGAGATTATTCTGGATAATCACTTTTATTGCGATCAAGATGGACTAAAGTAGAATTACGATATCGGAGTTGCACCTCTTCTGAGGTCTGATTTTTAGATGACCATCAGACACTTGTTCAGTCGTACACCTGCATTCTTAGTAACCACCTATTCTTGGCTTTAAGAACAAAAAGAGCTATACGGGAAAAGCTTTCAGATGTAACAATTAACTTATGATAAGAGTCAAGGACATCCTCGCTCGCTGTACCTGCGGAATTACGCGAATGTTTTACATCTCGAATCATTTACACCATATCTTACCTTTCATCCAGTCCACCACTTGACTGGGGCTCCATTTGCTAACAGGTTCCATGACGAGGGCCATCGGGAAAGTTTCAGCAGTTCTTTTCTCACGTGGAGCGGGGGGCAAAAGATTTCGTTAACTCGGCCCAATCACGCAACGGATTTGGATTGGAAACCTCTCGTACGCGCCACGAGAAAATTCTCCCACGTTAGCATCTGATTTTGCCCAGACGGTATAATTTCATCATATCCAGAGCAAAATTGGCATTCTGTGTACTCTTCGGCACATGTTATAAATGTGTGCCCGACTACCGATCCCTGTGAACTCAGCCGTTTCCCATCCCCATTACCCGCTTGTTTGTCCTCGGTCCTCTCCTGTGCAAACTAAAATCACATTGTGCCGTTCTCAGATTTGCTCTCATCCGCCTTCTCTGGTGCGTCCACAATAGTCATCCAGTTTCGTGCTACGCACCGGCTGCAAACCCCTTACATTCTCGGCCGTTCTCTATTCACGGCGAGCCGGCTATCTGCCAGCCGCCGACTAGTGGTTAACAAGGGTATAGCTGACGAGATGCTCGCAGCGCGCCCGCTGAGACGGGAGTTTGTGCTGCATCAGAACTAAATGACAGAGAGAAACACTGATTAAATCGAGCACGCGCTCCTCCTGTGGGCGGTGTGCTGCAAAGTGAATTTGACTCATTGCTTGATTATTTCCCGTGAGGATAACGGGCGTAATTCTAGTGTTCATTTTAAAGCGAGGAGGAAGGCAGTCCTGTTTAAAAAAGGGTTCAACATTGTGTATAAACAGAACTTGGAAGAAATGTTATTAGCTATGTTGATGGCCAAGGATATATCACTTCGACCTCATTTTCTCTCATTGTGTGTTATTGCGCTACGTTTTTTATGTGAGTCCAATAACCGTATTTTAAGTCAGAGATATTCAGCTTAGGAATGGCGGGCACAGTTTTGAATTGTTTAGGAGAAAGAGGAAAATAAAGAAAGAGATGAGTGCTTATGTCACCTTTCGGGAAGCCTTCAGAAGTGATTATCAATTCACCGTCAAACATCATATTAGGGAGTTTTAGCACGTTTGAGATGGTAGACAACACATCTGTGACAGTCACGCACTGAAAAAATTAACTTTCGCAAACGAGCGTCGCGAAATGGTACATTCGCAGCACATCCAGAGAGAGACAGAGAGAGAGAGAGAGAGAGTTAGTCAGAGTGGCTCACGAGCGCATTGGCATAGTATGCGCACTCCTTTTCAACCCATCACCCATTCTGCTCGTCTCAGCACCTCATAGCCGACGCTTCATTCTGGATGCCTGGAGCAGATGGAGGCGTGAGAGTGGAGCTAGGTCCAAATGGGCCCAGATTGTATGTATGTCAACATGAATCATACAAGAGGCACCCGAGCGACATAAAAACCGCAGGCGCCCTATAAACGACGCCATTCCCGGAGAGCGGAGAGGTAGTCTGCCACCTGCTGGCCACCTGGAGACACAAGTCAATTAAGATCCAAACTAAATTTTCCTTGTCTGTAAGGGTAATTGGGAGCGCACAGGGTGATCGATCATCCTTTAGTTGGCTATAGCTGATATGATCGAACTGCCGTACAAATATACAAATACATATTATCTCATTTAAAACAAAATTTATTTTTAGATCAAGTTTCAGTGAATTTTTTCCAAAAACATTTTAAGTGTTTTTAGATTTTCTCATTTTAGAGCGTTTTTAAGCATCTGGTGTACCTTCCTTCGTTGTATGTGTTCCGGCACCTTTCATCATTAGTGCTTGCCTCTCAGAGGGACGCGTGAGAGAGCAACCGAGCGAGCGAGCGAGAGAGAGAGAGAGTTCCTTTGGTTTCTTTCAAGCCCTCGGCGGCTCACGTTGTTGGAGCCGCGCGAACGGCGCGGTAAACAAACGCCCCCGGACCCGGGTGGGGGAGTGTGGGGGGGTTAATCTGCGAACGACGAGAATGCTGTGTGCTGCTTGCTGCATTCGTGTAGGAGGACATCGTTTTCACACCCTGACAGAAGAGATGCCAGTGTCGCATTTAATCCCCCCCCCCAGCCCCCGACTGATTTTTCCCAAACATTTTTTTTACCTCTGGAATGGTAGAAAAACAAAAGCAGGACTCTTTCTGACAGTTTGAGTGGGTAGGTGGTAGTGCTGTTAGAGTATGTGTGTGTGTGTGTGTGTGTGTTTCTATAGAGTATAGAACTGTGGTCGAGGTAAAGGTAGCAGGGTTGAGTGGTTACAGCAACATATGTGCGATTATGAGGCATAGCTTACTTTGATATTATATCTGTCATACAGACAAAAAACAGACTGGAATTTCCCTCTGGGATCAATAAAGGTATCTGTTTGTTTGTCTGTCTGTCTGTCTGTCTAAAAAGGAATATTTTGCCTATCTGAAGAGACAGCACCCTCTATTGGTTGATGGCTACTTTGCTCTAACTTGAGTTAGAAGATTGTAAATTTGCCCCATTACACTTGTATCCCATTTTTCATATTACATTTTGTGAAGAAACATCACAGAAAAAGGTAATGCATCATTCTCTATCCAACAGCAGAGCACCGTTGCAAATCAAATCAAAGAAGAATAGATTGCTGTCCTTAATTAAGATAAGATAAAAAAAAGATAATCCTTTATTAGTCCCACAATGGGGAAATTTACAGATTACAGCAGCATAAAAAAGAGGATACTGCAATTGAGTTTCTGCATGATTCTGATGACTGTTGGAGCAGTTATTTCTGCCTGACTGGAAGGCTCCCTCTGTTACCTTTATTTGCAGAAGTGCACCTTCCCTAGTGCCAAATGGATGCTTCCACAAAGGAAAACAAATGCTTTGTGGGGAAAGATATAACACACCACTAAGCCCCTACCGACAGGCTGGAGGACACAACCGGGGGGCCCAGCAGGGGACAGGGTATCCTCTGTGAGTGAGAGGGAAATCCTGCAGAAAAAGCCCTTTGCTCCCTTCAAAAATTCCTGCATCCCATTGCTAAATCAGATCTACATGAAGAATTCCGATCCGATCTCAAGGGGCAGCTGGGGCAGACTGCCAGCTGAGCAAAGTGAACAGCATTCAGCACCGCTCACCCAGGCCTCTGGAGGGCTTTTTTTTAGTTCATAATTTAAAAGCATGTGGAATATGTACTATTCATGTTGACAGAGATATAAGGGTTAAGCTGGAGGGAGAGCCCCTAGACCCAGGAATAAAGTGCCCCTTTTGTCCAACTGGGGCGAAGACGATGTGTTGAGGGCCTCACGGCCCTTCCTCCGTTTTTGGCCTGGTTTTGCATGTTGGTCCTCATGAATAAGAGACGAAAGCAAAAGTTCATGATGAGCGTCATCCAGCAGACAGGCTGATAATTAAGTAGAATTTCCTGGCTGCCATCGGCAGAGAGAGAGTAGGTGTGTTTCTGTGGGTCTTAGACAGGATTAAAGGCTAGTGTTCTGCAAGCCTCTCTTCTCTGGCGTTCATAGCCCACCGGGTCCGTGTCTCAGGCTGATTAGCATTTGCTGGCCCATTCTCTTTCTCTTTCGGGTCCTGTTTGTTTCTGCTGGATGGTCTTGTGGCACTCTGCTCGATGGCATTAATGCGAATGCGCTGGGTGGGCTAGCCGAGCCAGGGCCGGTCTGTGAAAGGCTGACTGAGCTTGTCTGAGAGCTGAAGCTTCCCTTCAATCAGACCCCTCCTGTGCAACTGAACACTCGTATTTACATTCTACTGTGGTCCCTCACTTTTACCGGTCCCTGTCATTCATTCTCCTCTAGCCTAAACTAAAGCATCTGCAGAAAACAACTATCATTGGAGAGTCAGAGGGAAGGACTGGAGGATTGGGCCCTTCATTTCAAACTCAGTATGACCACTAAATTAAAATGTGCAGTATATTACATGGATTACGTTAACTAAATGCTTTGTGTGATGCAGCTTGTTTACTGTGATCCACACTGTCAGTCTTGGTTGAAAAAAACTGGCACAATATCAAGAGTGCAAAGTTAAACTGACTCCATACTGCAATCTAGTGGTTGCAAAAAGCAACATGTAATATTTCAAGAAGGAGGTTAAAGAGAAGTAGTATTAAAAAATCAAACCATATTTTATATGTTTAAACACATATTAAATTAGCTCTAGCCATGAAGGAGAACAGTATTCACTAGAGTAATGTAAAGAATACATGTGCCGTGGTCTTGACATACTGAGATCAAAGGCATCAGAAGACAAGTACATCAAACAATTTGTCTAAAACTAAATCCTTCTAGTGGCAATCATGAGTCAGTGTTATAGCTATTTAACATAAACCCAGCCATACATAGACTCATGCAGGAGAGTACAGTAATTACACTTAGAAAAGCATCTCACCTGGAGTATAATATTGGTTACAAACTAAGGTTTCAGTCAAGAGGAATTCAGTCTGGTCCACTGGTAAACCAGAACAGACGAGACGATCACAGCCAAACCGAGCATTAATCACTTTAGCTTCATTCTCTTCCCAATAATAAAAAAAGCTTGCAAACCTCAATCATTTTGCAAACTATCCACATCATTACAGTTTCTTTTCAGTGCACGTGTTTGACAGTATAATCAAAGCCTGTCATGCCCAGCTCAATCTGAGACAGCAGCTGTTCTGTCTCTCATGAACAGCTCTTTTCTGACTGTAGAATGGAGGGTTAGACCTTCAGCCCTTCCATTCAGTCAGTGTGATGATATTAAAATAGTTTATCTGTAAATACACTATTTACTCAGCACTTCGATAAAGATTTGTTTGATCTAGATTTTTAATATGACTCATGGGTTGCAAGTGAGATCCACTGGTACCACTACTGTCTTCACTTCAAATGCAAGAACATTACTCACATACTGAAATGGAAATGTGGGAACAATGTTGCCTGCATTTTCTATCGGAGATAACAGAATAAGCTAATGGCATTGGCATGTTTTTGGGAACACGTCTAGAACCAAGGTCACATGGGACCGATTTGCTGTGGTTTCCTGGTGTTTTGGATGCTTTTCAAACATCGGTCTGTCATGGGTCGTTGCACAACTCGTTTCCACACGACAGGTATGACATATACAGTAGAGTCAGCAGACCCTGCATGCCAAACTGAAGACGAGCAGTTAACATTCTAGCCTCACGTCTTGGAATGCCAATAGTACTTAAGGGTTCTTGGCAGTGTGCCAACCTCTATGCATCTAGCCCTCAGACTGTAGAAATAGAGGTTTAGGAACCTCCCTCTGTTCAGCGGGGCAGGTTAAACTGTCCTCTGGGGTATGGCATCAGAGTAAGACCAATCTTTTTATTTGGTTTTCTTTGTTTACTGTTGGCTGGCCAGATTTTGTTAAGATATATAACCGATCGTGTACTTGGTTGCCTGGCTGGTGTTGAGATGTAGACATCTGGCATAACATCAGACAATATAAATGTTTTTTTCACAAATGCAATTTAATGATTCCATAGGATATTTAGTCAGTGTCAATCAATATACATCACATGGTTAAAAACATTCAGCGCATATAAGTTTAGACCAAACCATGCAAAAACTGGTAAAACCCAAAGAAAAGCATAATTTAAAACCTTGAAGTGTTCTGACATCTTTGCCATTGCAAACTGCCTTTGTGGTGCTAAGCAATGTAATCATATATAGCGCTGGTCCTCTTGCATGTAGGTGAATGGGTCTCCTTCAAAAGGCAATGGAGGAGGGTGGTTGCAGTTACCCATCATGAAGATGACAATGGTCCCTATCGTCATAATGGGAGTGACAATGTAGAAACAGAGGCGGTCTACTGTCCTGGCAATCCCGCTCCAGTTGTCCTTTTCCTGCAGAAATGTGTCAACACAGGCACAAATTAAGACGCAACACGACCGCCCAAGCAAAGTGAAGCCTGATTGGAAGAATGGTGCCATGCCAAATTTCACGCCTCTGGACTCCTCACCTCATTATAGTTGTTCTTGCTGTGCATGTGCTTGACGATGTAATTGGCCCCCTCGACTGCAGGCTTCATTTCATCATACAGCTGTTTGGTCTCTTCTGTCTCACCGCTGGGCTTGTACACTGCAATGGGTTACAGCATATCAGCAGGGAAAACACAATAGACAATACCACATGCAGGCACCCTAATGCAAGGGTTTTTGATCTAATGCTTAGGAATCCCACGCTGTTCAGGTTTTCAGTTCTCTGCCAATTTCTCAGACATTTTAAACAGGTTAACAAGGGTTGAAGAACCCTACATTACCAAAGTGTGTTTGGAGTCTGGTCTAACTGGGGGAATTGGACAATTGGACTCAAAACATGGTGTCCTAAGGCGCTATAGGACTGACCTGCAGTGGGCGTGGGCCGCGTGGCCAGGCCATGCCTTTCTGACTGCTTCTCGAACATGAGCTCACTCCGTGATTTCATGCTGTAGTACTCCTCGGCCTTGGCAATGTAGCCC
Source organism: Tenebrosternarchus preto (assembly GCA_025802075.1). NCBI lineage: Eukaryota > Metazoa > Chordata > Actinopteri > Gymnotiformes > Apteronotidae > Tenebrosternarchus > Tenebrosternarchus preto. The sequence continues at coordinate 6,931,408 of JAOYMR010000027.1, read as the reverse complement.
ACAGAGCTGGAGCGGCGAGGCAGCGCTCCCTCCCAGCTGGGCTCGCTATCCCCCGGCTTGGACATGTGCAGCAGGCGAGGCAGCCTCTCCAAGAACAACTGGGCAGAGACAGGGTGTCGAGGTGTTGGCATCTACATATGGCTAGATCCACTGTCTGCTAGGATGCTTCTCTGAGGACTTTTTAATACTAGAGTTATTCACACAGGTTACCTGAAAGTGTACTAAACCATTTAAATTGACATTGAACATTTTTAAAGAAACAGTAGAAGAGTATTTTAGCACAACACTAACACTTAGTCTCTTCAGCCTACCTAGAGCTATGGTGAGTCTACTTACCTCCTTGGTCCACTGTGTCATGACATGGGTACTTGGTGTCCGGAAATGGAAGTTCAGCATTACCACACAATTCAGCACCACCACCGTGACTAGAACCATGATGAACATAAGGTACCTGCGAGAGTCACAGCCAGTCCCTATCATCTCTTTGACTTCTCCTTATTTATAACCGATTGCTGAGTTTTTGGGGCAACTTTATTTCAGAACAATCTTTGTTTCACTCACTTGACGATTAGAGGTATCGCCATGGAGGTCTGAGGTAAGCGTTGTGATATCAGCAGCAGAAAGACAGACTGGGCCAGGAGCACAGAGATGGACAAGGTCATTTTCTCTCCACCTGGAAAAGGTCAGAAATGCCTATCAGAGTAACCACAGAGTGAGTAATCACAGAGTGAGTAATCACAGAGTGAGTAACCACAGAGTGAGCCAGCATTGCATTTAAGCATTAAGTTTCAACAAATCTACTTACTGTTAACTTAATACCCATTATTCAGTGAATCTGTGAATTATGTGAATCTGATTGCACGTTCATTTGAAATTTATTCACTTTTTCCTCTCTCTTTTCATTTACAGCAGATTTTGTGACAATTAGGTATAGATATATCTGGAGCCAGTTCCCTATGAACAGGGACGGGGACACTGGTCCTTCCCTGAGGTGGTAAAAGACAAAACCCTTGAATGGACCCAAGACTGGCTCCAGCAAATCAACTAGATTATGGTTTACCATGACCAGTGCATGAAATCTTATGACAAAGCTGTTCAGACTTATTCATAAAGGACCAGTATGAAAACCTGCCTTCAGGTTTTCACTCAAACCAAGCAGTTTTTTAAAATTACATTTAATAAAAATTACATTACTTGTAACAGAATTATCTCCATGTCAGCATGTCTGCAGAACATTAATCTTCTGACACAGTAATGTCTGGGTTTTGAGAGAGGACCTTAATAAAGTTACAGTAGCTAGTTGCATTATAGCAGGGAAATTCATTATCCAATCACAAGACAAATAAAGTTGGTCATAAATTCAAGTGTTGTTAAGTTAGCAGGTATGCAGACGTTGTTGCCTCATTGCCTTCAAACATCAGAAGATGCTCCGTTTTTTTGATAATGTGTAGATGTCAGATATCAGAGACCATCAGAGAAGACCAACAAGAATACTTCACAATACATTTTATATAGATAACAATTGCAAAAAAAAAAAAACTGAAGAAACACTGGCAAGGGTCTGGTAAGAAACATGACCACATGTCCTTTTTACTGAGATATGCCACATTTGCCCGTGTGAGCTGCCTACACATTTTGCTTTCTTTAGGGTGGATTTCAATCTGCTTCCCCTCGCAGTGCTAGGTGATACCACCAAACAGTGTTGAAACACTCATCACAGAAAAGTCATTAGACAGAATCTTATGATGGTGTGTGGTCTACATGTCATCTCTGAGGTTGCAATAGCTTTGCTTGTGCTCTTACGAAATATCGCAAAGGCTAACTGTGCATGGCTGGAGAGGCCCGTGGATATACTCACTGTCAGCAGGCAAGAAGTAGACCAGCGAAGCCATAAAGGATATGAGCACGCAGGGGATGATGATGTTCACAATGTAGAAGAGAGGCTTGCGCTTAATGATGAGGTAGAAGGTGATGTCCTGGTGTTTGTTGCTGTCCATGGGGATGCTCTTGTAGGTGTTCCTGCGCGCAGGCCTGTGCACGATCTCCCACTCACCGTTTTCTGAAAAGAGAGATGGAGAGGTCCGTCTCCACACTACGCCAACTCCAAGAAACAAAAGGACGACGTGGGGCTTATGTCATTCCTTACCAGTGAATCCTTCAGGATCAATGATGATCCATTCCACCTTGTAATACCTGCCAGTTTCTGATTCCTCATCTTCTCTTAAATTTAAAGTGATCTCCTTGGCATTATAAGTTAAAGAGCTGTGGAGGTGGAGAAAAATGAGCACTAGGTGACATTTCTTCCATTTCATTGCATGACATATGAATATTTGTCTTGTGCACAGTGTGTGTGGTATACCTGAATTTAAGAGTACAGTTCTGCCAGTCAAAGGGAAAGTAGTAAACATTGATGGAACAAGAGCTGCGGAAGATGGCTGGGGGGAGCCAGTACACAAAGCCACTGGAGTAGACCAGCACATTGCAGTAGTAGGCCACCTGGAACTGTGCATCATTACTAAAAAAGTGAACAGCAAATGTTTTAATTTTAATGATGATTACAAGCATAGTATCATACAAGCATAGTACAAATCAAGCCAAAGGGTATGCAGTGAAAGACATCTCACTTGTTCTCCAGAACTATCTCTGGAAGCCACACCATACTAGAGGGGAGACGCAGGACGTCAATGTCATCAAACTCTGAGGCATTCCATGCAAGTCTGTAGTCAGTCCAGCCCTGTTATAGATTAAATATTTATAATCTCTCTCTTTATATATATATATACATAATATCAGAAGCCTGGGAGTTTGAGGGTGTAGCACAGTACTTTAGCTGTTCCTAGGACTGCACTCTTTTGAACTCAGATTGATGATGTCATCCTGGGATATGATGGAGACACTCCACCAGTTTAGGGGCCACGGCCCCGAGTGCCCCCCATCACCACTGGGACAACCTTGGTGGCCCTTCCACATACTATTTCTTTCTTCGTCTAGGATTTCTCCAGCTTTTTGTATTCCTCCTTTTGCCTTTGGATGGTTCTATTGCTGTCACATCCTACAGTTCACTCTTTTCCATGCCTTAATTTTAGCAGAACATTGCTCTGCCCACAAAGTGCCCCACGCCATGTTCTCTGCTACTGAACACAAGTCTGGTGTTCATGCGTGGGGTTTTTAAAACATCCGTTAAGATCATGTGCAGCTATAGAACCTTCAGTAAAGGGATCTAAATATAACAAAAGGGTTTCCATAGAACCCCAGTGCTTCTCTTTTTTTGCTGTTGTTTTGAGAGTGTAATTCTTACATGTTCCATCCACACATTTGTCAGCAATGTTTCCTCAACTTCATCCTGTCACAGAGAGATCAAAGTCAGCAAATGAAACGTGAAGATAAATAATAACAAAGGGAACGTCTTCTTAAGACAAAGTATAAGACCCATGACCTAACAAGGCCACTCACAAGGGAGATGAGGTTTGAAAGCGTTAGTGCCAGGTAAATGTTCACAGTTTCGCCTTTGTTTTGCATCGGCCGCAGCTCTTTGTTGTAACCGCGCTCTTTAAACAGGTAGTTGATCAGACGTTCCTCTTCGTTTCTGCAAGTACATCCTGTGGACAAGACGTAGACGCGTACACGTACATAGAAATACACATACTGATATGGCCTGGTGAATTGTAGCTGAAATTCATGGCTTGATTCTGTAGAATTTGTGGCCTGTTGAACTGTTAGTGTAATTCATTTGAAGTTGCAATGTAAGATGCATTGTAAAAGCAGCTATTAATTACCTACTCACAGACTGTCCCGTTTCTCTCAGAACTGTAGATATCATGTAGTCTACAACTAGACTAAGAAATGCATTTTTGCCCAAATATATTCATCCCTCCTGTTCGGTCTTACTGTTCGACGGGAATATTTTAGGGAGCGAATATAAACAAGCACAGAGGTTTTATTTCTGTCAGTTGCATTTTTTGGTTACTACGCAGAAGGGAGTTTGCAAAACAAATACATATCACGCAGAAGTAAACGTGTAGCCTAAAATTCAATATGGATTGAAAAAAGACGGCTTATTTATTTTAATATCTTAGTTTAAAAGCAGGGGGTTGAGTTCATACATGAAAAGGGCTGACATTCCACGCTAACATTGAAATATTTTCAAAAAAAGAAGAAGGACAAAAGTTAGAATAAAACGGGTTAGTAAGTAATACTCAAGTGTGTTAGTAAGTCATACTCAAGTGTGTTGACTGAGTTAGTCTGGCATACCTGAAAGAAAGAGGACGACCAAAATTGTCACCAACGGTCCGAGGACACTGTTCACCATTTCGGTGTCGTTTTGTGATTTCCTTTCTCTGTTATTACCCGGATGGTGTCGACCTCTCAGACTGACTGGGACAGGTGGCGAAACAAGTCCAGGGTAAAAAATAGCCACGCGATCTCTAACTTCCGCCGCCGAGACGCAGACTGAAAAGGGGGGATTAAGGTTGTCAAAAAACGAAGGGGTACGGATAACGAGAATGGCGTTAATACACATTTCTGCCAATTGTCACATTTTCATGATCACTTACTTAGGTATTACCAATACATCATCAAAGCTAATCAGCGTAATAACGAAATGTATATTTTGTAATCATCTTTTTAAAATTATACCTGTTTTCATGGTCAAATTAATTTTAACTCGAACACGTCGTTTCACGTATGAATTATTTATATCACTCAGCATGCTGACTCCACAAAACAAACAAATAAATGAAAAATAAATAAATATATAACATTTTAAAGTATTTAAAATAAGAGAAATGGGGAACATTGAGAAAAGTGTCTGTCTGATGCCCAGACATACAAGGAATATGATAAGAAATATGAACTCGTGTCCACAGTGATACTTACTGGTAAATGGACATTACACCCAGCTCCTTAAATGTAAGCACGACTTCGCATGGACCGTTTCCCTTCTTACTTGGTCTTTCTAAGAAGACCCAGCAGATGGAGCTAAAGTATTGGCCAGTTTTTTTACCTCTGCAAATCCACTCATAAAGTTTCTCTCCTATACTCATAACTAGAACCGTATTCACGTTCCTTATTTATCTATCTGGAATAATAACTGAATCCAGCCTTTAATAACTGAATTAATTATCTCCATTTTGACCTCTAAATATGCGGCATGAAAAAGTTTACCTGCTAATAAACAAGCTGCTGGAAAAGAGTGTGTTACCACAATTTCTAATAAATTTAGATTACAATTCTAAAATAACTTTTAAAATGTATTAACAATACTTCAAAAATATAGTTTATTTTGTTTTATGAATTTCGCAAGTAGGTTTATAAATGTCACTAACGTTTTTGTAAGGAGAACCGCTGAAATGCTCTTATTTTGCTTCTGTGATCTTTAACTTTCCTGTGTAAACCTAATCCATCCAAGCTCAGTCCCCCACCCCCCTGCCCCGCCCCTTCGAACCCGGATGGATGACTTCACTTTTCCGTCTGGGTTTCCTTTATGGTCTTGGGATCTCCCTGCATTTTTCACAAGAGCTCTGCAGGCACGCAAGGGCGCACAACAATCCGACTCTCGTTACAATAACAGTCCATGCCAGGACAACGGCATTAGTATCGAGTCTCTAACTAAGCAGACTGTTTTTGCGCACTACTTGGAGTTTAACAGAACAACTGTGGTGAAGAAGCTAAAATCGTCGCGGGATCATTCCAGAATCTGATTGTTTTACATTTATTCGTTTCGTATCTTTAGTTCCGAGCTTTAGTCTTAGTCGTAATCGCAATGTCTGAGGTGCTGCCATACAGCGAGGGGAAAATGAACGGCTACGGGGCAGACAATGAAGTCAGCCAAATTTCATTCAGTTGTCGGTTGCAAGACACAAATTCATTCTTTGGAACATCGCAATCAAAAAGGCCCCCGAAACTCGGGCAGATTGGGAGGGCGAAGCACGGTAAGGTAATCGACGAACGTTAAACGGTGGTTTACAAGATAATTCAGTAGATACATATTCCAACAACACCAGTACAAACCCCACAAATAACTTCTTTACATCAGTAACACTTCTGAGACGCATTAATAGATTTTTTTTTAGCTTTTTGACCTTTCCAAGTGAATTTGACCCCACATGCGCACTCTGTCGAGTAATGGCATTTATTTTATTTAACTTTATTGTAGAACAGTTGTTAGTTGGGAACTTCGTGGTTTCATTGAGAATATATTTGCTCTCTTCGCAGTGGTTATTGAAGACGACCGAATAGACGAAGTCCTCAAAGGGATGACGGACAAGTCGTCCTCGGGCGTTTAAACGTGAACGATGCCTCGTAAATCATTTCTTTTAATCATCGGTTTGAAGCACTTGTCGACTGTGCATGTGAGCAGTGAGGAGTAACGAAGATGATTCGGAGTATCGAAGCGAGAAAGATGCTGAAAGGAGACTCAGGAAGCACAAACAGTGGGCACTGGGTTTAAAAGAGATCTGTTTTTGAAGCTGCTGGTAATTCTCTAAGCGAAACCTATTCAAAACTTCCGCTGTGCAGAAAGTTACCCACTCTTTATTTTGCACAGACCGTCACAACCCGGTTGACTAGGCTGGGTCTGGCATTTCAGCATGGTTATATGTCAGCTGACGCCCAATTTTGTCGGTTTCTGTAGCTAAGCTGTACAGTCCACAGCCGTCTCTCCCTTTGCACACGCTCGCCGCGCGCCGAAAAGAAGGGGAGCTGTCCGTTTCAGCACCCAAGGCAGCGCCGTTTCTGCTCGCGCTTTTTTTCTTCTGGCATTCTGTCCAGGCAAATAAGCTACGTTCATCTCTTGCATGGAAAAGACCTGGCTTGTGTAAACAAGAGAACATGTCAGTGCGTTTCCCTGCGCATCCATTTTATCCATGAATCCAGACTGGTAACTATACATTAACCCCAAACGAACCAGAGCAGCAGGTTGAAAGTAAAGAAAGTAAAGAAAACGCGTTTTACAGCCAACATCAGCAAGGTTGGGCGGAAGAAACGTGGAGTAATAATAATAATCACGATGAAAAGGACAAGGAGGAGGATATCTCGTTATTTATTTTGTTTTACTTTTTTAAAACGAATATCTTAGGTTTGGCGTCGTGTATATAAGTAATATTTCTTGGTCTCTTTGCATGAACTTTTCGCTCTTTGTGCCAATGTGGGTGTTTCCACTTCTATTAAAACCCAGGCACGCTTCTTTTTACCGAAGTTCATATTTGTATTTTTATAACTAAACATTTGTTACTTAAAAAGATATGCTAGAATAACGTCTAACGATTCATCCACAAACAGGGTATACGTCCGTTCAGAGACAGAAAAAGACAAAGTGAATGTTTTTGTGGGGTTCTGCACACATCAGCATCTTACCCTGCTAATGCGTTTTATGTCACTATTCAGTCACATATTCCTTGCTGCTGACGGACTCGTGAGAAAACCCTTCATTTTTTCCAGTAACGATCAGATAACGGTGTTATTTTTGACGTTTTTGAAAAAAGGTTTTATTTATTTTGTTTTTGTATTATTCTTTTGAAAAGGTCTATATATGGTTTATTGTGCATGAAACCTTAATGTTTTCCAAATGAATAAATTCTACAGTGCAAAAAATGTCATTCATAAGAATGACCCATTGTGTACTATAATGCCATATCACTGTACTTGGTGAATTAATAAATGGGGACAGAAGCTGTCAAGTCTACTGATGTTTTTGTTTGTTTGATTTGACTCTATGAGAGTCTGAAACAGGCAAAGTTCAAGTCAGTGAAGGAATATAAATGAAAACAATGTAGATATCCTAAGACTGAGCTATACTGAGAAAGATGTAGAAAAAAACTACTAATAATAATAATTTAATAGATTTAAGTCAGAAAACATGGACAGTGGATGAAAACACTTGAAGTTAACCAATGACGTTAACTACACAGAAAGGGAGAAAGTCTGACCCCAGAGGTCAACGACAGCCATAAGCTACTAGGAGTTTTTACTAGGAAACACCAAATCCTCACCAGCAAACACCGTTTATTCATTCACAAAGCAGAAAATGCCCATGGAGTCAAAATAGCAGTTGTGAAGCAGATCAAAGATGATCTGCAAAGATGAACAACTGCAGCAAGGGGCAACATAAATGCATGAAGTAAAAAAAGACAACAACAACAATACTTTAGGAATGGGACGCAATACGTGACCACGCGTTGCCACGTCAGCAGTATTAACCCAAAATAAACAAATCTATGAGCATCTACAAATAATGCACCATGCTGAATATCCATTCCTTGATAATCTCGGTATTACAGTATTATGCAAATCTGTTCAAGGAAGGTCAACCAAATGAGGATGTTTTGTTTACCATGACCAGTCTTGCTAAGGTAAGATTTTGACACTACACTTACTTAATAGCTGTGAAGCTATTCAAGTAACACAATATTTTAATGCAAGTACCTCTTTTATTGTTTAATTATTATTATCCCCCCCCCACATGACCTTATGTTCAGTGTTTTTGGAAATGTTGGTTATTCTGTTGCATTGAAGTGTTTATATGTACTGTCTTACTGTTGTTTACTATAGTAAAACTATACTGGGTTTTTTTTTGTTTGTTTGTTTCTACAAATGCAATGCTATTTTTGTTGTCTTGTTGCCGTGTTGTCATGTTGACGTCTATTGTGTCCCTCACAATTGTGTCTGTGTTGTGACTCTGTGGACCATGGTGGGTGAAGACCTGAGCATGTACCACAATAACGACCCTTTTGACGTTACCTGGGATTACAGCTATGCCTTCGCACACTGCAGGCCCAATTCTGAAGGCATAGTGATATAAGGAATCTGGCACTTCCGAAATCTTGCATCCTGACCTGTATTTCCTATTAGAACTCTAAATGAAAATCACCACTGCATGAAAATGATTTTACAGAAAAAAGTAAAAGTAAAAGAAAAAATCAAAACAAAAGTGAAATATACACATTTCCAGTGCTGTCATTATGGATTTGTCCTACAAAAAAGATCATATTACACCACTAATTGTTACTATACTTCATTTGAGAAACAGTGAATCAGCTCCTGGTATTTTTTCTCTTTCTTTCTTTCTTGTTTTCTGACTGCTTGTTACAACAGCCCACTTATGTGACATGTCAAAGTGAAAAGCTGCATCCACTATTACCAGTAATGTTTGTAATGCTACTGAATACAAATACAACACTTTGTTGCTTTTAAGATGTTGTTTATTAGTGCATATTTCAATGAAAAACTGTACTTTTGATTTCTAACCTGATTTCATGATAAAGCACCCCCAGCACACACACTTCACCAGTTATAGAGTAAATGGCATTGAATATGTCAAAGACTGTGGCAAATGGGGTATGAGCTGTGGTAGGAGAGGTATGAGCTGTGGTAGGAGATATATGACCCGTGATAGGAGGGATATAAGCTGTGGAAGGAGAGATATGAGCTGTGGCCGGAGAGATATGAGCTGTGGCAGGAGACATATGAGCTGCGACAGGAGAGATATGAGCTGTGGCAGGAGCACTGCTCCAGAGCTATGGATGTGTCCTGATGATTTGACACGTCTCCCATAGGCACCTCCCTTGCACTGTAAACTTTTTCTTATGCGCTGGTCTGGACTTTCACAAGCAGGTAAGACAGAAAAAGGTGTTCTCAGTTAAAATATCTCATTAAAAAAAGACAATGATGTGAGAAAATAAATAAATAAATAAATACATAAGTGATGAGTGAAATCCTAGCATCTTATACTGATTGTTTTAGCCCAGTCTGGAAATCCATCTTTAGATCAGTGGCCTTTTGATCACTGAGTACTTGAATCAGGAGGCACATGAGAGCCTCACATTGATGGTGTGCTCTAACTGTACCTCAGCAGACCTTTCACCACTCCACAGTCCTGTGTGCCTCTCTCTCTCTTTGTTCAATCCTATGGTCAAAGGCACAGGCTGGTAAATCAGTTCTGATCATGGAAACAAGTTCCCTTCTCTAGAACTAGCGGCTAACCAAACCAGCAGAATCGACCAATGGGCAGCAGAAAGAATGGTGCATCATTGTGGAATCTCAGTGTGCCTTTCTTAAGCTAACACAGTCTGAATAACCAATCATACAGCACCTCTGATATGTTGTGGGTGAATCAGAGTACAATGCTTTGAACTTCCAGTAATTTGTAGATTGGGTGGGTTGGAGGGGGGGTAGCCTCTCCACCCTGTAACAGACCTAAACACTCTCCACCCAATTTACCATTCACTCACCACTTGATTATGTACATCTAGACATATTTAGATAGATCATTTTTCCAGATCTAACCTACAGACGTATCACCGATGAACAGATGTTGATTAGGTGGCAGACCACTCTCAGTACAGCATTAACACTAACATAGCATTAACACGTAACATTACTGACATGGTAGTGGTATGGAAGTGGGTGTTGGATTTGTGGGGTGAATGTGTAAGGCACAGAAATACTGAAGTTTTTTATGTGTGTCAAAGTTGTGTTTGGTGCCTGGAGAGGGGGCTTGACAACCAAAAATACTCAACCAAGCAGTGGTCCTGTGAAAAACAGACCACCGAAAAATGAGCCCCCCCCCCCCTTACAGATATTTGTAAGAGATCTATATGCCTAAACAAAGGAGAGTAAGGACAGCTAGCTGGATGAGTAAGAGCAGTTTGATTGGACCAGGCTCCTCTGTCAAGGTTTATGTTCTATGGCTCATCATCATTAAGCATCTTGATGAATGTCCTGACGTCCCGTGGAGGGAGCGCAGGAGCCGAATCCCCTTCAACAGCTGCCGATTGGACCGAATAGATGAATAAAATGCAGAAAACAGGGAGCACATCAAGAAGATTCCGTCTTGGGAATCATCCTGCGAGTCATAACGAAAGACAAAGGCTGTCGCACCACAGAGAGCTGAGAACATCTCGCCAATGCTCCAGCTCTTACATCACATTCTCTCTTGCCTGTCTGCTTCACTTGTAGTTATATATTGTTTCTGAGAAATGCTTGGGAGAGCCACAACACCCATAATGTAGAAAGAATGTCTAAGTGAAATCATAAATATTAGAAGTGCAGCTTGTCTGTTCTGGAATCTGTTGTGGCCAAAAAGTCCCTTAGACATCAGCGTACATTCATTTTGATTAGTACATGTATGTGCATGTCTGGGTTTCAGTAAATGTATGTGCATGTTTCAGTTCCTCATAACCTAGTTGTGAGTCACCAGGAGTTCTCCATGAGGGTAATAGCCTGTCCTGGAGAGAATTATTTCAAGGTCTGTCACAAGGACCCATCTCCACCACCACCACCACCGCAGTCTCTGTATTTAAGCGTGATAATGTTATGGAGCAACTACAGCACAAACAACACTACAACAGTCTCGTGTACGGCCTTATGGCCAAGCTGTAGACCGTGACTAAGCCTAGTCCAGTTGTAGACCGTGACTAAGCCTAGTCCAGTTGTAGACCGTGACTAAGCCTAGTCCAGTTTGCACCTGCTCGTGGTCACAGGGAAGGTGCTGCCCCTGAAAGCAGCAGTTGCTCAGATGAACAGATTCATTGGCTAAATCAGTGTCTGTGGTTTGTCGAATACTGGTGGGGTGTCAGGGGCCTGCAGAGTGTGAAATGACAGACGGTGGCTCAGATAATGGAGTGCGCTCTAAACATCTCTCGTACTGGTGCATTACAAGGCTCCAAAATAGACAGTAATTTCATTTCAGCATAGAATTAAAAATAAATGGTTTCTGGTTTATTAATGTGAGGAGGAGCCCTGTGCTCTGCCGTGGTTGGATCAGGGGCTATATTTAGGTGCGGGTCGGCACGCGGCTGTGTTTGATGTCTCTCTGTGGGGAAGACAGAAGCACCACAGAACAGCATGAGCCCCAGGCATGCCATCCCCCCCCCCCCCCCCCCCCCCCCCAAAACCCCCCAACAACCAAACAACCCCCCCCCCAACCCGCCCTCGCCCCCCGGGGCCACCCGGGGGGGGGGGCAGCAGGGGG
>JAOYMR010000027.1:6901384-6919340 GCA_025802075.1 Tenebrosternarchus preto | reverse complement strand
CCCCCACACGTACCCCATCCCTACCTGCATCCCGCCCCACACCTCGGCCTTCCGCCGCGGTGCACAGCGGGGGTGGGAGCGCAGATGGGAAAGGCAGAGCTCAGGCAGAAGCACGCGGGCACAGATATGTGTGCAAATAAACAGGAGACATTACATTTATACTTTTATTTATCCAGTGTGCTGCACATATTCCAACAAAAGGTCACAGGGTATCAGATTCCTTATAATGGTCAAGACTATGAAGTAATACTTCATATGTCCAAAATTGCCACTTTGAAGGAAATACTGCAGAGTATACAGAGGCTGGAGGTAGAGGGTCACAGATCATGAGAAAGGTTTGATGTTGCTAAGCAAAAATAAGCAAAGGGTTCAGAAAATCAGCTTCAGTAACCCACGGGCACTTCTATTTCCCTAGTCACTCACTCCTTCTTCAGTACAAAACAAAGAATGTTAAATAGATGCTCTTGGCCTTCCATACTACCAACACAGTGAGGAAGAATTGGAAACAAAACACTTCTTTACTTGGCTTCATAGACAGTGACGAGGATTCTAAATTCTTAGTTTGAAAGTAAGGTTATATGTTAGGCCACTGTTCTTCCACTAGTTACATAAACATGCTCTCAGTTTGAAGTCAAAAGCAAACTTTTAAAAACCTTTCAGCATTCATTTACATTCTTTCAATTAAATACCTCAAGTCTGATCCTGACAGCATGTCAGACTGATATTTTTTTTGTCCCTGTCATTAGTCACTAAAGATTCAAGTGAGAAAACCTTTTCTCTCTGTTTAAGATCCATTAGGCAAGATGTAGTGCCTCGCTGATAAAGAAAAAGAATAAACATCTTGTTTACCAATAAAGCTCAGTCTCTGTGTTTGGGTGTGAAGTGCTTTGCTGCAGACTAGAAAAAGATCTTCAGTGCAACTTGACCCCTTGCACTGATTAGCTGATTAGCAGTCCTACAATTTTCAAACAGTCCTACAGTTTTAAGTGCGATTGGCAAATGCAGATCTGTCTTCATTTCTTTAAAACTCTGCTTGTTTGTTTTATAAAAATGTAATTTCCAACGATTCACTTTCCACACTCTCGGTCAAACAGTCTTCCAATTTTATCATTTCTGTGTCACTTCTGCAGTTCCGTTGCTTTTCCCTCCTTCCCTCTGCCCCCCCCCCACCCTTTCTGTCACTCTGTCTTTGTTTTGAATGGTGTGCACTGCATCACACATGAGCTCTGTTCACTGCTTCACACCACAAATAGGTCACTGAGAGGAGTGTGTACAGGTAGGGCTCCATCTTCGTGGTCCTCTTCAACGGTACATGCCAGCAACTCCTGCCACGCTGAAGGCAACAGAATTTAACGCTTCAACCCAATTCCTTAAACACGGTCGTCAGCGGTATATCTCAGAGATGTTTAAAGCGTATTCACATTGGTGAGGAGCTCTGAATGCATTCGTCTCACTCGCGCACACAATTTGCCAAGACACATTCGTGTGCAGTTGAAAGCATGGCCAAACAAAAACATTTTTGTTTAGTCATTTCCCTGAGAATTTTTAAGGACGTTTCAGGAAAGACACAAGGCCTTTTCTTTTGCTACAGTCTTTGCATTGTTTACTCTCATCTACTGCTGGTCATCACCTGATCTCACTTTTACCAGTGACTACTCATCTCTTTTTACGTTGTACATTCCCCATGTGTGAAACAGTGCCACTACAGTTCAATCAACACTTCCAGTTGAAAGACAGATAGTATTTTAAACAGATCTTCTGGTGAATCATATAGCTACATGCAATGAATGAGACTCAAACCACAATGTCCCACAGGAATATTGCGCCAATTTTTTTTTTTTTTAAATCATTGCGGCATTTCTCACATGCAAACGCCTGGACCAGTCACCCTAGCCGAAATCCATAGCCACAGTAATAAATCTACGTGTTAGTCACTGCTAAGGCTTTTGAATCTGAATGAACTGCCAGTGGTTTGCGACTGGTCTTTTGACATATCATGGCGATCTGGTAGCAGTATCTCTAGTTTAGGGAATCTGTTATTTGAATGTTGCTTGCAAATAGGCAAGATGTGCTGATTTACAAACAAAACAGTGCTTGGAGGTTGGAATCAGCTATTTTTAGAAATTACAATTCAATGATTAAATAAAATATCTAAAGAGGTTTGTATTTGCTCTTTCCATGTAATTAAAGGTTGAATAGAGGTCACAGAGTTATAGAGTTATACTCTATATTTAAAGAATAGTCAGGTATTTATAGAAGCTGTCAGAGTGCTTTTTTGTGTGGTGCTAGCACAAATGGTAAAATGTTCCCAGTGTTGTGCTACAAATAGCAGAGTATGTCTATTATTGGTTAGCTTTAGAAATGCACCTTTTGTGTATATTGCTGAAGAATGCAAGCTATCAGTCCAGAACTTGTAGACTGCAATAATGTAAAAAGATTTTTATTCAGATCACAATCTAATAAAGGATGACAGACATGCTAAATTTAAAGACGAAGTCAATCACAATCCACACACACAAAAAACCTCCAAATGCCCTAAAAATATAAATCAGGCAAATGTGGCACCATTATAGAGTGGAATATTTGTGGTACGTTTATCAAAACCTACAGCAACACCCTTCATGTCTTTAGGCCCTTGTGTTCACAAATACTTCATTTCATTGTTTAATGTGCCCCTCTGTCACTCGTTTTTCTTTCTGTTTTGCAAGTTGTGAAGTATCTAAACCTTCAAACCTGTCACACTTTTCATGTTGATTTTACATATCATTCTCAAGTTTACTTGAACAATTTCAAGCTTGTCTGATATATAACTGTCAGCTTTATTTGTGAGTTTTGTCTATTTTTGTCTTCTTAATGCTGTCTGCTTTGTCCTTATTTCCAGCCATATTTATCACTGGGCAAACACAAGCTAGCCATCTGGATTCTGCTTTCACCACAGCTTGTAACAGGGTTTTAGTTAAACTTGGGGTTCTTAGTGCAGATATGTAAAGCATCTCTGCTTTCTTCATATTGTGAGATGTACCAGTGATGTTGAATCAAGCTGACTGCACATTGTAATCCATAACCATGGACGAGGGCCCAGATCCTTTCATGGGATGTCAATAAAAGAAGCTTTAGGAAAAAAGAAATCTAAGTTATACTATGCAAGTAGTACACTCTAAAGAATCTGGAGTAAGCTTTAGTTTAGGTCTCAACAGCTCATCAGTTTCAGAAAGAGTCCTTGTATAACTTCTTCAAAAAGGATTTATACCAATTCCAAAATCGCTCCCATATACAAACAATCTAAAGAAGCTTCAAATAGCCCTAGTTTTCTTTGGAATAATGTGATTATTTTGTACACAACACCTTTATATTAGCACGTACAGTGAGTCAGGGGATCTCCACTGTGGATCATGGTGCTGCAGGATAAAGGCTTTGCTTGTGCTACGCCTTAGGAGTGAGCGTATCTCATAAATCACCCTCATCTCGCCTGCTGTGGGACTTGGGTTTCCCTGTCACACACAAAAAAGAGCTGGAGAGTATCCAGTGGAAAAAGTGGGCCAGTGGGTATCCTGGCCGTGTGTGTGTGTGTGTGTGTTTGCATGTCTGCTGGTGTGCACATGCAGACTTTAGAAAATAAATGAGGGCTGCTTGGATAGATTTGTTTGATAGCGCCTGCTGATAGGAAATGCTAGCGGCACTATTTTAAAGCATACATCAACACTGCCATAGAAGAGATCATACTGTGAAATGTTTTTGTGTAACAATTATGTGTATATACAGTACATCTTTTCTTTTTGTATTATGCTGCAGTACATGTGGCTCTTGTTTGTGATAATATTTGTTATATTTAAAGTTGATTTTTCATTATGGAAGATAACTCATGTTTTCCCTGTCTTTGAATGGGTAACAATGAATTTCCTGATCAATCAAAAAAATATTTGAAATTCTTGCTTAAACTTTATCACATGCAATGAATGACATATTGAGTAGTCTTTGCAGTAGTTATTAAAAGTTCATTTAATTTCCAGTGCTGAATTTCAGAAATAATTGGTAAACACAGTTATCTTATTAACAGGCAATCATCACACCTAGATAAGAAATCTGTAGTACCTGGTTTTTAAATAGATGTTTAGAACTTCTGGAACTGAAGTGTTCTCAGTTCATTCCAGAATAAATAGAATATATTTCAGTGTATTTCCAGTATATTGCATTTGTATTGTTGTATGGAATGTTGTATGGAGTACCAACACTTACATACCCAAGCAACTGCAGTCAGGGCGTAGATACATGCAGGGTGAGGTATGGAAAATAGTACCTAAATAGTACCTTAAAAATAATTTAGCACTATTTTAGCCTTAGTGTGAAGTGGTGGTTCACTGGTAATTTTTGACAGAAGATAAATGACTATATTTGGAGTGTAAGTAAGGCAGAACGTGTATAATATAATTAGCATTTTCCATAATATCATTGTTATTTTGTATAATAGAATTATTTTATCTCCGGACATATCAATAATATGTTGTACCTTCAACAGTGTGCTTACGACATTTGTATATTGCAGTGTAGGCATCATAATGTCATTCTTGTGACCACTGCAAGTTTCTTGAGATGCCAAAATTCACTCCAAAACACTCATAATGATTGTTTATATCTAAACAATTAAATGATTAAGTAATTTTGCAAAATTGGTGGACCTCACCTTTAAACCACCATGTCATAAAACAGAAGGTTAAGTCTAAAAGATCTACTGCCGTTCTGAATGTCTGATTGACTGGACGTTTGTGGTACACATTATCCTTTTTTCGTGTTTTACAACATTATATCTAGTTCGTGGGCTTGTTTCATATACCAGAAAGAGAGTCTAGAGTTGTACCCTAGTTGCCAAGCAGACTGGATTAACCACATCTTCCTGACACTCTGCCAGCCTGAGGTGAAGCAGGTCTGAAGACAGATCATCATCCTCCAGGGCGTCTGACATCGTGCTGATAGTGACTGTCAGTGGAGTTCTGCCAACATTTTCATCTGCATGGCACTTATAGATCACACATTGCTGTGCATAGATGCATTTTTGTGACCTTTCAAAAAGAGGACCTTTCCCTGTTTGGGCTGTCATCCTTATACTTTGTGTCCAGAACAATCTTTGGTTCTGTTTTAAGTTTATTCTTTATAATATTAAAAATGCTTATAATTATACATGGCGACATATACACTTTGAAACATTTGATTACCAAAATATTAATCTTGTTTGTAATGGATGAGATGGTTGCATGAAATCATTTATTTTTGTCCCTCAGTGTGTGTGTGTGTGTGTGTGTACGTGTGTATGTGTGTATATGTGTGTGTGTGTATGTGTGTGTAACATCGTAGTAGCGGTGGTGATGATCCAAATGACTCATGTCTGTCTAGTACCATCCACTTGCAGCATACTGCTAAAATCTAGACCAGCTGGATTAAGAGATTTTCCTATTTCACGGCCCACTGTTACACACAGTACTTACTTATTTATTCTGGACAGCATGTTGTGGGAATTTTTAGCTGGGGCTTACTTGAAAGAATAAAGTCCTGACCTATTGCCACGGAAGAGTTCTGTGCACAATTCAGGGCTCAGCCCAGAGTCAGCTGAAAGAAAGAGGTGAAGCTGAAGAAATCTGAATCAATAATGTATCTCCTTGTCATTCCTAACAATATACACCCTTCACCAATGTTCGCTCCTTGCACTTTGAACTTCAACCCAAGGTGGATTTCATTAGATGGCCATTGGGGCTAAACCTAAGATCACCTGCTACAGCAGGTTTTACAGGATGTTAGAGCATTTTCTGTGGGCCCCAGTGCTCATAAAGCAGCCAGAGGGAGTGTTCAGCGACTTGTGGCCCACCTCCCTGGTACTGTGGCTCCTATGAACCAGCATGGCTCCCTGTAGAAGCTCGTAGCAGGGCAAAGGGCTCACTGACACCCACAGCCATGTACACCTCCTTTATACAGTCCTCCTAAGATGTCCTCCCTGAGTGTAGCTGCTCACTTATATGGATTCGTTTTTCTAAATAATAGTAGTAACCAGTCATACCTTGACTCCTGGACTGTGTTGATGCTTCAGACTGTGAGAGACACACAACTGCAGGTAATCTTGCATCTTCATTGTATATGATATATGACTCTTTACTTCTCTATGGCATGTGAAATATCAAATTTTGTACCCATCCAAATATATTCATTCCCCAAACCCATTATGGAAATACGCTAGGACAGCACAACAGTAAGGAAAATGTTAATAACTCTTGTTTTGCTGGGATGTTTTACAGTGGGGACAAATATCCAATATTCATTTTGCTATTTTTGTGACTATAAATTTGGGGCCAAGGGCAGATTGGAAGATTTACTTACCTGTTCCAAATTTAAACACAACTAATTAAGATGATATAATCTGTACACTCATTGTTCCATGATGATACTTTTGAAATTACAATGTACAGGACCTGGCTATATATATATATATATATATATATATATATATATACTACGAATGTGTGATAATGTGGGACTTAAAATTTGATAAGAATTAAACTAATGATACGAAAAATATCCTTGAGCAAGTGAACTAACAGTTTGTAATGAACAGATACTACAGTTGACATCAAGCTAAATGTTAACAGTAATCCTGTAATTGGGGCCAACTATAAACGTCAATCCTTGTATCAGTCTGGTGTCTTCTTTGGAATCACTTTTCCTTGAATCACTTTTCCTTGAAGCATGCACTGTCCTCTAGTTTCCATAGAGACCTGTCGTCATGGCAACCTCTCTCGGATTCAGCAGTAGAATGCAGAGAGATACACTCTCAGAGGGGAGAGGAATCTACACTCCACAGCATCCGTTGTTATCATTGCTTTGGCGAAATGAGGACAAGAAAAATATGAAGCAAATCAAACAGAATTTAGCCTCTGCAGAGCCCATTATAGGCTTCTGGGTGTTTACAAGATAAAATGTCCTTCCAGATGTGGTCAATGTCTTCAGGCTACCACACAGTAAATGCTTCATATGACACATTTTTCATGAGGACTCCAACTTATTTATTGTTTGTTTGTTTGTTTGTGTATTTTATGCTGGTGGGTGGACCAGTTCGCAATGGTCTAATTTCTCTAGAAAAACAAAAGTTTTCATGAAGTCACGTTCATGTATTTCGTTTCGAAGTTCCGACATCGACCACTCATGTGACCATGAGTCCGCATTTTGTGTGCCCTATGCTCGAGCAGTATCTGCGCGAGCTTCAGGCATAAACGCTGTGGCATGGAGAGGCAAAGCGCCAGCTGAATCCGCGGTTAACATTCTATTCTGGTCATGCTCCATCCGCCGAGGCCTCTCTGGCTCTTACGTAACTTTTATATGCTCCGTTGAAATGGCTGTGCGGTACCTGGAGAAGACAGGCGAAGTACTTATATAAAGGCTCGTGTAGAACTGTGTTGCCAGAGTTTGGCGCAAGGAATGCTCACTTTTGACAAGAGGCAGTTGATATTGCAACTAGGCCTCAGCCTTTCCCCCCCTAGAAATACGACTCACGTGAAATACGACACTTTTCATTTTCCCCTATAAAGGAAAAAGATCTCATTGAATGAATCGGCATTTACAGATTTTCATAAATTTGTTCTTGCGTTAAAGGAAATCAAAAGCCAATCTCTTTACTGAGCTGAGACCTCTAATGACATGCATTATTGCGTAAGTAGTAATACACTGCACAACCTCAGGTGCCTCGTAGTTAAGTGCCTCGAGAAACCGAGTGTCGAGTCACGTACGTCTGCATTTTAATGTTCTGCAGCTAAGATGTGCCGGGCCATATAATTTGGGTCTTAAGGGATGTGATATGCAGACAGTATTTTATGTAGCAGTTGTTATGTTTTGGGCTGTTCGGGCTCGTGCCTGGCGGCACACTACCCCGCTTTCTGCGAGCAAGCGCGTGTGGGAAAGTTTCAGAGCGAAAAATGGGGCACGTTCTCCTGCGCTGACTCGCCTGTGCCCTGGGGATTTGATTATGCAGCGCGAGCACGAATGAGAGGCTTCCGGGCGCTCCTGCGCTCCCTTCCTCAGCTCGTCTTCAGTGCTACTCCTCCTCTGGAGAATGTTTTCTATTCCCGAATCGTGCGGAATTTTGTAGCGTGACGTCCCGCTGCAGCCTTTTGCTTGGCAAAGCATCTGAGACAGAATCATCATGCGAAGGGCGGCCTGAAGAGAATTTTCGCGAGCAACATGCTTTCGCTGCATGTAGATCAAACGTACAGATGTGTTCACAACCATGAAAAGTCTTTCGTTTTCACCCTAAAATGGGACATAATCTGAGGCATGATTACAAAAAGGAAGGATACAAGTTTTAAATAGCTCAAATGACTGTAAAAGAGGATACACACACACACACACACGCTTTGGCTTTGTGTCAAGTTAATTTTTCAGCAGGTCAGAGGGTCGGATTTCGAGGAACATCAATCTAGGACAGGGGTTTCAGATGGGAGCGCTACTTCCCTCGTCACGGAGCTCTATTGGCAGAGATAACAGGGATAGCCAGCCATGAAACCACTGTGATGCCCTTAACAGTTGAAATCCTGGAGCAATCGTGCCACAGCATCATTCAAGCCTCTCGTGTCACGTTGTCTGTGACCGAAGAATCTGAAAGCAAACGAAGTCATTATGAAAGTAATCAAAAGACTAACTACATGACAGCAGCTGTCAGTTGTACTAGCAGGTAATATATGCTTTAATGGAACATGTAAATGTGTGGAAGAGGGAGAAATCGAAATCAGGGTGATTGCAACTGTCTCTGTCCTGCAGCACGATGTTCAACAGACTACAGGCAGACAGGACGGATAAAACGAGCCGTGGACAGGAACGGAGCACGTAGGCTGAGGGCATCGCATCTGGGCGCGCGTGTGGGCGCACGCGAGTGTGTGTGTGTGTGTGTGTGTGGGATGCGCACTGAGGGCTCACCCACTGCAATCAATGTGCCAAGCTGCGCTTCTGTAAGCTTCTGGGAGATGATGTGCTTGTCTGGATCAATGAGCAGGAGCCAGAAGCCTATTATCCACTAAATCTCATTAAAACGAAGCAAGACAACAGAAAGTACTGTGATGAGGAGAAAGAAAAAGAAATGTGTGTGTTTGTGTGTGTTTGTGTGTGTGTGTGTGTGTGAGAGAGAGAGAGAGAGAGAGAGAGAGAGAGTATATATATCTAAAAGCTACACAAACAGAATAAAAAACGTCTGAAGGAAGAAGAAATTGGTATCATCCTCTTGCCATTAGCTATTATTTGTGTGTAAATTTTAATTACATAAATAAAATTCATTCAGAATGTATGCCTAAGGTTTGGAAATGAGTTCCTCTCCAATAAAGATTTCTCAAGGAAATCATGTGCATGTCTTCCTAGCAAAGAAAACAAACTTCTCAAATCCCTTCCTGTCTGGTTTTATATTTGTTGCTGCAAATATAGTTACCTGTTCATGGCTCTGCAACACCTTTTGGCATCTTGTTTAATACAGATATGCCTGTGGGGTATAATTTATTATTTATGTTTATTTAGCAGCTGTCTGCAATAGACAACAGCTGTGTTTTTTTATATATATAATTGACATCACATATTATTGGAGTTACTGGTTTCATTTAAAATAGTAAAAGTAATTTATTTGTTGTTGACATTTTATTTTATTCAGGTGTGTCACTTTCTCTTTAAAGTTTACAAAAATGTTTTCATTTGACTTTCAGTCTTGGTAGAACCACAGACTATAAGAAAAAAAGCTATACTGTCTGCCAAATAATATAGCTACAGATTTCTATTTTGAATGGCTATTTTGCATATTCCATTAAATTCAGACACATAACTGCATCTTTTTTAGCATCAAGTTTGTCAAGAATTGTCTAAAAAACCCTTACCCCAAAGCTATTATTTTTGAAAAGCTGTATCTAATTACACACAAATGACAAATTTCATATTAATTGTGATAGTTAAAAATTGTGTGCTACTTCAATTCAATATATACTGTTTTAGCATATATACATTTTATATATGCATTAGTTTGTATATATTCTAAAATGTATTTGCAGTCACTGTCTATTTGTCCTTATTATTCCCTATTTAAGTAACTTTTAATTAAGCGAATTTTTTTGCTTAAGTGAGTTTAGTTGCATTACTTTGTTTGCAGATTGAAGAAATCAGACATTACACCTGTGTAACTCGGAGTCTGAGTCTGACCCGCTGAGCTGCGAGGTTCCTGTACCCCTCTCTCCTGCATTCCCAAGAGGGTGGAGGCAGACGGAGACAGTGGGTGTGCCGCTTGAGGCCTTTGACGTCCTGATGAGGAGGGCGGAGCGAGCGCCAACCGCGCTACCAGATCGAAACGACTTAATGAGAGAACGGGATGGACATCGATCCCTGTACACACCCCCTAATCAGGTGCAGTGCGTCTAAAAGTGGGGGAGAGGTGGTAAAAACAGCGGCGCCCCGCCTAAAGACAGCCATCAGTGCGTGTTATGTGGCCAGCAGGGAAGACGAAGCAATGCATTGTGGTTAAAGGTTGGATGATGAGGAGGTTGAATGGATACATATGTACACTGGAGTGCATTTGTGAACTGTGAAAACCGTCAAGAGACTCCACTATTGATTGTATTGTCTCCGTAGCTCACGTTGCTGTCGAGGTTGAGGAGCCCAGGGCATTTGTGTTTGAGGCTAGCCACGCTGTGGTCAGCTGCTGATTGGCCTGTCTGGTCATCAGCCCCCCCCCCCCCTTGACACACACACACACACACACACACACATTCCTGAATCTGTCTCCAGGGCGACAGGTCTGGCATTGCCTCTGAGGGTGAGGCCTGAAGGTGTCTCACTGTACACCTGGGTGCTGGAATCCAAGGACGGCCCCCAGCACCACTTCTTTTCTTCTGCATTCTGCTCTGCACCCAGAGTCTGATAAGAGATAAAGCCAAAGAAAGAGCAGATCTTTAACTCTCTTATAAATCCTCATCTGGGCCACCATACACACACTCACTTTCAACCTCTCTCTCTCTCTCTCTCTCTCTCTCTCTCTCTCTCTCTTTCTTTATCTCTCTCTTTTTCTCTGTATCAACCCCAGCTTTCTGAACACACACACACCACCACAGCATGGGAAAGAAAGTGCTTTTGTTATGTCGCACAATGCAGTTCTGATTAAAGGTAAGGCACAGCACACACCGAGCAGGACGGGCTGAAGACCAGCCAGCCACGCTCCCTGAAGCATCACTCACTGCTGGTTCTGTTTCTGTTTCTCACGAGGACAGGCGAGGATCCACCACTCCTGTCGACTGCAAAAACAGAGCTGTATGTACAGAAAATATTGGGCTTTGGGTCAGCGGCAGTGTTTTTGTTTTGTAGCAGTGTTTATTTCCACTGCAGTGAAGTACTGGTAACTGTGCAGAAATTCCAGACTTTTTGTAGAAATGGGCAAGCGCCCTGTCAGTGTCAGGAGAGGCAGGGTGATGAGGGAGGGTGACAGCCTGGGTAGAACAGCCAGAAGGCTGAAGTTCTCAGCTGCCTGACAAACTCCAGCATCCCCTTGCCAAGTTTTTGTCCCCCTGAGCTTGTTCAGTATGTCAGCTGATGCTGGGCTGGGCACAGCATCCACATATGAAGCGAAGCACTGGATGAGAAGGCGGGCTGTCTGACTGGACCACCAGGGCCAAGTGGAGCGTTGGTTTGAGCCCAGAGCTGTGATTATTTGGGGTGATCCTGCACCCCTCTGGCCTGAGGAGCGGCTTGGCTGGAAACTTTCTGAATGGAGGAGGCTCATTCTCCACTCATGGCTTGAGCTCAGTCGTCGTTCACAGAAACAGATCTGGTCTGACGCAGCCCCGATACATCATGAAGCTTCAAGAGCAACTTCCTCACTGCCATTCACACACATGATGAGTCGATGAGGGGCTGGAAGTGCCACCTCTGATTGGTGGAGGAAAACATTGGCCCAAGGAAGCACAGCTGTACAAAACAGTCACACCGCACACAAAGAGAGCACTGAGCTCACGCTCTGACCCGTCCTGGCGCCGTCGGTGCTGTGACGGAAGAAAACGGGCCGTTGTCCACAGATCGAGTAAAACGTGGCTAACTGGCAAGCATTGGAAGTGTCATATTAGTGATATGTATCTCTGCAGCAGCCAGCCAAAGTGTAGTCAATTCCACTGAGTGACACCTTTGTAGGATGTGTGTGTGTGTGTGTGTGTGGTGGGGGCATTCCTCTGGGTGAGAGTAGTAGGGTGTTTTCAGCTGGATGCTCTGCTTGTTATAAGTGTGCTGCAGGTTCGGATGGCTGAACCAATTAAAGCTCACTGCTTCAGTCAGCACACAGCACCTTTTTTTCACCATGAAACAATCACACTACCCATTAACATTATTGTGCATGCACATGCATGTGTGTGTGTGTGTGTGTGTGTGTGTGTGTGTGTGTGTGTGTGTGTGTGTGAATGTGTGTGAATATACAGTAGATGCGTGAGACAGTGAGAACAGAATGGCACGTGCAGCAGACTTCACGTGGCAATGTCTCTACCACAAGTGGAGGGTCCAGGCAACACTGTTGCCTAGCTACCAGAAAAGATTTCACCCCACCTAAAAAAGGATCTTTGGAAAGCTCACCATTTCTTACACCTGATATGTGTGATCTACAAAACCAAGAAGGAAGGGGTCAAAAGAAGAATCATAGAATTAAATTGATAATAACAATCATGCTATCCATAGTTATTTATACTTTCATCCAGAAACAAGCTTCCAGTGTTATCAGATAAACACATGAATGGGATTTAAAAGATAATACAAACTGAAATGGTATTAATTAGATTTATTGTGAAGATCTGTTAGGATTTTACTCACTGATTCACCACGTCTTGCTTTGCAGTTCATTGTGTTAAAAATTTTAGAAAAAAAAACAGTTGTTTGCCATTAGCCATATTACTTATTAGAAATAAAAAGTAAATAAATAGTTCAAAATCAGTATAATTACTATCTCAGTTGATATTCATAATGAATAAAATATGATCACTTCAAACTGCTTTACAGATGTTTCAAATCAACTGTCACACACACACACACACACACACACACAAACACAGATCTCCGAGCTGAAAGTTGCCACCACGATAAAAGCCTCCGCCTTCACCTCCACTACAGCAGATCCAGCGAATCTCAGCCCAGACGTGCCCACCACTGGTGTTTTTGCCAATTACCACAGGTCCCTTCAGGCTTTTGCCATTTCTATAGCAACCCCTGCCTCTGGGATGTGCATTGCCATGACAACTGTTCGGTGACTTTGTGTCTGTGACCTGTGTGTGTGTGTGGTTTCATCCTCATAGTGCAACTTAACACAATGGACATAAAATAAACCTTTATAGCCTACAACTTCCATGGCTACTCACACATGCACACACACACACACACATACACACGCACACAAACACACATGCTTTCCATCTGTTTCACTCTCTCTTACATATACATGCACTATACCTATTTTTCACAACTAACCACTGATAAGATAAATAAGATCTAGGAACAATCATTAACATGCCACAGTAAACTTTTGTTGCCTATGCTGGAACACACTGTCAACAGGAATGTTCAGGCGTTATAAATCTGAACACTCTTTACCAAACATTCACAGAGAAACACCCACATATCAGATACATGCCAGCAGGATCTAATGGTGACCGCGTCCTCACCTTCATTCCCTTGCCATGATTTCTGGAATGTTTGAAGCCAGTGTTTTTTTTTTCTCTGTGGAAGCACAAAACAACTTTACTACTGAGAAAAATTAAATAAAACCTAGGTGATCAAAACATTTGATGGGAAATAACACGACCCTTCATTTGCTCAACAAATACATAAAGACAGTAAGAGTGATTTAGTGGGCCAGTTTTAGCTGGAGTAGGTGGAATGGGTTGAACTGAGTTCAGTGGGTTAGCCATAACTGGACTGGATACATCGTATTAGTAGAAGCTGGTTATAGTGTATTAACAGAATAGGTACAGTGGGTTAGCTGTAACTGGAGTGGGTTAGCTGTAGCTGGAGTGGGTTAGCTTTAGTGGTGATTGGTTAGAGAGGGTTACAACTGCAACAGCAGATATACTGGGTTAGGTTATATCTGCTGCTGTGAGTGAACAGCATGGTGTGGGTTAGCTGTAGCTTTGCTAGGCTGACTGGGTGGAGAAGGATGCCGGAGAAGCAGGAGAACTGAATAGGTTGCTGAAGGCTAGTTTAACTGTATACAGTCAGAGCCTCCAGCCCGAGCCCAGTCTGGACTTCAAACTGCAGCTGCACAAACAGAGGTGACCTTCAGATCTGGCTGCCTCTCATCTCCTCAATGGCAGATGGAGATGGACATCTGAATGACACACACACACACACACACACACACTCACACACACACACACACACACACACACACACACACACACAGTGTTGCCAAATATACACCAGTGTGTACACATCCCACCACCACAAAGACCAAACACACAGATGATTCATACTAGAGATGAGTCAACAAGGACGTTAACTCTGTATAGAAACTGCTAAATCGCGTAAGTGTGACTTGACACCGCCGTTAGAGCATCGCTGCTATGCAGAGAAAAACGCAACCTGTTTCATCTCACTGGCAGCACGCTGTGAGCTCCAGAGTGGTAAGGCTTCCTCTGTGTGTGTGTATGTGTGTGTGTGTGTGTGTGTGAGTGCAGCAGTCTGTGCCAAGAACAGTGTCCAGCTTGGGTGCTCTAAAACAAAGCCTGTAGCATCTGTTTACGTGTTAGACACCTGATCCAAGAGGCAGCCTTCAGCAATCTGAAAGGCTCTGGCCTAGGCCTCTGTGTGTGTGTGTGTGTGTGTGTGTGTGTGTGTGTGTGTGTGTGTGTGTGTGTGTGTGGGTGAGTGTGCCTGCGTGCATGTGCATGGTTGTGTGTGTGTGGGTTGGTAAGTGTGCCTGTGGGTGTGTGTTTGTGTGGGTGTGAGCCTGTGTTTGTGTATATGTGTGTGTGTGTGTGTGTGTGTGTGTCTTTGTGTGCGCATCTGTGTGTGTTCAGTAAGTGGGTGAGTCTTGTGGGCGGTTGTCTTTTAAGCTGCTATAAAATGTAAGTTCACCTTTTAGACATATTGTTTGCAAGATGTAAAATACTGTTGTGCTGTCAAATACAAATACCCTTGTGATGGCATTGTCCAAAATTCATAAGTCATAAATTTTATTTTATAACTTGGATTTCCATGCAAGATTTTCGAAGAAGTTCCATCAAGCAAAAAGGGGTGGAGATAAGGGCTCCTTTGAAAATGTCCTTAATTCTACCTTTCCCTGATTTATTATAACTCTCTCTTATCGCTGCTCTCTCTGACCTCTGCTCTCTCTGACATCTGCTCTCTCTTTCCGACTCCACCACTCTCTCCTTTAGTGCTTCACTACTGCCATTCTGATTTCCTCTTTTGTTTTCCATTTCTGCAGTCCAGCATCAGGTTTTTTGCCCTTTGATGTCTAGTCTGATGTGAATATTGTTTTTGCACCAACAAACTTCTATCTCTTTTCATCTGAATTCTTGACTGTGCTGATCTGGATTATGGGTGATACAAACTCACCTCATCTTCTCCCCCACTCCATTCTCTCCCTCTCACTGTGTTTTTAAGAATGTGTGAGTTTGTCTTTGTGGTTTTGCACATGTGTCTATGTGTGTTTGTGTATCTGTATGTGACTGCATGTGTGTGTTTGTGTGTGTGTGTGTGTGTGTGTGTGTGTGTCATTAGGTACCACAAATCAAAAGAAGACACAAAAACAATGGTAACATTTACAAATACTGAATATGACTGGATGACGTTATCTAGAACTGATCAAAAACAGATGACAAACTATAAATGGGCAGAGAGGAGAGCTTTGTCCTGAGAATGAAGAACTAAAAAAGAATCCAAAAAGAATGTATTTTCTGTATTTCCCAAGGAGGCAGACGCACACGTGACATGTGACACGTGACACGTGACACGTGACACGTGCTGTACACACTGCCCAGGCAACATGGCTGGATCCTCATGCAGGAGCTGCTGTCCTCTGCTTCAGCTCTCAGGCTGACTCAGCACTTCGATCACACCCACACATCCACATACCACACCTGTGTCAGTGCGCAGCACACACACACACACACACACAGACACACACGCATATGTACACAAGCACCCTCACACATGCACACACACACACAAACATGCCACCAACTATCACAGGTGACCTGAAATGAGTTCTGTACACGTACTAAAAGCTAGTGAGTCATAGCATCACAAAAGCCTAACATATATAGTGAAATACTATCTGCAAGTAAGCTAGCAGTGTGTGTGTGTGTGTGTGTGTGTGTGTGTCTGTGTCACTCCCAGTTTAGCCAAGATCAATCAAACACCTTCACCCAGCCTCTCCTGAACAGCCCTCTGAGTGTCTGAGCGCGGGGTCCTGTGTCTGAGGGAATGTGTAGGTTGCCCTTTACATCTCTGCCGCTCGTCTGTGTGGAACACAGGACTGCATGCTGGAGTTGAGATTGAATTACATCTGCATGCTAGAATCGAGCATGTGGCAGATGTCAGAGGATCGTCAGGAGCTGAGATAAACACAGATGGTTCACCGGCTTTATGTTCCTTTCCTGTTCAAAATGCGTCTGACTGAAGCGATAAATAGATTCAGTAGTTTATGCTGATCTTTCTCCAATCACATCAGTCACACGCAGGAACAAACAGCTTGATTTATTTTACTATGGCAGTTCTTCATCAAAGAAAGATAAGAGGTATTGAGGTGACACTCTAGAGGTAAATGTGAATCGGATTTCTCACAGTAAGCCCACGGTAATTCCAAAATCAGAACTTGCTTTCTGTAATCTAAAAGACAGTAGATATATCAGCTCATTCTGAATGAGAACTGACTACTGACTTCTTTTGATACAGTACGTGCATGTCCAGTGGTTTGATTCGTAATTTAATGTGCCCGTACTGGAGATTTGTACAAAGCAGGTTCTGGCTTTAGACATGACATTGGTCTACACAGAGAAAAAGAGGGAGAGACCCGAGGAAAGAGAGTGAGAGCAGATAGTTATTTTTACTCACATTATGAAATATTCACTGAGCTCTTCATGATGAAATAGCATCCCTACTCTTTCTCTCAGTACTGCTCACCTTTCCTGTTAGCCAGTAAAAACTCTTCCAGCCCTTAAGTTTCTCAGCACCACTCATCCCCTCACAGAAACCATCCAATTACACAGGAATGGGACTGAAGCTCGCAAACACACACACACATACACACACACACACACACACACACACACACACATTACAGATATGAATAGAAAACAGAAGGCCCTGTCCATGTTGTCCACGTGCCTTCACCTCCCACCACCTTAAGCCCATGTGGAGAGCTCAGGCCTCCTGAGTTAATTTGCATTAGTTCCACCGTCAGGCCCATTCATCAGGCAGTGACCTCAACCTTCACGCCATCCAATAAGGCAGCGGGCATGACGGGCGTCGATACCACACACATGGGTCAGTGCATTTCGACACAGAGCCTCTGAACCGGCCTTCTCCAGACACGCTGTGATCTACAATCTATAAAACAGCCCTTCTGAGTGATGATTTGCAATGTGCTAGAATCACCTGACATGCCGAGCACTGCTGCAGCCCCACGACCACTGTGTGTGTGTGTGTATGTGTGTGTGTGTGTGTGTGCATGAGGGAGCCAGCCAAATTATGCATGTCAATATGGATATCAGGCATACTAAGACACCTTTCTAGCCCTGCCTACACACCCACAGGCTGAAAACAGCATAATCACGGTTAGATCGTATCGTGGGTGTAGCTGGCATGCAAGTGCGCATGGGCCAAGCGTGACTGCCCACACACACACACACACACACACACACACACACACACACACACACGCTGATCCAGGAACAGTGCTTGTCAGCACTACTCCAGCTGCACT
>JAOYMR010000027.1:6858478-6898939 GCA_025802075.1 Tenebrosternarchus preto | reverse complement strand
TTATATTTTTATATTTTTTTTTCCGTGTGATAGATTTTTGAGAGCTCTCTTTTGAGATTGTGTTATCTCAAACACACACACACACACACACACACACACACACACACACACACACACACACACACACACACATGCAAATCTGTATGTGAAACATGGCTAACATTGCCTCCAGTGAGTGTTAGACTAACAGCCACCAATTAAGCTCTCCCTGAAGTACTACTAATGAATGATGATGAGGCTTTCAAATTGATCTATCATGCACAAATGCATTCATTATTAATGGATGGCAGCACAAACTCTCTCTCTCTCACACACACACACACACACACACACACACCTACCCACTCACTCTTTGCCTCTTTTGTACACACGCATATGAATTAAAACGAGTAAAGTCTCTCTTCCAGTCCTTCCAGTGAACCTTACCAGTAATAGCTTTAGTATACAGCTCTATCAGTCTACAGCTTTATCTTGTGGTAAACCCTGTGAGGTCACAGCAGGGTACTGTTCTCTTTATAGTGGTCTTTGATCCATGTATCCATCCTGCATAGGGTTCTTTCTCTGTTCATTTGGTTTCTCTTCATGACCACAAACATGACTCTGCCCATATCCCCTGCTCTGGTCTTTTGTGGTCCGCCAGGTTCCCTGATATTGCTGAACCGACGTTATTACCTAACACTGTACCAAAATGTTGATTTTGAAAGCTAATCTTTTGTCAAAGGATCTGATTGGTCGGATGTGATTTTCCAGCCCGCTGTAATGCTTTGACATTTGTCTGGTCTTCATGCTGAGCACTATAATAGCACTTTCCACCTTGCTTTGTGCTCTGTACGACTATTGAATGAATTTAACTAAATGAAATATATGGGCCAATGAAATGTGTAAACTATGTCTAAAAAGAATTTCAATTCCTATGTAATTCATCCATTTTGGATGGAAACACCGTTAAATTAAAGCACCCATTCAGTAATTTTATCTCATCACTTTATTACAAATCCAGTGTGTTGGATTACAGTCAAAACAACAAATATGATGTCATTCTCCAGTTACTTACCTACTGCACTGAGCATGGCATTAATAGCACCAGCACAGAGTTTTATTCTAAAGCGTAGGTACATTAAAAACTGATACAAAAGCTTTATGATAATGTTTCTTATTGCTCCTCTAATCTCATTAGAGGGGATGCCGGTCTCCCACCTCCTGACCTCAGCTCCCAGAAAGGGAGAAAGGAGAAAGCCTTCATATCAGACGAGCTTTACTAACCCTCGTGTCTCACCAGCCCTCTCTGATTTCAGGGACCTACAAAACCTTCAGGTTAGACTGGGATTGGCAGTCTGACCCTGCAGACGGAAGTGTGTCCTGTGTCCACAGAAAAAGATCTGAAATATCTGAGAAGATGAAAAACAAATAAGTGAGAAGTGGAAAAACCCTAAAAGTGAAATGAGAGGAGTGGACATGGTCAATAACAATGCTAGATGCACTTATATAGCCTGGTTCTTTTGTGTCCTCACAAACAGGGTCTCTCTCTCTCTCTCTCTCTCTCTCTCTCACTCACACACACAGACACCAAGGAACAGAGGTTTATATTATTTTAAGCATAACTAAAAAGTTCTTCACTTCACTCTTTGTGTGTAAAGGATCTCAAGCAGGTTGACGTCAGAGCAGCAAGAGAAGCAGCAGATTCAAAGGGTGGAAGCAATTAAAATAGAATTTGGAGAATCTGAGTACACAGATCAGCCAGTAAACAGCAGGGACTTTACTGATACTGCAGTATATATTACAGAAGAGCAACTCAGTGAGAACCTTCAGGACATCATGACATGACATAATATGAGAGAGAGAGAGAGAGAGAGAGAGAGAGAGAGAGAGAGAGATGATTGTTTTTTGCAAATGAGGTGCCATATTATTTTTTCTTATCTGTGTTGAGGTTTGTGTGTGTGTGTGTGTGTGTGTGTGTGTGTGTGTGTGTGTGTGTGTGTGTGTGTAAGGAAATGGGCTGTTTTTTACAACACAAAATATGGAGACAAGGCATTTTAGGATCTAAATAACATACACTGTAGCTGAACACACAACACTGCCATCCTCATACAAAGTACTCCCATATAAACACACATTACTCCCATACAAACACACATTACTCCCATATAAACACACATTACTCCCATCCACACACACACATACTCCAATGTGCACATGCACGCAGGCACATGCGCTCACATGCACATGCATAGTACAACTGCACACATAAACATACACCTTCCTGAAACAGATTGCCTTTACGATTCATGATTGCCTTTTCACCTCCTTAGTAGATGTACATGTATGTTGTAGATGTACATGTAGAAGTAGTCGTAGATGTAAATGTCAAGCTTCTCAGTTCTTGTTCTTCTCCTTTTTTGAAGCCAGTGAACACAGTACATACACTGGCAGCTGATCCTGCAGCCCCCATCCTGATCTTATGTGTTTAAAAGAGAGAGAGAGAAAGAGAGAGAACCTGTAGAGTAGATTAAGCAGATTACCTAGTTCTCAGATTATCTAGTTCTCAGATTTTCCCAGAATTGCTCTGCGGCTTTGGGAATTCTCACTGGTGTAAGAGAGAGCAGCACAGTCGGGGTGGGAGAGACACTCCAGCAGTGTAAGAGAGAGCAGCACAGTCAGGGTGGGAGAGACACTCCAGCAGTGTAAGAGAGAACGCAGCAGAGTCAGGGTGGGAGAGACACTCCAGCAGTGTAAGAGAGAGTGCAGCACAGTCAGGGTGGGAGAGACACTCCAGCAGCGAGTTACATCATAGAGCAAAGGTGAGTTTTTAATCAGCTTGCGAAAGACAGGTCACTGCTCCCAGTCCTGCCATGCTGGTGCCAGACCCACCCGCCCACACAGCCACGGAGACAGTGGTCGTCAAGGACCAGCTAGAACTGGATGCTGCAGCATTCATTAGAGAGAGGGGAAAGGAGGACAGCACCACCACCACCCCCACCACCATCCTCCCTCGGCTGGCTATAGTGAGTGATGGACTGGCAGTAGCTAGCATGCTGCTTCAGAAAAGAACCTACTCATAACAGTGCAGGATAAAAACTCAAAGTCCTGCAGCATTTACGCAGCCTGAGGTTTTGTCTCGGGCAGGTGGGTGGTGACTCTGATTAGGTTTTAAAGGGCTTTGTGTTCCTGATGGACACTGGCAGAATTTAATTGCACACAAGACAGAAAAGGATGCACTACAGAAGATAATCCCTATCAGCACACACACACACACACACACACACACGCACTCACAGTAGATGTGCTAGGAGATTTCAGCTCTTTGGGCTTGAGTGACTTTAACCCACTCAAAGCTGAAACTAAGTCTCAAGCATTCAGTTTATATAGCTACTTTTTTATATTAATAATGCCTATAACTGATAGTTCTTACAAAGTCTAGTAATCAGGGTGGGAGAGACGTTTGGCAGATGTCTACTGCCCTGCTGTTTGAATCTGGTAAAATTTTGAGCATAGAAAGTAGTTTTGAGATCTGCTCTGAAAGATAATCTCAAGATGTTTCTCTTGTGTAAGCACGAGCAGGAATCACTAAAATCATCTCCAACACAGAGGTCACCCTACCTCCATGACCAAGGAGCAACCCCAGCCAGTCATGTGGGACAGCTGGATACATCGCAGTCTGCATGGCGAGAAGAAGCTGCATGTCCCCTGACACCACTGTTCTTCAGATCCCACACCAGCTTCCTCTTCGGTTTGCCAGCTTCTAGGCAAATCTTATGCCCGACACAACACTCACCATATCTCCCCTACCAGGGATGAAGTCTGTTAGGAGAGACTCTGAGTGTTCCAGTATACTCTGCAGTGGGAAGTTGGAGGGGGGGGGTCAAAACTCTCTATGTGCATCCGCACTGATCTGCTGTGAGAGCCAGTTAGGGGGAATTTGTTTTGTTTTTTCTCTATTCTGTAAGTGAGTGAAAAGGTAGAGATTGTTCAAAAGAGAAGCCAAGAACCTACAAGGGTTTATACTGTGTACACAGTCTAATACACACACACACACACACACACACATACACACATACATATATAAACTGCTGCACAGGACTGCTGGCCAATCGTGTGAGAAATGTTACCCAAGAGCATCTGGCTACTGTAGTAAGTGATGTATCTGAGAATTCATACCCATGATATCATTGTTTGTGTGTGTTGTGTGTGTGTGTGTGTTGTGTGTGTGTGTGTGTGTTGTGTTGAGTGTGTGTGTGTGTGTGATAGCTCTCTGCACTCTGCATGTCCTTGTCACCTGACACAGGCATTTGTCTTTTCACCTCAGGTAACACTACCACCACATCTGGCCGCAACGGCTCCCGAGGGTCCATCCTCACAAGAAAAGCGCTCTTTGCTCCCAATCTCCTTCTGACTCTTTCCATGACCCCTAGCGTCAAATTACAGTCCTTGTGCCTAAACAAATTAACTATTACAAAACAGCTTCCCAGAAATGAGGACATTTTTAAGAGGCTCGGCCATTTCTCATGGCCCACCTCTCTCTCTGATCTCTCTCCAGCCTGTAGCTTGCTGGTACGTAGCTGAACAAAGGCTCTCTCACCTGAGCACAGTTGCCTGGGGAAACGTGCTGTTTTCAAATTCGGATCACGGTGTCAATGCCGCGTTTCCTCTCTCAGGGTGGAGGGGAGATTTCTATTGGCTGAGTGCATGAGAGTGTGTGCAGGCTTCCTCATTTTTTCTCAGGGCCGCTGCAACCAGAATGTAATGTGTGTGATAACGGGGAGGGGGAGGGGCAGCAAAGCCCCCCTCTGCCCCTCCATCCTGCCCCCCCCCCTTCCCATTCAGCCCTGAAATCTCATTCATAAGCAACGGTTCCAACTCCAACCGGCAGAAAGGAGGGGTGGGGGGTGTTCGCCCGAGTCTGTGCCGCAGAACAGCAAGACTCCATCAATGAGTGCTCGGCTCTGAGCACGCCGACGAGCGCGTCTGCTGCAAAGACGTTACGCGCATAAGACGTTACGCGCATAAGCGCAGCTGCTGCCCCGCGATTAAGTGGGGAAACACAGGCATGTAATCAGAGCTCTCGGAAGCGCGGTAAGCGGTGACTCATTCATACTTTGGCTCTTGTATATTCCAGTGGGGGGCCGCCGCGGTCACTCCTCCAAATGACAATGGTGCGGTCACGGTCTCGTGTTTAGGGAGATCCGGTAAAAAATAAAAATAATAATAAAAAAAAAACGTTCTGTATCGGCTCTTACTGAGCCATTCATTGACAATAATGTGGTCTGTCTGTGGATGGACTCCAGACTCATTCAAAGATCACAAAGTGTGTGTAATGTAGAATCCTAGCCAGAAAAAAAATCCTTGATCGGTCACTTATTCTGGGATTTGGATGGTACACCACGCTATACCTCGCTGAACGAGTCACTGGCTACTGCGTGTTTACTAGCAACGGGCCTGGAACGAGTATTTAGTCATCAGTTATGAAATCATGAATACTGAATTTTCTTTCCATTTTAGTTCATGAGATAATCAGCAAATTAATAAATAAGATCAGTTATATAGCCAGCCGAACTACTTTAGACGTGCTATTTTTACTTTAGACGTGCTGCTTTAGGTGTGTGTTTTATCCCTGGATTAACATTTGACAAAGGCTTGTATTTAAATAATGTATTTCTTTGTTTAACTCTATCCTTAAACCCTGCACTCTCGCAAAATATTAATAACATTGATTAATACTGAATAAATGTATTGGAGATTGCATAGTGATGAAGCGGGTAAGGGGAGGTGTTACCCGCTGCCTCTCTAAGATCTCATTAATGAGCAGCGTCAAAGGAAATACCGCACCAAAGGAGGAACGTGGGCACGTGAGCTGCATGTATGTGTGTTCGATGCGATGTGTGCCGAATGTCGAGAAAAATAAAGGAAAACATGACCTCTATCTCTGATGTGTGAGGATGACAGAAAATGATGTGGTCTGGGGAATTCATACATGTTTCTTCTTTGTGCATATGTGTGCATTCTAAAGTATGTTTCTAATCAATTAAATATGTATGCGTAGGAGGGAATAGATACGTGCCTCTCCCAGATTCATGTGCATGACCAAACCCACAAACAAGCACCCACCCACCAGCACATGGACGCACGCACGCACTTCGCCCCTTTTTATTCTCTCTCTCAGTGAGAGATTGCTGTGTGTCACACACAATTCGAACCCCATTACACGCGCGTCAGATCACAGCGAGGGAGAGCCCATACACTAGAGGTCACCGAGACAGTCCAGTCGGGCGGAGGAAGGGCGGTCAATTAAGGCAGCGTGCGGCAGGCTGTCAGGGATTCTACAGCCGTAGCCGTTGCCACATGGGCCCAGTCGAGCAGAGAGCTCCTGTCATTCCCTGACACAAATTTCAGAAGCCCATAGTTCATGCTACACATACTTAAACTACTGTACTGCGCTCTCTGGCCCGCACGGCGGCACAACAGTGCCCCCACCAGTTTCCGTAGTGGAACAGCAACTTGTGTTCAAGATCACCAGAGGTAAAAGGTTGATTATTTCAATCATTTCTGTTTTGCTGTTATTACATTTTGCAAAGCCTACTGTATGTATCATTTGACATCATGCTACCATTTTCAACGTCATTATACTAGGATAAATGAATTAAAAACACACAAAAAACCACAAACTAAAAGCATTTATATTTGTCAGTGGTATGTTATATGGTTGTCAATGGTATGTTATACGGATGTCACAGTTTTGAAGACACATGGATTTGTGGTTAACTTGCATGTATAACGCAAATATTGCATAATCCATGACTAACTACTGGTTCTCTGACTGATGAAAACATTGATGGCTTTTAATATACTACAAAGGGAGCAAATTACATGTTCACATTTCTGATTACAGGCTGTGTAAATTTCAGGTTTTCTGCTAGTGCCTGAACTAACGAAAAACACTAACATATCCTTGGAGACATACTTCTATGGATTACTGCTGGTGTCGGTATAAAACAATATTATTTTTATATAATATGCATAATATCAATATTGTTGTTTTATACTGACACCTTCTGGTAATAACATTGTGGTAAACCCTCATTGTGTTTTGAAAGCGAATAAATAAATGTACCAACAAAAAAGAGACAAATGCAATGAGACAAATTTTTATAACGTGTCCGGGAATATTCCACTTCAGTACAGCAGATGGCGATAATCTACCAACACTGTTTTTCACCTGCCAAGAAATTCAAAGTTCTTCTTATATTGAGAGGTCGTGAGAATACGCCAACGGAGAGTCAGCTTTCATGAGGGAATCTCAAAAAGAGTATTTGTATTTAAATTTGGGCTCAGTCCCACGTTTCAGTCCCTAAAGTTTCGTGGCATGGTACCACAGCTCCAACAAGACTTAAAGAGGTGTCTGTAGAAATCAGCACAGATAGCATACGAATACATGGTACTGGACAACGTAGGGACATTTCTGGGCTAGTAATAAGTGATATGAGGAGAGTGAATAAGGCTTGGGTCTGATAAATGTACAGTTCTCATACACTGAATGGAACTAATTAAGTGCATGTTGGGTCAGAGGCAAAGCAAACTGAACACGATAAATAGCGACCTATGGTCTTATAAAAGCATGTGTGGTCAGCCACACTCTCACTTCATGTTGTGAACAGCACATCGGTGCTGCATCTTTGTTATTAGCTGTGCTTCAATGATTCCGGTCTGAAAAAAGCGCTGAGCAAACGTCCTCGTTTAACTGATTCGAGTGCAAGCGTGTGTGCTCCACCAGAAAACACAAGAGCCATGGGAAATTGGAGCTAATGTGTCGGTGATTCACTCACAGGCTTCCCTGTGTCTATCTCACACGGAGGGTTGCACAGGTGCTCAAGGCTCGGAGAGACAAGAAAAACACAAGCCTCTTACACACAGCTATATCAATGGGTGCGAGGGTGGGTATATTGTCGGCATCTTGATTTAACGCATCTCCCGGATTAACACAAAACTCTACCTCCGCATGCAGGATGTAATCATGTTATACTGTGTTGACAGTCCAACATCTTTGTACCAAGGAGGAAGTTGTTACGATGGAGAATAAATTGCCCAACATCCTTACATAACCAGTTTCATTAATGTGAAGCCAGGGAACTTTTTACTTCCTTAAATCACAAGAAAACAAATAACCAGGTAGAAATCAGGTAAAATTATTCTAGAACCTTTCTGGCAGGCGCCGAGCTATAGCATACTGGAGGTTTGAACACGGAGCAGGTTAGCATCTTCAGCCAGGTGTCTGCACTTGTCAGGTCCAGCAATACCCCAGCCGGCTTGCAGAGGTCTCACTCCCCAGAATTCTGAACCATGGAATCTTCCACACACACCTGTTTCCCATCGCTGTGATTATTTCCCCTATATCAGCTCATCCATTCCCTCACTTAATTGCGAAGTATTGCCAATCCAGTTGCATACCGAGCGTTCTTTGTATTTGCTATTCTGGTTACGCTATTCTGTTCCTGGTTTGTCTCTTGCCTAGCCCTTTTGTACCTCTGCCTAAGCCTGTAGCCTCATCTGGTTTGTTGATTTACTGCCTGTTTTTTTGCATGCCGTTTTTGCCTAGCCCTTTATTGTACTTTTGCTCCCTCACTGTAATGATTCCCATGCGTGGGACAGAGAGGTAGAGGGATCCATGTGCAGGAGTATGTAAAAAAGGTTTATTGTAACAGGCAGGAAGCAGTCATAAAACAAAGCAGGGTCAAGAACCAGATCAGGCAACAGTACAAAAAGGGGCAAGGCAAAGACAGCATCCAAAAAACCAGGCAGGCAATCATCAAACCAGAGGAGGCAACAGGAACAGGCAGAGGTACACGAGGGCAAGGCAAAGAGGCAAAAACCAAGAACAGGCGAGAAGACAAATCCAAATACCAGAGTAGCAGAGACAAAGTGAACGCTCAGTATGCAATGTGGAATTGGCAATACTTCGTAAAGTGAACATGGAGCAGGGAACCTAATATAGGGGTACTAACGAGAAAACAAGAAACAGGTGATGGTGGAAATTTCAGAAAGCTGGGGAGTGAGACACCTAGAGGCCGGCTGAGGTACCGCCGCACCTGACACACCTGACACTCACCTGGTTACCGATCCTACTTTCGTTGTATGACTCTGCTCTTTGCCTGCCACTATTAAAATTTTACCTTACCAACCATATCCTCCGCATGGATCCCTCTCTGCCTCCCACCACGGGATCGTTACAGCACTGAGCTTAGCAGCTTTTCATCTAATGAGCCTTAGCATCACATTTGTTTTTAATTATACAAGTGTCAAATGAGGGAAAAGGTCAGAAAGGCATGATGGACAATGTATTACAAAGCCATATGAAATAGTTTTATTAAGGCAACGTCATGTTCAGCACACGCATGTTATACAGAACATCCATACATACCAATCACTTAAAAAAAAGGGGGGGGGTGAGTATTGGTTTCCCACACATACAAAGAGTAATAAACAAAAAATTATCTCTCTCTCATTTACACCACCACACTGGAAGTAACAGAAGACCTGTGTCTTCAGCTTCTGTTCGCATGCACTGGATGGGCTTTGTGATACACCTGTGTTTTCGAGATTTTCTATTAGCCACAAACGCTACTGGGAGGACAAGAGTGAGGCATTTTTCATGCCTTGACAAGCCTGCAATTCTGAAACGACAATGAGTGTGAGGTACAACGTGTGCAATTCCTCACATGAACAGTTGATTCTGCATCCCAAGAGCTGTTACTTACATAGTTTTAGCTGTAAAACCAGTTCACCAACATCATAATAATCATCAAACACTAACAAAAAAAAAAAACAAAAAAAACCCCACACATTAAAAGATACACTCAAAATGCCACACACCAAAACAGTAATGAAACCAAGAAAAATTAAACAAAAGAATTCAGATAATTATTACAGAAGTGGAATTATAAGCCACATTAGTATGTGATCACTGCACATAAGGCAGTTCCTTTGGAACAGCAGGTTTTGTAACCATCTGATTCAAATACTGTTTCATGTTCCCTGCTCATCTTGGGTGATAGAGGGGGAAACAGAGGAGTCTTTATGAGCGAGTGCATCAACCCATATGTTTAATGAGGCAGGTGTGCATGCGCGCGCGTGCGCACACTCACTCACTCACTCACTCACTTACACACACACACACACACACACACACACACACAGTCAGTCTCTCTCTCTCTCTCTCTCTCTGACTGCTACATCTTTTACTGTGTACACGGGTTGAAGCGGTGCAGTGAAATGGGAGAAAATTCAAGATAGAGATAAAAAAAAAAGTGCCATGTTGGGGTTCACAAACCTTCACCAAGCATGAATAAGTTAAACAACAGTGAACAAAAACTGAGAAAACAAATACCAATGCACTCGTAGACATGGACCCGACATTATAATCCGCTCTGGCCAAAACGTTCCCCACATAAATACAGAGTTTGGCTGCTCAATACACTTAGCACTCAATAAATAAAAATACTAATGCTACTGCTAATTACTATCTATGTATTTATTTATTACATTTTGGCAAATACGGTGAAAGTTCATTAAGAGACATGAAAGATGGTTATGAATACTCAAAGCTGCGAGGTATTCAGAGCGACCTACACTCAGTCTGGCACATTACAATCTGTGGCATCCTATTCACATCCAGTCTACACAACCTTGGCTGTCCTGTTTGTAAATAGCTTTCTGTCAATACAAAGAGTGCAGTGTTGGGTAAATGTTGTGGAATCCACACACGATACTTAATGCTACTGATCACCATCGACCTTTGCTAAAAGCACATGTACACACACAAAAAAAAACACAAGAGTAGTGAAAACAAGTTAATAAAACACACCGGAGGCCTTGTCCTAACAGCGTTCCTTGCAAGTCATTACACACATTTTAGTGGTACAGGTCTCGCCTTCTCCTCCAGCACACACATGCACGAGCACACACCACACACCACACACCACAATCCACACACACACAGAATGCAGGGGTCCATTGTCACCCACCATTCACCGCCATTCTCAATAAACCACATAATCACCATACGCTACAATAAAATAGCAATAAAAGACAAAATAAAGATAATAATGTAATAGTAATAATAATAATAAAAAATAGCTAAATGAAACGAAATGAGGCATTTGCCTGATAGTTGAAGGAAAGGTCCAGGGTCATGAGGCAGAGGGAGCCAGGAGACCTACCAGACTAACTGAACTCAGAGGCAGAGAGACAGACACCAGCCTCACTGGTAAACGGCTTTTCGATGACATCTGCACGCGGTGATGTCATCAGCGAGCTATACTCTGCGTCCGCGGCGATGCCGTTTGAGCGAGTGTAAGGGGCTGGGCCCTGTGCAGTAATGGGTTTGACGAGCAGGTCT
Source organism: Tenebrosternarchus preto (assembly GCA_025802075.1). Classification (NCBI taxonomy): domain Eukaryota; kingdom Metazoa; phylum Chordata; class Actinopteri; order Gymnotiformes; family Apteronotidae; genus Tenebrosternarchus; species Tenebrosternarchus preto. Next base: position 6,887,553 of record JAOYMR010000027.1, on the reverse strand, counting down.
GCCTGAAGGTCGGCGAGGTCGTGTGGGGACATACAGGTGCTACAATGGGCTCAGCTCATCTTATCCATGCAGGACGGCTTGTGTACATGTGTGTTTTGGGATCATCAGTAGAACTTTTCATTGTATCGGTGAATCGTGACGCAGCCGTGGTAGGAGATGGGGCGGGGCATGGCGGCGACGCCCGTGATGATGCCAGTGGACGGGTCATAGCACAGAATGGTGTCCGACGCATCTCCGTTCTCACCTCGGCCTCCCAGGATATAGATCTTCCCATTACACACAGACATACCACAGCTTTCCTATACAGAGAGAGAAAAGCAGGGAAACAAAGACTCGGCCAGTTAAACAGAGGCAGACACAGAGTTGTTAATATTACCCAGACATTTGTCTTCTCAATGTTGCACCTTGTCACCCAACAAGCTGAGGGAGATACCTGTTTACTGAAGGTGTGGACCACGTGCATCCAGTAATCCTCTCCTGGATCGTAGCAGTAGATGGATTTGGTGAGGCCCCCAGACACGTAGATGAGATTACTGAAGGAGACGGCCGTGATGCAACGCTTAGCGATGGGGATGTTGGCCCTTAGCAACCAAGAGTCGGACTCTGGATCATAGCACTGGACCTGAAAAGAGGGGGATATCACAGTATGGCATCTGCTGATCAGGCATTCATAAGTACAGCATTACTAGAAGCACAACTAAAGTAAGTTACTTTTACTTTCAGAGGCTGTTGACTCCTAGTCAACGGATGACTTTCATGAAGTAAGCTTAAGTGAAATGAACCAGAACCCACTAATGACTCAATTAAATTAGTTAATTAAGAAAAATTCAATTCAATTGTTTGGTTACATCTCACATTATCTTTCCTGTCACCAACAAATTCACGCAGATTCCTTACACGAATATTATCTTGTACAATAAAGATACTTAAATCTGGACCTCAAATCCAAATCCGGCCCTGGAGCTTGCAATCAGATTATTTGTTGTTTGGTATTTTGAGTTTGTTGTTTCCCAGGGGTATGTTCTAGTCTCCTTTTTTCATGTGTTTGTTGCTGAAAAACTTCTTCTTCTAAAAACTTCTGAAAAAATTTTTTAGTATCCATGCAACAACTCATTTGTTGCATGGAGTAGTTGCATTGTTGCAAGCGAGTAATTCCTGATGAAAAGTAGTTTAAAAACCTATTGGGCTATTTGCTTGGTTCAATACAGTAGCACATGCTATGATGTCAGATCTCATTTCCAGGTCAACATCTGAAATTGCCAATAGTTATATTTTGTCTCAAAGGAGCGATATTGTGCGTTTAAAATGTGGGTCCATGTGGGGGCGGTAGAAGGTGGTTTTTAGACCCACTTCTCGCCATTTCTGGGTTATAATAAAGAAGAAATTATTTTACATCCCACTTTACTACCAGTCCTTTTATATACATATAAACTTTTGATGCACTAATGATTGTTTGGAACTAATAAATAAACTAACGATATACACCTCATCGTCTGAAGTGTGTGCTAAACACCACAGGCACCACACGATTAAATGACTGAAGTCACCGGTTGAACACACTGTCGACACACCTCATTTTTAGGTAAAGGGAGGAGGGGAAAACTTGTAGGACCTGGACAGTGAGTCATTTGAATACTTCTGTTATACAAGTTCTACTTTATTTACACAAGTAAACTTTTGTGCAAGTAATGTAGTACCAAGTACACATTTCAGTGTTTGACTTTCACTTTAACAGAAAATTATTACACATTATGTTCAGTTAAGTGAAGGGTTTGTATACGCTGGAAGGCAAAGTCACAATTTTATTATTTTGTCCGCAGTTTGGAGCAGAGATGTGTCCAAAGGCTCTCTGAACACTACACTAGGACCATACAGAAAAACGTGTGTGATGTTGCAGCAGCCATGCATTCTGATTGGTGCTGAAAAACATGCTGCGTGACTCCATGGAAACAGAACGTTTATCTTACAAACTGTGGCAGAGGGAGGCCAGGTAGTCAGTCTGCTGTTGCCCATTCTTTCAAAGAGTGGATCAAAAAATATATATTAGTAATTACAAATAACGTGTAGGTATTCTCAAGGCTTCTTTAGAACTGGGCACTGGTTGCCTCTTCTGAAATCACTGCAGTAAACTCCATCCATGGTGGATGGCAATAAAATAACAGGCTTTGCCCATTACTGCAGTAAACGAACTGTTACTGATGGTGGCAGAGAAAGATTATTGACAAGATTATTGAGATTATTGATTATTTCTCTTGAAGGAAACGGTTTACCGTTCATAATAGTTCCTGGAGCTAAATTTTCCTGGAATGTCAGGCATGAGATTACTTCAGCCTTAGTCCTTAAGGCAAGACATTATTCGCCTTTTCCAGCAATGTAGTGTAAATGTAACCATCTTTTAAAGCTTCACAGTCCTAACATCCCTCAGAATAGACCTCAGATGGACAGAGTTTTGCTAAAGACAATGTTGTCAGAGGTTTCCCCAAATGGAACTGAACTTACAAAAAACATTTAGAGAATCTACACTGATAAGGACAAGGATAAAGTACAGGCGCATTGGTGGTTTATGAAGGGCCGCAGGTGTTTAAGGAATGAGGAACACTAAGGAACACACAAATGTTCAAGTTGTGCTGTCTTGGCCAGGTCTCCCTCGAAAAAGAGATTTTAATCTCAAGGGACTTCCTGGTTAAATAAAGGTAAATAAATAAATAAATAAATACACACACACACACACGGACACACAGAGTTTGATAGAGATGCAGGCCCTTGGTTCTATTTCGATCCTCATTCTTCACCCTGCTGGTATGGGCAGAACAGGGCGAGTGGGGGAGGCGTGAATGTCAGACACACTTCCACACCATCTGGGAATAGCAGACGCTGCATGCTGAGGATCACCCAGAACGTCACAGCAGCAGCGGTGGCGGCTGCCATTTCAGACCAACGCACAGCCACCAATCAAGCGTCACAACACCTCCCCCCCATCTCCGATATCATGCCCCCATTATCCAATCAGCACAGATATACAGGGGCGAACGGCAATGACCTCATCACTTTGGACGTCCTCCATCACAGTCCCCTACAGATGGAGGAGACAAGAGGATTGTCTGAACTGCAGTCGATGAAAAGTAAACAAAAGAATAAAATCCCTTTCTGTATGAGGAGGGTGCGACTTTTTCTGATGGGTTCTAATAGTCACAAATCTTTTTGGCGCACAGTCTGGTAAACATAAAAGCCCTCCCTATCTGCTGGTGTTGAAAAGTTATTATAAACTGTAAATGAGCTGCACTGCATACTGACATCGCTGTTGTAAAAAGCACAATGATACCCTACTGGGTGATGTGTTTACGCTGAGGGAACCAAAGAACGTAGGATGCAAGTTCGGAACTCAGAATGTTCCGGAGCCAGATTGAACAGCAGTCAGAGCACAGCGTTTGGGCACCAGCGAATGTCTGTGGTTGGGTTGTGTGTAGCACTCCTCTCCACGCTGTCACCTGGAGAACATATCAGCACGAGTCTGACAGATCCAGGTCAGAGTGGCCTTACAGCAGACCGCCAGAAGAGGGCAGCACCAGAAGGCATTTACCAACACGGGCTGGTCAGCATAATGTGCTGCTGGAAGCGAAATGGGGCCGTGGCACATCGAGACTACCCCTGCACCTCTAGGGCGGAAACCCCTCCGAAAAAAGCCTGCAGTCACACAACAGTGGTGGGAGAAGTCAGCGTCCATGGCTCACTGGAGCTGGTCAGGGTACGACTCTGACAGACAGCCCACCATTCACCAATCTGTCAGCAGCTCTGTAACGTATCACAGATCATGAGATTCAGCTGTTTGGCACCATAGACCAGCTATGAAACATTTGTAACCAAGAACCTGTATATGACAGCACTAATGTCTTAAGCATAATGGAGAGGCCTGACAGTATGCAAAAGGTGAAACAGACTTGGACATGTGACTCTCTAATCAGCAAGCGTGGATTCCATCATGGATGTCTCAGGGCCAATGGAAAAGTACATTTCACTGAAGATGACTCAGCTTTTCAACCATTGTGCTCATCCCTGCAATGATGACAAAGCCTAACGACTTAAAAAAGCGCACGGCACTGACATCATGGTTAGAATGTGCGTCAGGCGTTTACTCTGGGAGGTACGCATCGCTACTCAGCACATCGGGGTGGTTCTGGGGTTAGGAAAGGCCGGGCTAAGGTTCCTCAGCAGGATCTGCCGTCAGCCTCACCTTATCAGAGCAGGTATTGTCGTCAGGGCCCCCGCCGATGACGAAGAGCTTGTTGACGCAGCTGGCTACAGCAGGGGAGCTAACTGCCTCCTTCATGGGTGCCACCTCAGTCCAGCGGTTGGAGAAGGAATCGTAGCATTCCACACTGCTTAGGCGAGCCTGGCCGTCGAACCCTCCCACAGCGTACACCTGTGAGTAAAGAGGGAGAGAGGGGGAGAGAGAGAGGGGGAGAGAGAGAGAGAGAGAGAGGGGGAGAGAGGGAGGAGGATAAGGATATACAGAAGGAGAAGGGGAGAGAGAAGGAGAAGAAGAAAGATAGAGGGGGAGAGAGAACAGGTGGCAGAGGAAAAAAAAGATATAGAAAGGATTGAGAGAAAATATAAATCAAAATTTCATATTCCATGTACCCACAGCACAAAATATACACATCAACGGTTAAGTGTTTTTAAAATGACATCAAACAATGGAACATATTCACTTGTCTGTGTGTTTGGGTTCCGGCAATAAAAGGAATAGGGCAGGTCATTCAGGTAGAACGAGAGGTGCTCAGCCCTTCGGCAGCATGCCTTATACATACCAGAGACAGAGATGATCCCAACGGCACACACACATGCACGCACACATGCACACACACAGACGCACGCACACATGCACACAGACAGACGCACACACACACAGATGCACACACACATGCACACACACACACACAGACGCACACACACAGATGCACATACACACAGGCGCACACACAGACGCACACATGCACACACACACACACTTTGTGCTCCATATATATGCCGATCTTTGCAGTAGCTCTGCATCATAGTTCGATGTGCAGACATCATCATAATATACATCTACATATCTATATATATATACATCATCAATATATATCCCTCCTCCAAGCATATATTGTTTTAACAAAGACCAACCGCCTTAACGGTTCTTACAAGAACATGAACTATTTCACTTTGGAGAACACTGGCTGTTAGAAAAAGGGCAGATAACTGGGACTTCCCCAGCGTGTGCACCCATAGCAACATCACATCCGGCATCCAAACCAGGAACGTGAGTCCTAACCGTAACAGTAACCGCGAGATGATAGAAACCACAGGCTTGTCTGTCACATTTTGAAGCGCACCTTCGAAGCGCACATGAAGCGGAAGGTGCTCTGCACCTACCCGCCACACGAGGGCGCAGGCCCGCCGCACGGATGCGCGGGAAACAGTCTAACGCTAACGGGTCATCGCTAGGAGCCGTTTGGGCGGAGCTAGAACGTGCTATAACACTGCGCGGCAACGTTCCCCACACACACACGAGGTTCAGAATCTCTTTGTTCACTTTCAGAGACAAAAAAAAACTCTTACTGCCTCCTGTCTCATCATTCCTAATTAAAGTGGCTATATGTGTTTTTTTTTCAAGCAAGCTTAAGCCTGCACCCAGGAATGCTATATAAAAAGCAGTGGAAAAGGCTCACAATTCCTTCAGACCATGCAAGTTACAACACCACAACGCCTCAGGTCATCCAAGACGAAAACGTCTGCAGAACATACCAGCCTCTCTCTTCTCTTCCTCCACCAGCGGTCCGTTTCTGACCAAGAGGCGTCCGTCGGTTGGATGATTCTGGGCGACTGACCGCTCTTAACCCGGCAGTGAGACTGGCGTGTGTGACAACTGCTCATAAATCTGAACCAGCTCAGCTCCCCCCCAGCAACACCATGTCGGCATCAATGGTGCCGCGTTGACAACAGACTTTGTAAGGTGTTGTATAAAAGGCAGAGAAAAGTCTACCTCATAGTCAACATGTGTGAAATCACTTTCTCAGCGTGTGTGCAGATGCCATGTCCGATTTATCACCGACTATTTTGTGAATAACAGCTGAGAATTTTTTTTTCTTCAGTGACGCCAAAATCGACCACAACCAAGAAAGCCACAGCTTTAGTAGTAACGCCTGGGTCTTGGTTTGGCATGTGTTTGTTTACAGAGATGCTTCCATCACATTTGGAAGTCAGTATAACAATGGGACTGTAAAATCCCAGAGTGGGACCACGTTGTGGTTGGTTTGAGAAAGAAAACTAGTCAATCTAGAAAACCACGGGCGCTTATTAATGGGTAGACATCCCCCCCCTCCCCCATTGATAATACATCACTTTAAAATCAGTTTCGACAGTAGGAAACACAACACCACCAACGTGCAACGATCCTGTAAATATTGTTTTTTGAAAGTTCTTTTGCATACATATCCAGTTGGGAACTTATGCAAATGAGTCTACTGTAAACAGCCAACCAGGAATCAGAGTGACTCACAGGGTGGGGAGAACTAATGATGTCACTGAACAACAAACCAAGAAGAAAATCAAACAAGACAAGCAAAGAGTGAAAGGGAGGCGGGAAGCCAGAAAGACTCTTGAACAAGAGATGAACTTTCAGAGTGCGAAACCCAAACACAGGCTGTCAGACAGACAAGCAAGCCTCTGTCAGTTAATTGATCTTTAATTATTATGTTAAGAAAAGACCGCAAATGCTCGTTCAACAGGAAATTCCTTCCACAGGAATATAAGAACAACATGTAGCTGAAAAAAAAAAGGCTGCTTCTCACTTGGCGCTGAAGCAGGCAGCCAAACGGGCGAACTCGAAACTTTCCACATCGGCCTCTCTCATTTCAGACGCACTTAATCAATTTAGTTGCGCAACTGGAATTAGCAAACTCCTTACCCACGAGTCCATCAGGTTTGAGCAGCTCGTTACTAACAAGGCACTCTCTTTTCAAGAGGCAGCACAGCAATGCGGATTTTCGTGTGAAGAGCAGGTCGACTTGAAGCTTGTGTGGTGCGTGCGAGTGGGGGCCTCACCTTGCCCAGGAGCACGGCCATTTTGTGCCTCCAGCGGCCCTTGTTGAGGGAGGCTACACGGATCCAGATGTTGAGCTGGGAGTTGTACATCCACACGTCCCTGCTGTTAATACGCCCTCCTGAAACGAGCCACAGGTCAGACTCAGCGCCAAGAACCAAACCGGGCGATTTACTCACATTTACAAAAGTTCAGCATGCAATTTAAATAATTACCTGAAATATAAATAATCTGATAATGAGTTTAGGTTCAATGGATTTATTTCATGTAGATATTAGACTGTGGTATATTTATAAAGTTACCTCATTTCTGGCTTATTCTCAGATAGAAATTTGGCCATATTAGAAATATAAGCGTAAGCCAACACACATGACTCAACTTCGGTGTAACGGTCCAACATCAGACCAACACTGGAAGAAACATCAGCAACTCTGGCTGGTTCTCACGTCTTATCTGGACTGTATCCAGAATTTATCCATATAAAAATGCAGGTTTGTTCTGCTATTAACTGGAATTAAATCCCCCCCCCCTCTCTCTGGATAAATAATAAGTTCCAGCTACAGTCCTAATCAGCTATGCAGCTGTTCCTGATCAGCTATGCAGCTGTTCCCAATAACCGATGAATCACAGGCCATAAACAAATTTCTGTGATAACAAGCAACATGAAGAGTTTTAGGAATAAACACCCTCGGACACACACACATACGCTCAAATACACACATACAGACACACACTCACAGTCGGGTCATAATTTCCCTTACATTCCAAACTGAAGCACATGACGCTTAATGAATGGGGACTATAACCATGGGGAATTGGTGAATATGGAATAACAAGTGTGTGTGTGTGAGAGTGATTGAGAGAGAGAAAAAAGAGGTGGGAAGGGACAGTACGGTTACAGAGCCCAGAGATACTTTTACCACAAGAACTATAATGCAGAGGAACTGCAAATGTCCCAAGCACCATGCTAACAGAACCAAACAACAAAGCATGGTGGTTGGGACATTTAAAACAGGCAAACAGAACCTAACAGAACCAAACAGCAACGCCCGTTTTAAATGCCTGTGCATCTGTAACCTTGGCAACTGCTTCCTGTCCCTGAGCACAGGGAACCCGTTACCCACGTTGCCTTTCCAGGAAACAAGGTGGGTGCATGGCCACATGACAACGGGTGAAAGTTCTGGAAGTTTGTTCCTGAAAAATATTGCCTTTACTTGGAAAATCAGACCTGGTGCCATTCCAGCTCCTGCTGCAAATTTCTTAGTGGGTAAGAAAAATGTGAGGAATAAGGAAAGAACAGACTCAGGACAGAAGAGAGATTCAAACTGAGAGAGATGGTGAGAAGAAAGAAAGAGAAGGAGGGGGAGAGAGAAAGAGAGAGAGACTATTGCTGACGTGTGACAGAGACACGTGAGAACTTGGTTCATGGCAAAGGTAAACAGATCGGTCCGAGACCGCACCCAGCTCGTCTTTGCCTAGTGCTGATTCGGTGTGCCTGTTCTCGTCTCACATTGGATGGATGCACACAAACCCCCCCCCCCCCCCCGCAGACTCACTCATTAACAGTTCCAAGTTCCATGGAATTATGGTGATGTGATTGATGAACAAATGTCAGAGGCAGCAGGGGGTTTCCAGTCCATATTTTTGCCATGTTCTAACACACCTCAGGCAGGAAATAAACATTCTACAACACCTGAACTCCGTGCAGAGTTGTGCTCGGAGCTGGAAGAGTATAAAAAAGAACTAGCTTCAGACTGCAAACCCCTGGGTGGAGATTAAGAGAGTGGAAAGGAGCAGTGGGTACAGTCGAATGCAAATGGGGAAAAAACTTCTGAACAGGGAAGCCTGGCTTTTTCCAGTCCAAAAGTACCCTAAACCCCTTATGTATTCCTTTTCTGGAACAATTTTCAGACATCCGCTTTACCCACACTTTCCTGCAGATCCTGAAAAACTAAAAATTATGTAATTTTAGTGACCAAATTTAGTGCATGTGACCATTCCACCCGTTAACCACGACTTCCTTTATCTCTAGCAATTACGGAGGAACTGTATCCGAGTACATTTCAAGCCCACACATCTCACCTGAAACCAGAATGTCATTCCGCAGGGCACACACGGCGTATTCGGACTTGGTGAACTCGGGCAGCTTGGCCAGCGATTTCCACTCTCCGGTCACGGGGTCGTAGCACTCTGTGTAGGGCAGGTTGAAGCCACCCACTCTCTCACAACCCCCTACCACCACGATGACCTCAGAAAAGCCTGTGGACCTGCCGGAACACAACATCAGCCCCATGTCAGACACACATCACGACTTCTAAATCAGATGTCATGTTCCAGATTTTTCAGCAATTTTATTGGACTGACGATGCCCAGTAAGTAAAATAAAAGGGAAACACTACCGTTAGTGTGGTCACCTTGGGAAAGGCGACTCAGTTGAACAACATATGCACATGCACGCTGTCGTGAGCTATGATGACCCCTGCACAGTGGAACTCATTAAGTAAACATGTTTGTTTGGAGAGTCTTCGTCCCCGGGGGACTCTCTGAACACAGGGCAGCGCAGAACAAGGCCGGCCACACTCTAAGAATAGCAGTGAGCAGCATGGCGGATTACTGCCGAGAGCAAGAGGTGAACTTGGAGCGAACATGAGCACTTTGCAGGGGAAACATTTTATCTAAACTCCCTCCTCCCCTTTCCCATAAAATCTTCCCATAAAATCAGTCTTTCTTTCTTTTTTTCCCCTCTCCGTCTCACCATTTCTCTCTCACTCTCTCAACTCTGTCAGAGGATAAACAGAGCAGCTAAACAGTTAAAGTCAGAGCTGACCTGCGCCTCCCCTCAGAGAGGAGGGTGGCGAGGAGCGTGAGCGCCAGCTACGGCCGACTGCTCCGTGACACAAACATACTGCTGCCCGATTGGCCTTTCCAGGAAACAAAGTGGACATTTTAACATGAGCTGTGTGACCAGGCTGGTTCTTTGCTGGCACAGTGAACTGGATCCTGCTCAAATAGTTTTGGGTAAGACTGTAGGAAACGACGATCTTTCTGTTATGATCAGGCCAAAATGCTGCACACGAGGAAGGCACAGATCTGCCCGGAGACAGGGAATGGAACGTTGGTCCTCTGTTGGCTACAAACTGACACCCTACTGAAAAAAACCCATCTCTTTCACTTTCGCAGCGTGTTTTTGTGTCAGGCACACTTCCTCTCAAACATCGCACAAAGGAGATGACACTTTCCTTTTGTTATCTAATGATAAAGTAGTTCCCTGACCTTCAAATTTAGGATTTAAACCGATAAGCTCAGAAGAAATAGTGGCTCTTTCAGGTTCAGATACATTCCAACATCCTTCGGTTCACTGAAGAGGAAAAACAACAACCCAACAAAAAAAAAATCAACAACAGCAAAACAAAGCCAACCTCCCTTTAATTCCTTTTCTTCCTTCATCAGAGAATAAAGCCAAAGAGCACGTGGCCTCAGGTGGCAGCATGCTCTGAAGGCCAGGTGTTTATGTGGAGGGGAGATGGCAGCAGAGGAATGAACGCAGGTAGTACTCTACCCTGAAACATTTACATTTATGGCATTTAGCTGATGCTTTTATCCAAAGCAACTTACAACTATGACTGAAGGCATCTTGAGGGTTATGGGCCTTGTCGAGGGGCCCAACAATGGCAACTTGGCAGTGGTGAGGCTTGAAGTGGAAACGTTCTGATCACTAGTAGAGTGCCTTAATCAAAGAGCTTCTACTGTTTAATGTGTTTAATAGAGTCTCACTGCTAAAACTGGGTTCTTCTCATTTCTTTGTCTAGCGTTAACAAGACAGACAGGATAAAAACAGGGTATGGTTGGTGAAACAGCACTGTTCCCAGCGTGATTTATATTTACCAGCCCAAAGGTCTCAGTTCTCTTCCGCCTCTTTTTAATTGGCCTATTAGGCCATTTCCCGCCACAGCCACGTGCTCTAAACCCGGCACCTGCAAGCTGCTACCCGCACGCATGTTCAAACCTGTGTCAATGCGCTTTCAGGAAGTTCCCCTGCTGAGAAAAAAAAATAAAACAGCTACTGGCTATGTTTTTGATCTCCACATCTCAGCACTTGATCAAAGCTATTTCAAAACAAAAACAAACAGACAACAGTGCCGGATTTGCCACGAGCCGTTAAAGAAGACTGTACCGAAGCAGAGTCCCTGGGAAACATCCTTGGGGAGACTGATGGTGTCAGCAATCGAACTTGTATGTCATATGAACCAAGGTGTTAAGACCACCCCCCCCAAATATCCATACCTGCGTGGGCGGGTTCTTGGCGACATCATCTCGTTGCCGAGCACGTGGTAGCGACGAGCCTCATGCAGAAGCTGGTAGCACTCGGGCGCGTTCTGGATGATCTGGTCGCCCTCCACCGTCTGTACAAAGTAGTTGGGGTGCAGGAGTGGCAGGCGGACATGAAGCAGAAGCTGGCGGAGCATAGGGCGCCGGTGCTCCACGTCGTGGTACACCCAGCGCATCACCGCCTCGAACACCGTCTCCTCTTTACCGACGGCCAGCTCGTCGCTGGCAATATACTCCTCCAGCTCATCCACGCGCAGGTCCAGGAACTCCTCGTGCAGGGCCACGTCGCCGAAGCTCTGCAGAGCGTACGCCCGGCACCGGCTTGCCAGCTGCTTGAGCGAATGGGCATCGGCAAAGCGCTGGATGCCCAGGCAGTTGCACGGGTCCAGCTGGTCCTCCAGGAACTTGGCACAAGCATCGCGCAGTGCGGTGATCTGGAACAGGCTGGACGTCTCAAACAAGTACTGCACGTTGTCGGTGGTGATGCGCACGCGGCCCATGTAGACGTAGTGCAGGAAGGCGTCCATGGCCTCGGAACGGATGCCGTTGATCTCCACGAGCATCTCGCGACTCTCTCGGTGGTCGTTGCAGAACATGGCACGGAAGTAGCTGCTGCAGGCGGACAGGACAGCGCGATGGCAGTGGAACTCGTGACCCTCCACGCTGATCACCACGTCCGTGAAGAGGCGGGAGTCGCGGAACTCGTTGAACATCTGCAGGACGCTCTCGGCGTGGCACGAGCCCGAGGAGAAATCGAAGACATCATGGCTGCTCAGAGCCTTGGCGTCCATCTCGAGGACCTTACGCTTGACCGCCGGCGACTCGCGCACTGCCGAGTCCTCCCGGTTCAGACGTCTACCCAGGATCAGTACCATGGCTGCCAGAATGCGTCAAGCCTAGGGCCACACTCAGCTCTACTGAGAGGAAGGACAGACAGAAAGGCAGGACTGTGTCATCCACATGTCATGCTGGGTTGGCTTGCCATACAAACTGCTGTGGGTTAGCGTAATTGTTTTTATGTATTTCTATAATATGAACATGTTTCTATAAAATATTGATGATGGTGAAAAATCTTAAAGATGAGGCAAGAGAGACAAGTACATTGGCTACATACTGCAAAGTGACACAAAGTATCAGCCGTTTATTGTTGTGTCTTGTTGGCCCGCATTTCTTTGTTGTTATTATTATGTAAAATTATATTACAATGTTTATTTAAAAATATATATTCAGCAAACTCAATTTTATAGTTCTAACTTAGTCATTCAAGATAGCCTTCAATATAAACATATAAATAGGGAAATTCACTGTTATAGAAAACCTGGCAACCCTTTCTTTGAGGCAGTCTATCTAAGGGTAGAGTACGACGTGTATTTACCACGCGGGTAAACCAACTGTAGGCCAGTTTTGCCTGCTGCCCCCTAATGATCAGACAACAACGCTCTAACCTACAGTAATTACGGTGTAGTAACAAAAAAATATTCTTCTTAGTTTAGTGAGTCAATTTCAAGAATCAAGGCGTTTAAATGCAAGGTCAATCGTTTTAAAACAATCTAACCAGTAGGAGACTTCACACAACAAAACTGCACTCAAAACAGCATAAACAGAGTAATGTGTAAGTGACCCGAGTAGGAAGAGTTATAAAAACTAATTAAAATTCGAATAAAAATAAGATAGAACATAGACTTTATGTCCTCCAAGCCAATCTATGTTAAAACTAACATACACTCAAACTTAAAACAATATCTTTAAAAAATGTAAGTTGCGACCTATATAAAGCATAAATATGTCAACAATAAGTACTCGCGGGGGAAAGACGATCACGGTTTGATTTCGCAACCGGGCATTGTTTCTTGAACTCGCGCACAAATGCGGCACAAGCTACATTCAGCTGAAGTCTGCTATTTACAAACTGAGCTACTTCTAACCGACAATGCTTATTTTTCCTTTATATGTTGTTATTACTGTTATTAGAATTTCGTCGAAAATCCACTGCAACAGAAAACATTACAATAGTTAGGTATACTCATGTAAATTCGTTAGCTATACGCCTTGAAAAAAGTAGATGGAAAGTCTATAAGAAAAAGCTACTACATTTATTAACTCAATATTCATGAGCAAAACCTACCTTTAAAAATAACAAGAACTTCGTATTATTTTGAGTTTAAACGTGTACTTGCGAAACATAAACAAAATCTTGCTTGGATACTCTTTTTTCCTCCTTGATCGTTGACTCGCTCTGCTTTAACGACTATTGGATAGACATTTCTTGGTTGTCATTTCTGTCCTAGCAAGGACCCACAAAGAACTGTAAAAACAATGCGCACAGGGGTTCATATCACCCTATGGCGTTACCGTCATGTCCTCAAAACACTGACTAACCAATGCGCAGATAGCATGGAGTTTATGGGAGTTGTATGTCGGCTGCCGGCTACGTTTCAAAGAGTTAAACCATTTTAAACTACACTTCCCAGTGTACCTCAGAGTGCCACATGGCAGACAATTGTTTACAAACATTTCAACAGCTGTGGAGGCTACGAATGTGAATTTCCTTCGATTAAGAATAACATACATTTTTTATCGAGTTAAATATTATGAGTATGAAGGATTAAAATAGAAGTATTTAGGTATTTTAAGAGACTTTAATTAGGGCACGTACGCCGATTACGCATGAGCACACGTATATAAATAAGTTACCCGATTCTGGCCTTTTAAGGCCTTATCTTCATGTAACATTCTGACGGGGGACTGTATTAGCAACCATATTTATGTATTAGCAAATTAGCAACCACAAAATACCCTTTTGGTCTACAAATTAAACAGCATAAATTTGTTTGATTTGTAGACAAAATTGTTATGACAGATGTTTTGTTTTTGTTCATGATCCGTTACTGCCGCCCTAAGTCGACTACTTCATAATTTTATGTAAACCAGCTCGGCGTATTGTCCATATAGAACAGATATTCTTTTCACTGTGAACGCGGCTGTGTGTTAGACAATCACTATTCTGTGAAAGTTGTTCCTATACGGATTCCGGGAAAATCAAGTACAAAAACAAAGGTCTTTTCTCTGCCCAAGGGCACAGTGTTGAAATCGTCTACGATGTTCATTTAGTTCCTCCTAAAGGTGAAAACAGAGGGGGGAAACCTCAGGAACGGAACACACCAGTATCTGCATGTTGCAATGCCATTCTTCCACATTTCCTTTATTGAGTAACCATTTCGTTGTATCTGTAAAACAACTCATTTTGCTACCCATCTTGATTAACAATGGATAAACACTGCCCTCTGGTGGAACAAATGACAAACTAGCGTGAACAGTGACACTGACGTATGGTATTTATTTATCAATATATTTTGTCAGTTTTCTCGCTTCTTAAACTGTATTATTAGTAGCTGAATCATGTCATGTCTAGGCTGGTCTTGTCACTTCACAAAGAACCCTGTGTACAGCTTTCCAGTCTTTTAGTAGTGTTAATTACACTTATCTTACAAAAACCCATATAGTGAAATCATCACAGCGGTGTTTTTTTCTGGGGAAACCCTAAACCATATACTACTGTTAGAGAATGACAGACAGCTCCACCACCACTACAACACACATAATGTAAAGAACAATGTCTCTCCCTCCCAGCTAACTTCACACTTAATGATTTGTTAGGTGAGCCCACTCTGTCTGACAGGCATGACAGCATGCCAGTTTCCTTGGGAGAGAAAGGCAGACTCCAGCAACAAACACGTATTACAGGCTGTCGATGCAGAATGTAGTTACTCTTGTTCAGAGTGGCGTACAAGCACTTGCATGTCTCCATGGACGTTTATGTGTAAGTACTGATAATGCATGAAGAAATTTAATTGGACATATTTTGGAAACTCTGCATTCCAAATCAGTATGTAGCACATGAGGTCACACCATTGTGAGGTTAGTGGTGCATTATTATCACATACAGTGTGGTTTTTGGATGCAGCCAAGTGTTGTACTGCCCATAAGATTGTACTGCCCATAAGGTACTTTACAAGAAGTAACCTTAAAGGCTGCAAATTAGGGACAGCACACATATAAAAAATGTCCGCTGTTTCTTCACATTCCCTGCCACCCTATCACAGTGTCCCCTGCCACCTCTCCTCTATTCACTTACACTCATCTGGCTTGAGCACTGTTTCCTTTTTTGTCACCCTGACCCCTCCCCACATCACGTGATGTGTGTGTGAGAGAGAGAGAGAGAGAGAGAGAGAGAGAGAGATGGGTGTATAAATCCCTTGTGTAAGTCATTTCAGCATCAGCAGCATAAACATCGGAGGCACAGGGGTGGGGTTGTTAATGAAAACGCAACAGGGCCCAAATGCAATAGGAATCCCCTATATAAAACAATACAGAAAGATTAATGAGTTTATGAATGGTGGTCCACGTAGAACTGCGAGGATGATTTTGTCAGCGCATGACCAGAGGGGGGCAGCAGAGAGCTTCCGAAAAAACGTCCCCGAAAACCACATGGGTTTCCAAATGATACCAAGTTATCGTGAATTCGAAAAACATACCTCGCATCAATAATAAATAAATAAAACAATAAAGCTAGGTATTATTTAAACGTTTATTATTATTATCATTATAGGTTTTAGTTCAATTACCGTAGAAGCCTCTGTAACGCAGACAAAAACAATGTTTACCTCCTTCAACGTTGCTGTTTTGAATGCAAATGAACCGAAGTTTCTATAAGTTATGATCATACTTTATATTACGCCATTAAACATTCAGTAAAAACATCACCATCCGAATTAATAAAACAGACTTATATCTATCTAAGAGTTACGCTTCTTACTGCGATTTGTATGTAATTAATAAGTGATCTAGCTACACGTTCTCTCGCGAGAATGTTTGCTCAGGGAGCGCCACAGCTCTATCCATTCGACCAAGGTGGGTGGAACTAGCGCGAGGGAGGCAAGCGGTACATTGGAGATTGCAACGGGGCAACGTCCACATCATCTCTTCTTTGCATTGTTGCTCTCTCCCGTTTTATCTCTGAGTGGGAGAAGACTACGTAAGGAATATGGTTACAAGCCGTGCCCCGCCTGCTTAGCAAGTCTTTTACAGCAGTATTTCTCGTTTTACCGACTTGGGGCTGGGTCGTAGGGTTTCATCTCCAGAAAGTAGAGGATATTCTGCCTGTTTCTTCTCCATTGCAAATACCAGTCTCGTGGAGAAAGACGCTTCGTAAACAAGTTTATAAATGGGTAAGTATAACAACATGTTCTAGGGACGATGCTAAAAACAGTAGGATTAAGCTCGTAAGCGATGTGCTCGCATATAGAGCTGGACAACGGAAAAGCTGCCTTGTGCTCCGGTTTAGTCTCCGTCCCGTTATTCCGTATGCATTTATTTCTCATAGACTATGTAGCGCTTTGGCAAAGTAGCCTAGATATTTATGTCTTAAAACTTATTCGCTATCAAACCACATCCGAAACTGGTTGTGATTAATTCAATATGTGGACACGTTTACAAATTCCCCATTGCTTTCTGAAAGATCTTAAAGAGTTAACTCGGCGAGGATTCCAACTGAATTTCGTTTCCCACTGAGGTTTCATCCAGCTGGCTGTTATGTGTGCATCTCCTGCTACATTGTTTCAACAGGATGTGATAGAAGGGTTATGACTTACTACCTCGTAATTAGACCTTGTCTTATAACTTATACCTTTGCGCTTATTACCTGTGTTGATTTTCATCAAATCTGCGGTGTACGTTTAGGATACTAACTGATACCTTTCAGTTATCCTGTTCTGCACAGATGGTGTATGTTGCGGTATGGTGATAGGCCTACTTGAAGTAACAGTTGCAGTGGTTATACAGTATCAACATATGACAGGGCAGTGGGTCTCTTGAGCAGGTTTGCATGCTGGTGTATTTGAACTATATTATGCCAATTTAAAGCACTTTGCTATTCGTTGTTTGAGTTAAAAATTATTGTCTTCAGATGCACTTTTTATATACTTTTGCATAACCAGTGCAATGTCACCCTCCCCCTAGAAAATCTACACAGAATTGTGATCATTTGTAAAGAAGGAAGAGTTTTTGAATCATCTGTGGGTCATGAGTCCAGAGCTACTTCAGTGTTGTTTACTGAGTGGCTAGTAAAATTACCTGACACCACCTGAGGTATGATTTAGGAACACATGTACCATAACAATTGACAGTAATTGTGAGTATATAAGGGAATTAGAAACACAGTTCCTCTTATGTTCTGCAAAAGCGTGCACCCAGAAGTGTGAACTAGTAGGGCACAAACAAGAAACGGTCCACTCACTGGTTGTATACCTGTCAAAGGCAGTAAGAGATTAAACGGATCGGCTCAGTATGGGGAATCTGAAAACCGATCGAAAAGCACAAGCACACCTCATTCAATGTGGAAAGCACAGAGTGAGAATTATATATACGCATTTCCTGTGTGCGCTGCACAGAACTAAAAGAATATCAGAAAAGTCGACCCAACATGCAAACTGTGCAGGTCTTGCCGTGATGCAGGTCTATCGTTGTGCAGGTCTGTCTTTTTGCAGGTATGTTTTTTTTTTTTTTTTGCAGGTCTGTCATTGTGCAGGTTGCTGAGTTTGTTTTTATTTTCTCTCCTCTCTGGGTTCAGGATCATTACTCTTCTCAAGACTTCCTCACACCTAAATTCCCAACATGCACCTATTCCTCGAGTAGCTTTACCTCCCAGAAGGCCGTGCTCTCCCAAACGTGAACAACGCGTACGACAGGCTTGTGCTGTTCCCTGCACGTCTTAAATGACACTGGCGGCGATGTCATGCAACAGGACGTCTTGCTTTGACTTCTGTCTTTCTTTTTCTGCTTTGAATGTAGGTGTTCGATTTAGCGAACAGTAGACATGATCACAAGCTTTTTGCACCTTTGAACTCTACTTGACTATTTGGCCCTGTGTGGTAGTTGCCATCTGTCACTTCAAGCCTCCTGTATAATCGCACGCTCATCGAACATGAGCATTTATCACTACAGCTGTGTCACGGCTGTCTGGATACATGACTATTATTTTACACTCCTGGTGAGGGAAGTAGTCAGAGATGAACAGTTATGGCTTTGCGTGAAATAGCTCGTCATTTGAAGAAATTTTTGCATTTTGGCTGTAACCATGCTTCTCTCATCTTGCTTTCAAAAATCCCAGAGCTGATATTTAGATTTTTCTACCCAGAACTGATATTTTACTGAAACAGACGGACTGTTAGCTCTGACTGAAGGAGAACCAGTAGTAAATCAGCGTGTGTATGTGCAGGCTACAGTAAATCCACAGATATGAACCACAGTGCAATCACAGATGCCCTCGTCCACACAACGGGCAGTTTGATGAATTCATAGACAGCTCAGGATGGCAGTTTATTTCACTGTGGCACTGATGCTTTTTTTAATAGAAAGACGGCAAAATATAATTCTAGAAACTTCTAAGCTTGTCATATGTTGTGTACACATTCATTACTGAAGTTTATATAACCTAATCACAAAATTATAGGGAGAATACAGTTTGACAGCTACGATGCTTTACCAGTGTCATACATGGTATTTCTGCTTATTTCTACTAAAAGTGTGTCATGGTAAACATTATTATGGTTTAAACCTTTAGTAATGCACTTGTAAAAATAGAATGTGAAGAAATGTAATATTAAAGCAATTAGTTTTAAAATTGAGGTGCACTTATACATGACACATAGCCTGCAAAATGATGAATGTTTTTTGTCAAATTTGTGTGTGGGCACTGTAGTTATTACTTTTATTACAGTACTGAGGATGGAATGAGGAATGGTCAGAAAACATGCAGACTCCTACCATACGAACAGGTGTAGATCTTCTTATTGTGGAGAGAATTCTTTTGTTTTGATACTTTCCAAAAGAGCTTTGAACAGAAACTTTCTTTGTAAAATGCAACATTCTTTCCTGTAAATATATGTATTTACAATTAAAAAAAAAATCATATCCATTTTCTGATAAGTCTTTTGGGAATCAACAAATATCAGAACACTGTCCAAACATGCAATGGATTAAATAAAGAAGAGACTAAGCACAGTCTCGAAGAGTTCCATAACTCTGTAAGAGTCTGTAAGAGTTACTGAATAAAAAAAAAATTGGACACTGTCTTGTCAGTCTTCTGGCTGGAGCAAAATCTATTTCTTGTGTTTCCTCCAGACAAAGATATATGCACACACAGATCTGGGGAGCAATACCCTGAGACAGTATCAAGGCCAAGCCGTTGAAGCTATCAATCTATAAAACCTATGAAGAAGCTCTTATAAGTGTAGGTCCATACTGGCCTTCATGCAAGTTTATCTTAAATATGCCGTGCTTTTCTTATAGAGTCAGTGTGCATAGCGTCGACAAATTCAGCAAATGCTCGTAAGTTCACCAAATTGCCGTAAATGACCTTTGAAATGCCGCTTGCATTTATGAGAATTAGCATATTTGTCACTCCAGAAACGTGTTATAAGCCGCGTTCTAAACATGACTTGTCTCGGAGTGTCACTCGTAATATGACATTTAGGCTTATGGGTAAATAGAGCAACTTTCCTATTTTCTGCGATTGGTAAACGCAAGCTTATAACTTCAGCAGCGGTGTTAGGAGTTTACACAACCAAAGAATGAGAAATAAGTTGAACCTGTCACATACATAGACATAGGTTTGATATGAAATCAAAACAACAACAACAAAAAACCCCCCCAAAAACCTTCTTGTCAAAGCGAGGCAGGACAAGACTCAAACGAGAGAAGTGCAAGATCATAAAATGCCGTGTCGTGATGGGTGATGTTGCACTGCCATGCAATGGAGGAGTGTTTCATATCAACATCATCATCCATTAAACGGCTGAAATGGATTCTAACTGAAGGCTAATTTTTCACTGTAATAGTCAAAAGGAAAGGTGGTCATGTGCACCATCTTAGTGGATCAGATGGAAAGCTGTTGTTGTAATTTACATTCCCATGTGAGAATAGCAAACAGAAAGTGTCCAATAGGATCATCATCAGGTTTAATTTGTTTTGTTCAAACTCAGATTTCTTCAAGTTCATAAACATATTCCTAGATGCAATCCATTAGCCCATACAGTTTTTTTTTTATCTTTGGGAAACGGCTTTACATGACTTGTACAAGTATTTCTTTCTGTCTTTTATTCGTGCCTAAAACCAATGCTAAATCTGAGATAACTGTTGAATGCTGCATCCTAAATCTCTCCGTCGCTTGATTTAAGAACCAGTCTGTTCATACTTGTGGGTTTTACGTGAGACCCACTGATTCCATTTTTGGGTGAATTTTATACACCATTTCGCAAAGATGAATTCAAATGTGATTAAGTAATGCCACATTAGGCCTTTGCTAAAACTTCACATTTACATTCAAGCCATGTAAAGTTCACAGCCTCTGTAAGCCTGTCCTAATAAGGGCATTACACAAACAAGCGCTTTGCAAACACACAGCTAGCGATGTTTGCTTGAGTGTCAGAGAGTGAGTGAAGGCTCCAGCAGCTGTCTCTGCTTCTCCCTCCACATCTGCGCTCCCCCCCCCCCCCCCTGCAATCCCCAGCTCAGGAGGTTTCATTGCAAAACATTTGAATTGATAGTCGCTCATCTCTTCTCATGGTGGTATTTGCCACCTTTCAGCGTGAATGGGTTTCTTTTTTAACATATGACTATAAATAAATAGGTGCGCTCTCTCTGACTCAAAAGGCTTAAAACAGTATTATTGTTCACAGACTCATCTCAGACTTGTATAGTGTTTGGTATATGTGGTTTTTCTTTCCACTAAAGCTGCTTGACCTTCCAACTGGAAAGTAGCTGCTACCTGCTTGCATAATGGTGCTGTGGCCGTGCGTGGGCATGTGTGGAAGACTGCCTGCACAGAGAGCCTGGGGCTGGACGCGCTAGCAGTGGGGCACAACTGCTTCTTTAAACGCAGCAGTTCGTGACGACGTCTCCCTCCGCCCTCGGCGAGGACGAGCCAGCATTGCGGGCCAAACTGGCGTCAGGCTGTCGTCCAAGGCACGAGCGTGAGGTTTCACGCAGGTTTAAGCCTTTTGCGTGGACTGCTGGGGCCTTGCCGGCCTGCGCTCCCTGACCGACTGTGGTTGGTTTCTGCATTCCCACAGCCAAGGCGACGTGTTCGGTACCAACCATCTGGACCGAGGGCTGGCTGCGAGCGGAGTGTTCGGGTCACGTGATCGGCGTCAAAGCCGGCCTGTTACAGAGTCCAAACACACGTGCTCTCCACTCGTCACACACAGGCTGCCTTTTGTTTTAGTGCTTGATGAGATTCCAGCCAAGGCGTGGGGCTTGGGGGCGTGGGGTTTTACATGGACTCTCCGGTCTCCACGGCAACCCATTACGTAATACAGGGGTCCACGTGGTGGCAAGGCCGACTATCGTTTTTTGCCATAGCGACAGGCAGGACCTCTCCGGCCACGTACAGTTGCACAGGCGCCTGGTCCTGCCCCGTTATCCGTGCATGATCAGCTAGCTCATTAATATGCATGCTAATGCTGATTTGACCCCTCATCATTAATATGCATGCTAACACTGATTTGACCCGCTCATCTCGACAAACGAGTTCACTGAAGCTCGGCCTGAGAGTGAAGAGACCCCTTTTGTTGGTGCAGCTGCAGTACAGCACACTGGTGAGGCTCAGGGCCGCTTCTACTGCTCTCTCCACATGCCTGGTGTAGAAAAATGGGTCAGTGTGAAGTGTTTGGTCTCAGCCTCATTCTGAATGTAGAGGGCCCACGACAGAATCTTTTATATCATATCACAGCGGCCTGTCAGGGTTAATTGAGTCTACCTGTCAGGCGGTTTGGACTGTCTAGTTTGTTTTTGTGCTATATTTAGCTTGTGGTTGATGGTGTTCCTTTCATCATCCTTTTGTAGTAGCGATATTTGTGTGTGTGTGTGTGTGTGTGTGTGTGTGTGTGTGTCCTCTTTCTAGCTTCTGCCATGACAGTTCAGCACCTACTTCTGTTTTGAAGGGCAGAGAAGAGGCAGGTTCTGCATTAATATCTTTCTTGTATTTAGCTTCATCAGTTTTGGGATCATGTAATCAGGGCTTAACAGACAGAGTTTTCTAGAAGGAAACAACACTTCCTTCTATGCCCATAACATCGGACATACTGACCTGGTGCATTATCATCACACTTCAGCCGTTTTAATATCCAGGCTTAGTGTGAAGTATAGAGAATGGGTGGGTAGAACAGGAGGGGTAGGGTACTTTGGGGCACCCCTGCTGAGGGAGAGAGAGAGGCAGATGTGTGAGTTCTCGTAGTGACATTTTCTTCCGGCTGTGCTGCCTGGGACGTATATTGGAGTCCTTATGGAAGCTCCAGTGCAGGAGAGCTCACTTCCAGTAGCACTACACGAATCAGCGGAAAAACAGTGGTTAATTAAGCAAGGAGGTGTTTATTTATAGACAGCAGAAATGGTTGGAGATGGTACTATGCTAACTCCAGACAAAATAATGTGACCTACACACACACAAACACACAAACAAAGACATGCAGTGTTAAGCAGATATGCAAACACTGGCACTAGAGTTGATCTGAATAATGTAACTGCAAAAACTGCATTTGTAAGATAACAAATATGTTAGTGTTCATAAAAGAAGGGGATTAAAAATAGGACGGAGCGAGAGATGTGTGTTGGCTGTTTTCTAATGGCTGTGTTAAGCAGCTGTGTTGTTTAATAACTGTGTCTAGTAACTCTTGTGTAATGGCTGTATTGTCTAAAGACTGTTGTTTAAGGGTTGTGTTGTCTAGCGACTTTTGTTTAATGGCTGTGTTGCCTAGTGACTGTGTTGTTTAATGACTTGTAAATCTAATGGTTGTGTTCTCCTGCAGCTGTGTTATCTATTGGCTGTGTTGTCTAATGACTGTATTGTCTAGTGACTGTGTTGTCTAATAGCTGTGTTGTCTGATGCCTGCTTTGTTTAGCGGCTGTGTTGTCTAATGGCTGTTGTGTTTGTACACAGTGGTGGAAAGATAAAGGAGAGGTCAGGGAGAAACACAGCCTGCCAGAAGCAGTCAGAAAAATAAGACTGTGTGGGAGTAGGAGGACCAGACTGAACAGGAATTCCATTTTTCTGTATGTGTCTATGTCTGTGTGTGTGTGTGTGTGTGTGTGTGTGTGTGTGTGTGTGTGTGTGTGTGTGTTTTCAGAGATGGCTCATTATAAACATGGCAGCTGTTCATCATGTCACGTTTTTCTTTTAACCCAAACCCCTAGCAGCTGGAAAAGAGGGGGGAGAGAGAGGGAGGATGGGAGGGAGGGAGGGAGAGAGAGAGAGAGAGAGAGAGAGAGAGAGAGAGAGAGAGAGCTCTATAAACAGGAAAGGAACATGGCCACATTGTAGAACTGTTGTCGAAATATCAATTGTTAATCATTATCGCAGTATTTTTCTTTGCCGTGATGAAGTCACCCGAAGACAGTGATATGCAAATGAGTTCTTTAACAAATTCTGAAATTGGTGACGCTCTGCGAGCATCCTGGCCAATCCCAGACGCAGACATGTGCCGTGTGGCAACTTTGGTGAATCACTGCATTTACATCCCACAAGCATGAAAAACATCTAAATAATCACACGACTCTTTAACCACATTACATGGAGGGTTTACCAATGCTTAATGCATTTTTTATATATTGCAGATCAATATTTCACAGCATGTGGCAGTATGATCACAATATGATATAAGGGCCATATTATAATCCCATATTATATAATCCCATATTATAATCCCATAGCCATAGCGTATCTCATCTCCCACTCTGTCTGCCATGTTTTCTTCAAACTCTAGTTGTCTTTATTGAAAAACAGATCTACCAGGCAGAGATCGTAACATTTTAAGCACCTGGATTGATCAAGGCTGT
The DNA here is from genome assembly GCA_025802075.1 of Tenebrosternarchus preto. Lineage (NCBI taxonomy): Eukaryota > Metazoa > Chordata > Actinopteri > Gymnotiformes > Apteronotidae > Tenebrosternarchus > Tenebrosternarchus preto. Next base: position 6,863,252 of record JAOYMR010000027.1, on the reverse strand, counting down.
GGTGAAAGGCCTTGGGACATCACGCATGTTAGCGCTGCACATATTACCACACATCAAAGAAGCACTGCTCTCTTTGTGCATGTCACTACTGTGCCTGAAGGCTTGTGTGTATTTTATAGTTGGTGTTTGTGTGTGTGTTTGTTTGTTTGTGTGTGTGTGGTGTTTTCAAAATAGCTCACTGTAAAATTGGCAGCTGTCCTACATGTTATTTCTCTTATCCAGTTTTGAGAGTGTGCACATGAGTGTGCACATGAGCGTGCACGTGAATCTGTGCACTAGCGGTATCCTCCTCGTGTCGGGGTGTTTAGGAGTGAAGGAGGTGTATTTTTGTTATGACTGCCAGCACTCAGAGTTTAGACACAGGCCTCCTCCATGTCTCGTCCCAGCCCACCCCATTCCAGAAGCTTCCAGATGAGAAAAGCTCCGCAAATCCTGAGTGTGTCTGCGGGGCACTGAGTGGATAGGAAGCTCTGGAGGAGAAACCATCATACCCACATACACATACACTGCCTGACTGAATTAGATCATCTCTTCAGAGGTGGATCTGTGCTGCATTAAGGATGGTGCATAGAATTGTATAATATGTTTTCCTTAAGACCTTTGAACAAATGCCACCCAGAATGTAGGATGTGTGTGTGTGTGTGTGTGTGTGTGTGTGTGTGTTAGAGAGAAATCTAAAGAACATCTCTCACTACACTACACCATTATCTCAGGTTATGCTAATCAGTCCTTAAAGCAGACGTTCACCTCACACAGCAGCTTTAGGTTCTCGTTCTGTACCCAGCAGGCTGCAGAAGGGCTCCCTCGGCCAACAGCATCATGCTGCAGGTTTACCTGCCAGATATGTGCTGGTGCGTCTTTCTTTGTGTGTGTGTCTGTGTGAGCGTGTATGCTGGAAACAGCAGTGGGTGTGATCTGGTGGTCTCAGATGGGGCCCTTCTTATGACTCATGACCACATCACCATGACACTCATCAGCTTTTCCTTGCATCACTCCACAGTTCCCATGGTTACCCCTCCTCCTCCTACCTAGGCATCTTGACCCCATTCAGAAGTGCTGTCCTGAGACCCAAGAGTACCTAGTGGCAGCCTAGAAACCAGGCACCTGCTTTTCTTTATGGACCCATGAATGAAGTCTGCCTGCGACTGTCATGTGGGCGGATGTAGCACTGTGTGAAGATACGGAGGAGTAGGTTCTTCTGTATGCTTGCTTTGCTTTGAGAAGAAAAATATAAGTGAATGAGAAAAAAAACTAGGTGTTGTTAGTAAGATCACTATGAGAATGAGACAGAAAAAGAGAGCGAGAGAGAAAGAGACTTTGACATTTACAGAAGGGCACTCAGCACATTTCAGCGTTGACTGATGTGGTAAGCACCATCACGAACACATCGTATTTCTTCTTTCTCCTTAACTCTGCGAATCGTCCCATGTGCTTTGTTTCTTAATGGTTGCTCTCTTAGAAAACTGATACATGAGCTGAAGCAGCTCATATGGAAGGCGCTTGTGGCTGTGATCGGTTCTGCAGTTGCTCTGTGCAGCTCTGTCCCTCAGCTCTTACATGTATCCCTGAGGATGCTCTGCAGAAGTGAAAACATGAGCTTTTTATCAGATCCCCTCACTCACATAACTTGAAGAGCTTCTCTGTTGTTTTACCTCCCTTCTTCTCTCTCCCTCTCTCTCTCTCTCTCTCTAACTGTAACTCTCAGTGGAGGCCGTTGTGGAGTTTGACTACCAGGCCCAGCACGATGACGAGTTGACCATCGCCGTCGGCGACATCATCAGCAACATCAAGAAGGATGAGGGAGGCTGGTGGGAGGGCGAGGTGGCTGGCCGCAGGGGCCTGTTCCCAGACAACTTCGTCAGGGTGAGCTGGCCTCTCTCGTCTCACCTTACATCATATGTACATGGCGATGTGACAGTTGTGTGTGTGTGTGTGTGTGTGTGTGTGTGTATGTGTGTGAGTAAAACTCTGCAGGGCCCTGTGAATGCTGACTGTCAGGTCTTGCTTGGTTGAATTGCAGTGTTGCAGAATGCAGAGCACTGGTACGAACAGGATGCTTTGTCTCTTGAATGTGTTTGCGTGTGTTTGTGTCAGCATGGTGGTCTGTGTTTTTGTCAGAGCACGACACACTCGAGAATTTTGTTCATTACTTTCATATCTGTATTCAGTATGTTTTACTTGTTAATGAGCTTTTGATTGGATTGCATTGGATTGTGTCTGATAACTTTTAAAGATGCCTCTTAAGAAACTGGTTAATAAATGGCAACATTTTATATCAGGGTTTTTGTGCTGACTCACTCACACACACACACACACACACACACACACACACACACACACATACATACATACACAGTCTCAGCTAGGGTTAGGTGTTTTTGTAGTATCAGGCTTCAGCACCAACCTCTTGCTAGAGCCTCTTGCTAGAGAATTACGCTCACACAGTAAATCTCGAAGGAAACTAAGGGTTTCAAGACATTCGATGAACGCGGCTAACCTCAGACTGTGCGATGTGGCCTCGCGCTTAAAGTGTAAACATGTTGTCTTGGTCCTCTCAACACCGCTTCCGGGTCCCGGCGTTCGGGCGAAGGCCTGACCGGGGCTGGTCGTGCAGCCCCGGGGGTCAAATCTGCCGCCTGCCCGGCCGATCGGAAGGTTCTGGGCCGCGGCTCACAGCCGTTTCCTCTTTGAGCACAGAGCCAGCAGAGGGAAGTGTGGACTTCCTCTGAGGGTACAGTGACAGGAAGAGAGAATGTGTCATAGCAGAAAAAACGGGAAGAGTGTGAGAGAAATGTACATCTGATGGTGGAGTGTACGATCGAGCATCAGGGCAGCCCTCCAACTCTGTGTACACACCTGCGTCTGCGTTAGACTTCTTTGGTTACAAAACCTGAGATCGTACACATACACTTTAGACGTGACTCAGGGAAGATAAATGTCAGACTTCAGTAACCTCTTATGTTTCATGCAAAACTCCTAGATATTTTGATCTCTAAATATGAAGCTGCTAACAAGGTAGATATAAGCACAGGGCACCTGTCTGCATTCAAGCTTGAATTTCCATCTGTGCAGTAGGTAAGTGGAAGTGGGTGGTGTTGGTGGAGCCTATCTGCTGCTGGTGTTAGCATGGCTCAGGCTGCCTCACTGCCCTGTCCACATGGTGTAGGAGTGAGGGATGAGGGGAGCAGGGTGTGGGGTTGGAGGAATGTGGTGCCTACAGGGCAGAATGCCGTGGGTGGCGTTTCCTACACGGCTGGTTTTGGTGGCATGTGCCGTAGGTGCACAGCACCCAGAATGCAGTTCTGAACGGGGGTTTCGCTCGGATAGTTTATTTTTAGTCGTTCTTCATTGGACAGGAACTGTAGTCACCTTATACGGCACCACGGAGAAGACTGCAGGGTGATGGCTCTCCTGAATGATCATGTTCCTGTATAGATTCTAGAGATGGATTGTAGTTGTTGCTTCAGGCAGTCAGGCAGTTTGGTGGTAGCAATCATGGTGGATTTGTTATGACTTTTAAAGCAATTGTTAGTTATATATTAAGATTTGTAACGAGAGGCAGCTCAGAAGCTCATTTCTTACACCATTGTTTTGGTTCTTAAGCACTGAGGATATAAACACTCCTTTAATTCCAGTCTGTCTGCTTGAGAGAGGGTGTTTGTCATCAAACAAACCATGATGCTTATGGACATAGTCACAACTGTCTCCACAGAACCCAGTTAATCAGTTGACAGCTCTCTCTGGAAATGACCAAAACTGCAGACCTCACAAAGCATGCAGACTGTGAGCTCGATACTTTTTATTTTGATCAGATTCATATCCTTAGATATGAACCTTAAAATTCTTGATATGAAGTCATCACAGCATTTTAAACAGCAATGCCTCCAAGAATTCCATTACATTTCTACGTTTAAAACGAGGGCATTTTAAAAAGACACAGCAGGCAAGCTTTGCTGACCAAATACTAGCCACTCTGTAACACACAATACATAATATAAAGAGAATGACAGTATTTTAAGAGTGATTTTTTTGTGTGTCTAGTTTAAGCAGCATAAATGTGTGCATAGTCATCGTCGGTTTAGATATTTGAAGATATACAGAAAAAGAAGCTCTGCACTGATGTGTGACATTGCCTACACTGGTTTTAAAAAAAAGCATACATGAGTGGGAACTGTAGTCTACAGAGGTGGCCAGTGCAATTCCAGATCACAAACCATTCTTTTCTATGGCTCTTGAGTCCAGGTTAAGTCCAGTACCTTTTTTTTGGTGACTGAAAATTCTTTTGCTTTAATAGAATTTGATCATTCTCTTCAGCCTTGTTCATTTGTGTTAACTCTAAGAGTTCAGCTACAAGAATGTAACTTATTTGGGGAGGGATGTCACTGGAATGAAAAGCTTTCATTTGTCTTGTCTCCTGACTGGGTGCAGAAGATGATCTCTGTCTTTCTAGTGTATTGTAAACAAGTATACCTACATTCAAGCCAAACGCTCCCACCCAGACCAAGCAGCACTGCAGATGTAGTCATAGGCAGGTTTTTGAGCGGGTAGCCTGGGTGATTTTCTTGAGTGAATTTGTTGGTTGCGTTCCACTGTGATCACCCCGAAATAAATCAACATCCTGAATCCAGCACCATCTCCTGTGTTCAGCTGATGCAAAAATAAGAAAATGCAGTTGTTTGAAGAAAATATAAAACAAAATATTGTAACGACGCCGGGTATGTGGTCCGACAAGCCCGGCCTCATTAGGAGGGGATGCTGGGTAATGCGGGGAAGA